>JAWNMR010000493.1:22745000-22971281 GCA_035043845.1 Drosophila picticornis
TTCTTACATTTTTGACAATCGGCTAATTCCTCTTTATTTCCGATTGGTTTTCCATCAATAATTTAGTCATTAATGGTCGTCGTCGCAGTTTGATCGATAAACTTGCCACCATTGAAATTATGTGCGGAATTTGGTGCAAACTTTGGGGAATCTCAATTATGTATAAGCGGAATAATTAATTTAATGAACTCAGTTCAACAGCTATAGAAGCTTTCTGGCTGGATTGTGTGGACTTAATTTATTTTAAATTCAAAATTGTAAAGACTCTTAATATGACGAAGCAATACAAACTAAAATCTCATTTAAAATATTGTCTTGTTTGCCTGTAATTTTTCTGGTTAAGATATGGACAAGTTTGAATCTGTGCGACTATTTGCTAGGCGACACAAGCAGTGGCAACTTAAAGAGCTCGTTTACCACTTGAAGCTAGCTATTACTCACACACACGCAGACGCTCACACACTCAAGCGCACAGCAGCTGTCGGTTCATCATTTCAAGTACAACAACAACAACAATAGTTAACACCACATCAAGTTAAGATGATAGCCAGCGTGACAACAACACACGCCAACTTTTCAAGATATGCGAACAGTAACAAAAGGCAGTCAAAACCCAAACACATAAATAAAAACCCAAAGATGGAGTGAGACTGCTGTTATTTGTAGGAGGCGAGTGAGAAAGAGAGAGAGAGAGAGAAAGATGGAGAGGGAAAGAACGGAAGCTGTAATTTACACAGCAGCCTCGCGTGCCTCAAAATGAACGTCGCAAACGATTTGGTGATATCGGCCACGTTGGTTCCACCCATTGCTCGCCTTTATCTGACGTTTTTAGATGCGTGCCACGCCGAGGTATATCCTATAAGTTGCATGCAGATGGTATATAATTTTACAACAAATTTTAAGTTGAAAATCAAGACTTTAAATATATTAATATAATATATATAAAAAATTAAGTAAATAACGAACAAAAAATAACTGTAAGGAAAATGATTCATACTTTCGTTCGAATTTATTTAATATAATCTTGTGAACAGAATGGGAGGAGAATTAACAGAACATTGTGCAAAAGCCAATCTTATTTACCTAAAAAACAAGATTAAGAAAACTCTTCATCAAAATATATTGTTTTTGAATGCTTTGTTATATGTTTAAAAAAATATATCACTTACCAAACTTCGTTGTTATAGTCGAATTAAAATTCCCACTGCTAAAATCTTCGACAGGGTATCGCTTAACTCGATCATTCTGAGCTGGCCATTTTTCTGCACTTCGATACGCATTTGGCTGTCGCTTTGCTCGTGTCGATTGTCTTTTGGCTCGTGTCGATTGTCGTCTTCCGTTCTGGGGCCCAATCATTTTACGTCCCATAAAACATAAATAGAAATCGATGCTTGGCCCGCGAGTGCACACACACCCGCTCCCCTATTATGGCCCACCAAACCACAGCATTGGCTGTTTCATTGCCATTTCGATTGTCATTGTTTCGTCTGCCCAGCTAAATTTGAATTACTATAAAAAAAATACAAATAAAACCCAAAATAGAAAGAAAATCCTTACCAAAGGCTGCTTGGATGGACAGACCAAGGCATGACTGGTGCTTTGGAGGTGGGGTATTGCAGTTGGTGTATACCACACGTAGTATCTGTCGTCTGTCCCTTATTTTTGTTGTTGTTGTTTTTGTTGCTTGATTGGTGCCATCCTTGGCTCGACATTGTAACACGCTCCCCAGGGCAACATTTGGCGGTTTTTTTTTTGGGTTTTCCTGCCTGTGGCGGTCGAGTCTATAATGCAACATTATTTTATGTCGAGCCAAGCAATTTATTGAATTTTCTCCATGGCTGCCGCCGCCTTTTCCTTCTATTCCACGTTCACTTTCGGTTTTAGCTTTACAATTTAGCTTTTTTTTGGGTTTCGGGATTTGGGGCATTTGCTTCACTCTCTCTTGTGTTGAAGTATTTTATAGCTCTTTTGGCGTATATCAATAAATTTTTAATACATATGATAAAGTGCGTCAAATGATGATTGAAATTGGGCTTCAATTTCAATGCGAACTTCCCCTCTGTGACATCTTGGGTAAATGTTGTTGCAACTGACTGAATTGGTTGCCAAAGGTTATTTCATCTCAGACGAGTGCTCAATGCACTAAACTCAAATCACTTTTAGTCCTTTGTAAGCATGCCCGCTCACGCACCACACCACATCACCCGCTCCCGCTCCCCCTTCCTTCTTTCCTTGCCGATATCTTTGCTGATATCTTTTGCAGATAGCTTTGCCATTTGGCATTCGCCAATTGAATGGGCAGCAAAAGTGATAAGAAAAATGCAATTTTCTGCTCACATGATAAAAGTTGAAACTCCGGCTTAATGGGATGGGGTGGCTACCATTGCTAAGTAGCTTAGCAACAGTTGAGTCTGCTGTCTGCTGCTTTTCAAGCTGTGCCCAATTCAATTGGCCCAATCAAGTCAATGACAATTGCACTAAATTTGTGATTTTTATGTAAATTTAAACGAAATATTTGCATAGAGCGATTGAATGGAATGAGACACGAGCTGCCATCGATTCGGGACTGCGTCGCGCCCAGTTTGTCTGGGCAAGTTTAATTACTATTTATGTGTGTGTGTGTGTGTGTGTGTGTGTGTGTGAATGTGCTTGTGTGCGAAACAACTGAACTCACACACATTTTATTGCAACACCGTTGGCAATAATTTACAATACTAATTAAAATTTGGAACACGCACACACACACACACAGACACACAGGCACACGCACATATAAACGATTAAACAATCAGGATAGAAAACACGCCGCTGGCATTGGAAATTTTCATTTGCATTCAGAGAGTAATTCACACACACACAAAGTAAGACAGTTACGTAAGTGTGTGTGTTAATTTGTGTAAGTGTGATTGTGTGTGTGACCTTTATCAATCAAATGTTAATTAAGTTTCCAGTCAAAGGCAGCCGAATGCCCAACTAACCAACAATCTTCAGAAATGTTTGCGTCTTTGCCTTACTCCACTTCCCCCCCCCCCCCCCCTCCCACTTTCTCTTTCTCTCTCTCTCTCTCGCTCTCTCTCCCTCCCTCTTGCTCTTCTCAAATGTTTAATTGGGTTGCATCACACTTAAAAATTTGGCGTCTCGGTTGCTTACATAAAAATGATTGCGTATACACAATGTGTTATGTCCACTCGCCTAACGGAAAATGTACACATTAAATAAAATTAGGCACTTGGCATCTTCAAGCACAAAAGCGCAACCGGAAACGGAAATACTATGCAGCGCGTGTCGTCCTCTTTTCCACCCGCGCACTCGCACTCTCTCTCTCTCTCTCTCTGTCTTTCTTCTTAACGCGCTAACTCTAACAACTTATAAGTGGGACATTGTCTGGGCTTGTTTGTAATGATTTTTTGGTTAACATGCGCACAGATTGATGCGTGGCCAAAATTGTACATAGCCGCAAATTGCGGCATTTTCGGTTGCCATCAGAACACGCCCTTACAAACATATACCCCCAGAGAGAAGGCACGTTTTTATGCTAGTATAACGCCATACAAATGGCCAAGTAGTAACTGTCTGTTGCCTGTTGTGCTCCCACTCATAGCAGGGACCACAACAGCACTGGAGCCGATGCTGAGACACTGTTACGGCTTGCCAGCTCGTCTAGCTTGACTATCTTGTGCCATGTATTAGTTTATGACCGGGCAGAGGTATGCATTGGACTACAATTTGGCCAGACAGCTACTTGAATACTTTATAAAATCATATTAAAACGCAGTAAATTGAATAACATTTTAAATGTAAATGAATATTATTCAAGTGTTGGCTTGTCTAACAATGCAATTTATGGCTGGTCATTTTGTGACAAGCAGACACAATTATAAAGTCATTAAAGATTTGTTTTATGATGAGATGTTCGTATACTTTAAAGTTCACTTTTAACTGGACATTTATTTATCACCTGTGCGTCAAACAAAATTAACGTTTGTCAAGTACCACAAGGCGTATACGCCAATGTGACGACTGGAACTACAACATCTGCATCGTTTGTGGAAACGGAGCAAAGTGACAAGCGTCGCAAAGCGAACGGTCATCTCACCAGCACCTTGGGTATTTGGGTATTACAATTTTATCCTGAGATTTGTAACGCTTCTAAAGAGACAAAAAAGTATAAGTTAGTCACCAGCTCAGTTTTAACGCTTATTGTTGAAGACGGTTAAGTTGTATCACTATATTATAATATATATAGTTGTCTAAGGAATAGTCGGGGGAATTTCAAGTTCTTGCATGAGAAACATTTTTATTCAACAAGATATCTGAACATCGGATCCCCATAACATATAGCCTTCATATAAATAATCGGTCATCTTTTGTAATGTGTAGCGAAATTTAGATAATTTAGCGGTTGCACTGTGGTCTTAACGGGTGTTAAATATTCGGCGTGGTCGAATTTTTTCTGTTGAATTTACAAAACAATCTGCTTTTTTCCACATGCGCGCCTGACAGCTGTAACTGACAGTCGTCAGATTGCCAAACAAAAGATGCATGTGGATATGGATGAGTTGCAATGGGATGCTGGGATGTCGCCTTGGATATGCGTGCATAAGGAGAAGAAATGTTAGCAAGAAGCATTTTATGTGCAACAACATTTCAACGCCATTTTCTCTGCAAGCATCGATTTATACACATATATGCTACACACTAACCCTGACTGAAGTGCTGCCCAGATAAGATGGCGATACAGCAGATACAGGTAGGTAACTTGACAAAGCTATAATCGGTCGCAATATTGAGTTGCCTTACTTTCAGTTCCATGTAATCCACTGAAGCTAATCATCTCAAGCTTGAGAGCCAATGGAAATGGTTTTTTCAGGCTTTCAAAATATATATGAGGTAATTGTTTTGGAAGCGACTGTGAAAAATTGCAGGTAAATTCGGTTTGTAACTGTTACAGCTGAGCTCGTTCGGGCGCCTGCCTGGGACATATGTCAAAAATGTTGCTGTTTTTAACCAGCAAAAAAAATACACAGTGTACAAATTTAAACTGAAGTGAAATTTGTTTAAAGTTCGTTCGACATGTTTCCTGGGTGCATATTCAATGGACGGGTTCGCGATGCCAGTGGGCCAAATGCGTTTACTGGCTTAACTTCATTTTACCAACTTTTTGCATGACATTCGCCACGAGCAAAAAACAAAATATAAAAAAAAATACAATCGTTGAACAAATCGGAACGAAATAATTGAATTTTCATTTCCGTTTTATGTGTTTACTTCCGCCGCGTTCTCAACGTAGTCAAAATTTCACGATTGTGATGGCCTTATAAATGAGAAACTGCTTCCAATCAGATCTTCGCCACAAAACCTCCTATACGTATGTGTGCCCCACTTTCATTCCGATTTCGACCTATTTGTATACAAAAGCACTCAATTTTTGGCAGGCTTGAAAACTTTTTAAGTCAATTGTCAAAAAGTTTCTAACGTCTTTGCTGCCACGCCTCACCCCCTCCCGTTGTCGTTGTTATTGGCATCTCCTGTTTCCGCCGAAATTGAAATATAATTCGGTAAAGTTTTGCCGCACATGGCCATAAATCAATGGCAGCCGAAAGGCGACCAACTGAAATTGATTTAAGCCCCAGCGTGTCATGGGCGTGGTCGCCAATCAAATGAGACATAGTCTCACACAATGTGGTCAGCTGCATTTTCTGCTAACTAACTCAGCAACAGACTCGGACACATGGCGCAAACCACATTTTGAATCGAGTGAACGACTAAAGCCACTCACTCGAAACTGAAAAATACTCAAGATGCATATTCATTTTGCAATTTGACTGGCAGTCATTTTGACGAGTAAGCTTGGAGCTCTACAGCGAGCGCCACAGTTCACAGTATTAGCATATTAGAAAATGCAACCTTCAGTGGCTGGTTACTGTTTATAAACTCTCAACAACTAACCATAAACATAAAAAACATAAAATACAGATCCATAGTAACCGCTGAACCGCAAATCGCGAGTTTTATGATAAGTTCTTTCAGCTGCATATATCTAAGCACTTGCAATCATTTTCTCCATTACAATTTTCTATTTTTTTTTTTTTTGGTATTAAAAACATGGTTCATCAAATTTCAACCGGTTGTCATTTGTTTGCCGTCTCTTAGCTGTTATTTTGTTGCTGGTTGTAGAGCGAAAAGTCGAACTTCAAACCTTGCTTATTGCTGGTTTTGTGCTCAGCGCTTCGCTTGCACATTTAATTAAGTTTACGGCGGCTGCACACGGAAAGGACGAGGTACACAACTCGCCCCGGATCCTGCAACGCATCAAGGACTTAAGAGGCGAAAGGCTGCTATTAATTAAAGTCACTAAGCTAAAAGTTTGTCAGTATCAACAATTGGAATATTAATGAACCAACTAATGGCAGTTCGCAGAAATACGCATCACAATTGTCGAGTGTATGAGTGCGGGTGTGTGTAACTAACTATAGGTATTATTAAATGTTTTGCTGTAAGCAGTTCCACCTGCCAACCATCAGATCAAAGGCGCACGAAATCCTCAGCCGCAAATCCTGTCTGGCGGCCACAAATCATGCATTGCCTTTCAGACAGTTCGTCCAATTATTGGCCAACTCTTTGTGTACCACTTTGGCATGTCGACGTGGAAAATCGGCTCAAGGCGCCACTGGACCTAATCAACATACACATGCTCACTTCACACTGAGAACATGGGTCGCTTTAATAAATAACGACAACGAGTTCGAAACACTGGCTTAAGAGCTGATGATGACCCTTTGATGTCTGTTCGGCTAATAATACACTTTTACTTGGGTTGTTCGGTAATCAACTAGCCAAAAGATGTGCTCAAAATATACATGTAGAACAAGAACTAAATTTAAGAGATGAAAGTATATATTAGGCAAATGTAGATAAATTGTATGTACGTATTATAAATCTTTTTCCTTGGCCTGTTCAGGTCCATTCTCTTGCTTTCTCTTTCTGTTCAAATAAATGCTTAACCGTTACTTTAAGTCTCTCGTTGATTATATTTGTTACCGTTAAGCTTTTCATCATGGTATTTTTCTAAACCAGCTTTTTGCCTATCATTACCAATTACCAACACAAAACGCCAAAAAATGTGTGAGTAAACAAAGTTTTTCATTGTGCGTTAAATTACATTTATTACATTTGATTCGGTTCTTAAGCGGTTTGCTGAACCGTTTGAGTTGCTCATAAAATAAGCCCAAAATACATAGAAGCAGAAGTTGGGAATATATTAAATATTTAAACTGCTTGTCGTACGCAAATCCTACAATCGACTTATATTAAATACACGCCAACAACAAAACTTGCAGATAAGCAGTTGCGTGTACCGAGCGAGCTGAAACGCCAGCGGGTAAACAATGTGCAAATCCCAGTGCAGCAGCAAATGGCAACAGCAACAGCAGCAGCAGCTGAAGCAGAGGCAGCAGAACGAGAACGAGCTTTGGGAGCAGTAGTAGAAACAGACGCTTTAATTCCGTTTGCAATTCCAATGGTGGCGGCAAGTTGGAGTTGCGTGTTGAGAGTTCCCCTGCCAATCGCTTGGCATTTACATTTAAGCTGATAAGCAGAGTGCTTCCGCCCCCGCGTCTTCCAACATCTGAACTCATCTCATTTCAATTGGTGCAATCTCACCTGTGCCTCGGCAGCAAAGTTTGTTGTGCGTCAATGTCGCAAGTTTATGAAATCGCAAGCGTTGGAAAATTTACATTTGAGGCACGCACTTTACATTATTAATGCCACACGCTAAGGGCGGCGCTAACAAAAAATTAGTTGCCAACGGATGTGGCAATGTGTGTGGTACCCATATAAGTTATGCAGACATATAGTATGTGCGTACGCATGTGTGTGTATTGTGTCTGTTTGTGTTTGAATGTTTGTTGGTAAATGCTTCAGCCATTTGGCAAATGTTTCGCATTTCGTTTTGTGTGTTTGCACTTTTGCGCATCGCTGAGAATTTTCCAATTTTGCTGCTAATATTTAGTAATCAAGTAATAGGTACATACACATAACAGTACAGTATACAGTATACAGTATATGTATATACACATCACAGTAAGAATGTGTGCTTATATACATATGAGTGAGGCACTTGTGCGTGTATTGTTTGACTTTTGAACAAAAATTTATTGGAAATTTATAAGCTAAACTTTTTTATGGCACATTTTCGATTTTTTGCTTTTGTTTTGTGTCGCACAAGAAAAAAAAAACAGAAAAAAATCAAACTTTTGCGGAATTGTCATTCTTTTATTGCTGTTGTATTTTTATCTGCTGCCATTCACAGCACTTGAATAGGTCGCCACATGTGTCTAGTGTGGGTGTTCGTGTGTGGCTATTGACTCGTCTACATATTGCCAGCCATATGCAGAATTATAAATGGAAATGAAAAGTGCCGAAAAAAAAAATTTAACGTGATTTCCAACAAAAAATCATTTAAGTAGTTTCCCAGAGCAGGCTTTGGACATCCTCTAAAGCACTCTGTCAAAGCGATGCTTTTCAAACTATAACAAATCATTCTACGAACAGGCTTCGTTACGCGCACATCACAAAAATGTAAGTTAGATTGAAAAATATACATTGAAAATATCACACGTTTTATTGTAATAAATATTCAAATTGTCAAGAAATTGTAGAAATACTAAGAGAATACAATAAGTAAATGTTTTTTAACTATATAAAATAGTGTAGTTGTACAAACATGCTAAAATATTTTGATAAATTACTCATATTTATTTTCTTCCACACCTGAAGCCCTTTAACTTATTTCATTCAAGCCATCAACGTTTGCTGATACCCGATAAGCCGCAATCATGATTAAGATATTGACCAATCTGTTGCTCCTGATATGCTGTAAGTATGCCTATTTATTTATACTTGCATCTTGAATAGTGAGTGCTCTCCTCTCGTCTGTCTGTATGACTACAAATTGTTTTGTTTGTTTTCTGCCAATACTCAATGAGCCTTGCAGTCAAAATCCAGCAGTCATTGATTTCAGAGTGTTGATCACTTCCACTTCCAAAGTACAAAGACCCTATTGTCTATTTCATTCGTTCAGTTGGCTGCCTTTTGATGCCTCAGCCTGGAGACACATTGCGCATCAAACGCTCCGATAGCCTGGCCAATGAAACTAACAACAGTAGCAACAACACGGCACTTGCTGGCGTCGCTAAGTCTCAAGTGAAGACTACGGACAAAACTGAAACTGACGTTGCCCCAGCCACAAATGCTACAGCAGATGCAGGGGCTGAGAAAAAGCTTCAACTGCTGGATGTTTTGCAGCCCAGTGAATATTTGATGGGGGGACGCATGCAGCGCTGCAAGCGTCGCGAAGAGCCCAAGAGCGCTCATCATATGCACCACCATAATGCTGGCGCTTCAAATGCCGCACCACCATTTGTGTACTTCAACAAGCTGGTCTCGCCAGATGGCAAGCAGGAGCTTAAGGAGTTTCAGTTGCTGGCACCTGGTGTGGTAATTGAGAGCATGCAACATGACATCAACTATGGAAATGCAGCTGGCGATATGGGTGGTGTGTTGGTCCTCAACGCGGATACAAATCCAAGTGCACAGATTCGTGGAATGACTAAACCCAAGCATCATCATAAGCACAAATCGTCGCTGGCGCTACCCCCCTTTCTGTATATGCTGCAACAGATGCTACAGCCCAACTTGAATGTGGACATGTTAGACTCCTCGTCAGTGCAACGTAATCGAATGGATGAACCGATCTATCAGTTCTTCGACGGCACTGTGGATAATGCGTTGCACAACAGCCACGATGTATTTGATCGTGAACGAGACATCGAGCCAAGCGATAAGGATACAGATAAGGATGAATCGCTGATGGGAAAGAAAACAAGTGCAGAGCTTACTAAGGAGGAAAAACTGAAGGATTCTGTTGAGCAACTTTCAAGTCGTAAGGAGAATGAACTTATTCTCAGCTGCCCCATACACCATGAGCATCATGCCACCAACAACGGCGAAAGCATTGACGATGATGTCGTCCTGGTAAACGAGTGTCATATTATCTAACACCAATAACAACTGAAGAAGTGTAGGACATTATTTGAGGGGATTCTTTGAGAAGCAGTTAGGCTTGTAGAAAAACGATAGCAAAATTGTAGGTAGGTATTCATATTTTTTTATTCACTGTTGCGCAACAACATATATGTTTGTTTTTGGGTTTCAAGTTCAACACCGACCGTTAAACAAATAACGACCAAAATAAAAAAGGTGCTTTTTGCGGTGTAATGAACTAAAAAATAAAAATAAAAAAAAGTTCAAAGTATTTGCTGCTTTTAATTCAAGGTTAAATGAAATTTTCAATTTCGAAAATGATCCATCATTTTGGAATGCTTAGGAATGTAATTTAATAGAAGAGCAGAAGGCATGTTATGCATGCCGTTCTTATGGATTTCGTTGCAATTTAGGCATAAGCTCTAAAATTGTTCATTAACACTGTAAACTAAAATTTAACATTCATGGCTAGCGATTGAGTTAGTATTGACTTTGCATTTATCCAAAGTGCAGTAGTAATTCAGAGGACTCAAGTCAAAGTCAAAGTTACCTCCAGAATTCCTAATACAAATCGATTGACTAATATTGCTATGCTGTGTATAGCAAATACTAGTCAATACACACAGATCCACGCACACACGCACACACACACACACACACCAACAATCACATTCACTCTAGGTATGTGCGCCTAAGGTAAAAGTTTTGCCTGCGGTTTGCTGCTAAATGCGAAGAGTTGCTAATTTCTTATACAATAAAACTAATGTAAATTGCCACTTGACGTTCAGGCGCACATTAGTATGTGCGAGTAGTGTAATTGCGTGTATGTGTGTGTGTATATGTGTATGCAATACATGGACATTAAATGGATCACATAATATACTGAAAGTCGTAAAAGTGTTGAAAGACAAAACCCAACCCAGGGAAAACGTCATGCGAATGTCATGGGTTCTTCAACTACAGCATAAATACAAAATTGTTTTGCAAATGAATTTTGTCAGCATGTGTGTGTGTGTGTGTGTTTGAGTTGTGTGGATGTTGCCTTAAGTGTACATTCAATGTACATAGGTGCATACAAATACGCTGGGGTAAACCATAATACATAACAGCTTATATAACGGGCAAACATGCGTGTCTGTATTAGTGTGTGTTAGTGCCTTTGTGTGTTTGCCACAATGCATAAAAGTGCAACGCAGCATTCGTAAATTGCGCAGCTGCTCCACTACTGTCCCTGGTGTTTTAGCTGGAGTGTAAATGTGAGTGTATGAATGGCTATGTGTGTATGTTTTCCAGGCAGTCCATTGCAATCCAAAACGCCCCTCTTAGACACCCGCTGCTCCTTAAACTGAACTAACTGTTGACCATATACGCGTGTTCGCCACTACACATGTATATATATGTATATATAAATATATATATTATATATGTTTATATATTTGGCAATACACTTATGATCAGAACATTAGGTACAACTCCATAATTTGGCTTGCCTTTTGCCTATCAAAGAAACCGTATTAATTTTCATATACAAAATCAATCTCATAAATGGTTGCATAAAATAAATGAATATCAAAAAGTATGTGGTATTCGTATTATAATTATAAAAAAGATCACATCTCAGAGTCTCAAATCAACTCAAGGATCTGCCTTGAGTAAGGTTGAAAATCACCCTTCCATTGTCTAAATGACTAACATAAAAAGTACCGCAAGATCGCAAATGATAAAAAAATATGTCAGAAGCAATAAAAACATATTAATTTGACCTTTGGTGTAAACGCACACTTCAATCTTTACTTCCAATTGTAAATAATAAATGCAGTTGGCAAGCAACGTGCCACATTGGCTTTAGCAGTGAGACGGGGACCAACACGTTTCCCCCTGGAATGTGAGTGAACTTTCAATGCTGCTTAAAGAGTGTTCAACGTTTTTTTTTATAGGGGGTGTTACTGAATGTGCATAGTGCATTAGCTTGTTAAAATTGTGGGGTTATGATCTCAATGACATTCGCAACCATTAGCTGATAATGCATAGGAAACCATTCAATAGTCCATGCACCAAATGCAAATGGTATGCTTTTAAATTCGGGAATATCCTTGAGAATAAATTGGCTAAATTCGCTTTTGAGTGGATGACAACAAGCATATTTTGTGCTCACTTTGAACACAAACAAAATATAAGTCAGACAAACGAATCGACGGCTTTTGTTAATCTTTTTTGTTGGCTGCTTTCAAATTTATAGCTTCATTATGGAAGCACAGCGGAATGGGAACCAGAGCACTATAATGGCTAGAGGAGAGGCGGGAAGTGGGGGTGGCTGATGAACAGCCCATCAGACAAAGCGTTGCTATGGCTTCTATTGCCATTCGCTTAAGTTGTTGCTGTTGTTATGCTTGCTGCTAGCTACTACTGTTGCCGATGCTGATGCTGCTCTAACTGTTATGGCTGTCATTTGGCAGCTTGTAATTATGTTTGCCACAAGTTGTTGCCAGAAAGTTGTTATCTAGATTTCATAGTCAAAAGCCATGACGGCGGGCAGCATCAAATTCAATTGAACTGTTGAGTCAGCAGCTCAGCTTAACTCATCTATAGAAAACATTTGAGAACTCATCGCCCAGCACCATGTTTTCGTATAGTCTGTCAAAGCTCATTTACAAACGCATGAAAAGTTTTTGAATTGAACTGCAAAGCAGATAAGAATCTTTTAATAAACTGAAAGTTATGGCCATTCAAAAATGTTGACTTTGAGACCTTTGATTGTTAATTTAAATGCTGAAACATGATTTAAAAGGACACAAGTTGAGGCTGAAGAGTTGTTCAAGCCCCGTCGAATACCTATAGATAAAATCAATTGATCCGTGAGATGTTTACTCTTCTATTTACTGAATGCACTCATTTTGTACTACAGTTCGTTCTGAAATAGTCAGTGTATCCAAAGACTCTTTGTATTCACTGTATTTAGATTGGCCCCATGGTAAATTACCATGCCTTGTTCTAACAGTCAGATGTGGAGCAGGGCCCAATTGATATTAATAGGCTGCTGAACCAATTTCACAGTGCAGAAAAAAAATATGTAAATATAACTTTTGTAGCAAGCCACTAGAGCAACGTAACCAACCACTAAGACTGCAACGTAACTTCAGTAGCAAAACATCTGTAACATAACATCTGTAATATAGCTTGCTTGATGAGGAAGAAATCAATCGTTTTCAATAAAGTAAAACAAGCAGATATAAAGTATGGTTACTATATAAGAAAAGTTAAAACAATTTATTGGCTGAATTGCTTTATAACTTAACCCCACTAGTCCGCCCTCATGCGGCCCATTGCACTGTTTGTTAACACTATTCCAATCACTGTCAGACACACGACGCATTCGCTATCTGATAGCAAAATAATGCAAATTTGTTTGGGGTATATACAATTGTAGACGACACACAGGCAAACAGAGGCTTCAGATGACGCATAAAAATAATCAAGAAGCAAATTGTGAGCGTTTGTTGTTTAATTTGGCAGCTTGGCAGCACAAAATTCAAAAGCATTGCAAATTTCACACTCTGTATTCAATATGAAAACAACAACTGCGATATTCAACAACAATAACAGTAGTAGTAAGAGCAGCAAATTAAAAGGGTTTAAAGGCGACACAAGTTTATTTAAAATTGTCAACCGCAGAGGCGTTGTTGCATCTAACAAATTTATTGTGCATGCTACGCCTCGTTGGATTGTTTTGGCTTTTAATTGAGTCAAGCAACTTGCTCAGATTATGCTCATTTTTGATGTGGCTATTGCACGTTGCCCAAGTTAAATTTATTTGCAACGCATTGCAACTAAACCTACAAGCGACTGAGGAATGGTGTAGAAAAGGACTGCATAAGACGTAGAAGACAGAGAGAAAGAAATATAGAGAGATAGACACAGAGACAGAATTAAAAAGGAGGAGTTGCATGTCAACTAGGGGAACGGTTCGAATTGCGTGCAACTTTTACAAGGGAAAACTCTCCTATTGGAGATACTTTATGTGCAAATTTTTGGTTGGGAAAGATACACAAGGCAACTACAATGGCAACAAAAATGCAAACACATCCACACGCATACACATAAAAATACACTTGGTTAGCAATTTACTGGCACTGTGGCTGTCAGCTGCCAAGTCATTTGCATGCACATACAGCACAAGCACAAATACCAGCGGGGCATGAATGACAAACAAAAACAATAAAAGAGAGTGTTTCAGACGAGGCGGTACGACTATCAGATAGTCTGTTCTCATCTATTAAAAGCCCACACACGATCACACAATAAAAAAAATTTCATAATACGAAAACTTGATGCTTAAATGCCTAATACTTCAAGTATCTACACATACTTTTTAAAATCAAGACTATACATATAGACTATTTTTAACATGTTTATGCAAGACTACAACTTACTTAAGAAATTGGGCAAATCATCGATGATTATCAAAAATCGACTTTCTAATCAGCCGTCTAGCTTGTCGATTTACACAAATGATTCCTGATTACTGATTTTAATTGAAACTGGGTATAACTACAATGGGGCAGAGAAATAGTGAACAACAAAAATGCCTTCGCTTGCAACTTCCAAGTTTAAACCACTGAAACAAAAACAAATTGACCGCCTGTTAGCATATAAATCACATGGTAAAAGATAAATTGAAAGCTGTTGTGGCTGCCTGTTCCATATCCCGATGCGGGTGCCAGCCCTACCACGCCCTCCTTTTCTTGCATGGTGCAAGCTAATGCAATTAACAGCAGCTGGGGTAATGCAAATGGCAAGTGCAACTGGCCAAAAGCTGCATTGACAAATTTCAGTGCACATATCTTAGCCTGTCCCCTGAACTCCACAAACAAGTAAATATTGAAACAATTTCGAGTAGCCTACTTAGGTACGCCGAATATTTAATACCCTTGCAGCTTAAAACCATATAAAATAGTTTTTCGATCCAAAGGGGCCATTATTATATTAGGTCGGCTTGCGGTGTTGATCAAGAATATATATTAATTGTCGGTAAGCGAACAACTGCTCCCTTTTCATTCCTTCAGGACTAAATACTATCCGCAAGGTGATAGCAATTCGAAGCGGTGCAAATTTCAGTTAAGCATCTTACAACAGCAGTGAAAAGCACATACACTGAGATAAACTGCTTAGTAAAAGCAATAAGATATATTTTACTTCTTAGATGATAATCTAATACAAATTATTTTTATTTTTAATCAATTAAGTTACTAAATTTAAGTTATGTGTTTTAAATATTTAAAATACTTTACATCCATTTTTAACAATGATTGATATTGTGAATGTATACATACAAGTTTTTATGGCAGTATTTTTAAAATTTTTTAAGAATTTAACTTTGCATCTTGTTCTTTAAAACTTGTATGAAAGTTTCCTGGGTTTATTTAGTATCAGTTTATTAGATGAGCTACCGAAAGCCCAGCTCATATTTTGCTTCTGGGAAGCAACTGGTAGAAACAGTCGAGTTTAAATTGTTATGGACTTCCTCTCCTTCTCATTGTCTATTTTACTCCATCATTCTGTCTTTCGCTGTGTCAAGGTCAATCCCTACTTGGCCCACATTTA
Source organism: Drosophila picticornis (assembly GCA_035043845.1). NCBI lineage: Eukaryota > Metazoa > Arthropoda > Insecta > Diptera > Drosophilidae > Drosophila > Drosophila picticornis. The sequence continues at coordinate 22,760,646 of JAWNMR010000493.1, forward strand.
AACGACTATAAAGCCAACTTGGTTTCTTAGTAGAGCTATACAGATTCCTTTAGAAACTGCTGATGGCCGCTTGATTATGGGCATTGTTCATTGGATCTGATTATAATTTATATTTGCACAATAAGTATTAAGCACTTGATAGCACCACCTTTCGACTTGTGCAATGCGACAGCTTTATGAGGCTTGATGAGTTTTCATTTGGCGCCCCTTTCTTTCATCTCTAGTTAATTATACGATAGGTGGCTAGTTGGCCACGCGACTACTTTATCATCGTTACCTCGTCGATTAGCATCAAGTGGATCTACAAAAACCATTATGAAACTAAATACCGAATTGATACTGCATAAACATAAATTCATATCGGTGGTCTACTTCGTATCCAAACAAATTTCGCATTTTCAATGCTATCTTAAAACTCTAACTATATCTTATTTTAGCTTACCAATTTTAGCAGTCAAAACCAATTTATACCTCTTTTCCAAACACGTCTGCTCACTTTACTCTATTCACAAGCATTGAGATCTTTCTCTTCAAGTTCCTGATCAGACCATTGATATTGACCAACATCGATTTCAATGTAATATACAGATGTTATGTTACAGTCTTATTACTACGTCACTAGTGGTATATCAATAGATCAAAATTTCTTCTAAACTCTGCAATTTACCTAACTAATAACTACATCAAATATAGGAAGAAAAAAAAAGATGTAAAGGCTGTCTACTTACTATCCAATCGAATTGCAATGCTATCTTAAAACCTTAACTGTATCATGTATTAATATAAGCATCGATTTAGCCGTATATCTAACTACACATACGTTAAAGCTGACCCGTTCAGGAAAACAATATATTTTTAAAGTAAAAAACACGTGTGTGGCAATCCTTTTTTTCGTCTGTGTATAAGCCAATCTTCTAGCCAGACATTATGCTGCTACTGCACACAAAAAAGAAAAGAAGAAAATAGTTTAATTTGCCCCAACAGCAGTTTTAGCCAACCGCACATCAGTTTTGAGCCAGCTGCTGGCTGCTGCATCCCGGAACTTGGGTTATAACTTTTAGCACGTGCTAAGTGCATTTTAATTTGTCTTCCATACTTAAAGATGCTGCTTTGTTGTCGTTGGTCGCTGGTCTCTCATCGCTGGTCCTTGCTGCCACTGCGGAAAATGACAACAAATTAAATTTGTGTTCAACCGAGTCTTAAGTGCTCGAGACAGGTGATTATAATACAGTTTAATCCTGGGGAGGATGACATCCAACTAAGCTGCACTTCATTCTGTGGCTAAATGCAATATTATCTTTGTTACAAGTACATCGATTAGAATTAAGAGAACTGCGCATGTCAAAAATTTCAATAGAAATTAAAAAAATATATAACCCAGTTTTAATTGCATTAAGCTTGTTATTGTTGTTATATTTCACAAAAATAATCGAATACTTTTCAAAATTTTAATGACTTACTTTTGCCTTGAGCTTAAACAAAAAACCACTCGGAAATATGATTTGTAAATTTAGTTTACTTTGCTAATGCCAAATGCGAGTCTATTTTGAAATTGTGCCAATTACAAGCGGCTTGGCTGCAGCAGATGACAGACAAGCCCAGAAGGAGAGGGGAGAGAGAGAGAGAGAGAGAGAGAGAGAGAGAGAGAGAGAGAGCGAGAGACAGATGAGAAAGTGAAAGAAAATTAGGAAAATACAAATGCATCGTTATGAATTCGTTATTGCTCATTAGAAGAAGCGCTAAAAAAATATTTTTAGCTATGGATGGAGGAAAGTAAAGCGAGAAGTATGTGGCATCAATTCCAGGCATGGCTGTTGTTCAATAGAATAATTAGGCAAATAGGAATTGCCAAAAAAAGAGACTATTCCTTCCCAGCATTTCAAAAATTCATTTTAAATTAAATTTGATCTTAATCTAATTATTAAATTTGGAACAAACATCACTTTTGATTATTTCAAGTATTTTAATTTAATTTGTGCATCACAATAAGTTTTGACGTCTTGGTTGGCGACTGGCTTAAATTGACTTTATTTTGACTGTGGTCACAGAATGCTATTGTGTTATCCATTTCTTCTGTTTATTGTTAGCACATTTTGCTTTAGCATTGTTGCAGGAAGCATTTATTTTTCTTCTTTACTTTTTGCTCTGATTGCTTAGTTGTTATTGCTGTCGTTGTTCCATTTCGTTTGAGAAATGCCAAGAATATATAGTCGGAAACAGACATTTGCATATATTGCGGTTCTGCTTGCTTCGCTCGCTTCGCATTCTAATGCCACTATTTATACCCTGGCCAAAATACTGAGAAGAGGTTTGATACATTTTTCAGTGTTGGCAGTGGAGAAATCATTCAGTACTGGTTTTCACATTTTAAATACTATATTGATACACTTGTAAAGCCTGTTTTTATATTAAAATCAAATTTGAATTTAGTTTTTTCTCAGTAGCAGATTGCATATTAATGTTTCATCCTAAATGACAAGTTCCTGAAATTCACATTTCAAATTCAGATGCTACAGGATATTTAATAATCGAGTACTCCCGCGGCCACTTATCTGTTTAAGCTTACAGCTGAAATGCCAGCATTTCTAGCACAGATTGTTCTTGCTTTAGCTGCTGCCATATGGATTTTAGCTGGCTCTGTTCTGGTCAGGACTTAGGATTGGCGCATTTGACGCTGCAGCCGCCAGTCAAACTAGTCAGTGGCGTAAAGTATTTGAGATTATATCTTTCATGCTAACAGTTTGCCAACAGTCTTGGCGATTGCTTATCGTCACAGTTGTTGACCGTTTGTTGAAAGTGGACACTTACAGTTACAGTAGCAGATGCTTTGCATTTCGTGCACTTCCTTAGATGCTATAGCTTCACCAACATTTAGCCAACAGAAGGTCCTATCCCAACAAAGAGAAAGGTTGATAAGCAACTGATAACAGCTTAATACTCTTATATTTCGAACTAAGAGCGCATCTCTACATAAAAAAAAAAATGGGGGAGAAAGGAGCGCACGAGCGTAGCGACTGCAGCGCAGGCAGCACGTACGAACAAAACAAATAGTGAACACGAACTGAAAGCGACGACGCCGATGAGAATGGCGGCGCTGCTGCTGCTGCTACTGCTACTGCTACTGCCGTTGTTGTCGCTGTGACGTAGTCATTTGTGCTGCTGCTGCTACGACGCCAGCTGAGGCAGCGTGATTTTGGGTGCTCTGGCGACGCTTGCTGCTGATAAACACTTTTCGTTTATCATCAGTTTGTCGATGGCACCGCGCGCAACTGGACGTTCTTTCGCTTATTCACCGAGACTCTTTAACGTGTGCTCCTCGCAACATTTCACTTAACAATTTCTCAGCCTGCCCGCCTGCGTGTGTGTGTGTGTGCCTCTGCCTGTGTCTATTATGCGTGCGTGTGTGCGCGTGTGTGTGTGTGTGTAGCTTAAGGGCGAACTTAAAACAGGTTTTATCAGTGCTACTAATGATGAATGGGCCGCATTGTATTTTTGCCGGCAATTTCCGCTCAGAGTTGATGCAAAAACAACCTGCAATAAATTATTTATGAAAGTTAGCAAATCATAAAAATACAAAATTAAGATACCTGTGTATTCTGTGTCATGTCCAGCGTGGCATCTAATAAACCGACAACAAAGCAATCAAAAAAATGTGAGTAGAATCAAATAAAAACTAGGAACACAAAATAGGTGCCGAGAAATATTTAAATGGACAAAGCCAGCAAGTGTAAAATACAATTTAAAATGTATTCACAATAACAATAATAATCATTTTAAAGTCCCAAGCGCAAAATATGTGCTTGTCAATATTTATAATAATCACTAAGGTGAAGACTATATTGTAATTCAATGTAATGGAATTAAATCAATTAAAAACTAAATTTGCATTTAGTTGCTGCACATCATTAACTTGTTTTGGGTAAAGAGAAACTTTGAAACTTAATTTCTTAGATTAAAGTAATTGAGAAACGACTTGTAGGACCAAATGAAGCCAGTTAACGAGTTTCTAAGCGGACCCAACTGACCTCAAACAAAAGCAACCATTTCGAAAAATTGCCATAATGAAATTACCTGAAAGTATGAGAAATATTCGTACAAGATGGGTTTGTGTTTTTTTTTTTTTTTTAACTAGCAGCGAGTAATGAAAAACAAAGCAAGCTATGGGATGGAGTGGAGGAGGGTATGCAGAGTGGATGAGGCGCTTAAAAGTGCAAAGGCTGCGTAAAAAGCGCACAAACGCTGACAGCGAGTGCGACTTGAAAAGTCGAAAATTATGTAAATGCAAAACATTTTTTATGCATGTAAACAATTTTTTGCGCCATTATGCGCCATCAAATATGCAAAGATATGTTGCTCAACTCAGCAGACAAGAGGAGGGGGGTAAGGTGGGGGGGAAAGAGTCACGTCAGCTAAGGGAGCAGCCCCTCACCTGACATGACAGAAGTCGTGTTCCACCCGAGATTGTTCAGATTTATGCGATGCCGCTGATGCCGCCGAAGCCGCTGATGTTGCAGGCTGTCAGCTGGCAGCTCTGCTGTCTTGCCAAATCTATTTTGGCATTTTGTCTCAAAAGCCAAACTCAAATTACGGGAGCCCAACTCGAGAGTCAAAGTTACAATTAAAGCTGAGACTTGCTCGCATAAACACACACTTAGATTAAGTTACACGCGTTTGCTTTGGCTGTCGCTTTAATTAAATTTAATGTGCTGTGCCTCACACCCAGCCCCTCTCATCCAACACCCTTTTCTCTTTCCCGATGAGAAAAGTTGCCATCGCTTTCATTTGGCAGCGTAGCGTGCAATATTTAACTTTCGAGCTTTGCATTCAATTCACGCACCAAAACTTGGAAACAAACCAGTATCTTGTCTATGGTTACATACACACTCACACACACACATAGGCACATACTCACGCATGCACATACATGATGTTCGAGGCTGACTTGTGCATAGACAAAGTGCCACGTTTTTACTGTAATACCAAAATCCCTGGCATGCTTTTAGTAGACAAAATATGCGCCTTTGGAGCTAAATCGCCAACTGGCCTTTGGCTCATCCAAACCAACCACGCCTCACCGTCCATCCTGCATGTCTGTCACTCTATCTCTGTACACTTAGAAAACAAAACAACTATCTATGGACATGCTGGACGTAAAAAATATAGTTGTCTTCAATAGTGGAAACTTTGCTTACTTCCAGCATTCCCAGCACCGAAACGTTTTTAAAAAATGTTCTGTAGATTAAAAATTTGAAACAAACAACAAACGACATTTAATATCATTTCATTTAATTGATAAGATTTTAACCATATTTAATAGAAACAACGAGAAACGATGAGCCCACTTTAAAATTTCATTCGGGTTGGGTGAAATATATTTTCCAACGGGCTAACAAGTGCTGCCTTCATTTTCTCAGTGTACATTTTGCTCGCAGCTGGCGACATTTGCTACTTTTATTTACGCACAAGCCAACAAAAATTGTATGGAGAGAAATAAGATTAACGCACGCTGCCGCCAGAGCTCAAAGTAGTGGGAGCCATAAAACTTATGCCAACCAAGAGGCAGCCCAGATCGACCTACTATGGACCCCAACCGGAACCCAGTCCAAAAAGTCAACGACGCACACACACGCACACACAAACACACATCGGAGCAGACGCAGTATTCGCTGCGGAGATGCTGGAGGTGCTACCCATTCATCATCAAGTGGCGTCTCCTGTCTGGAGTTTTGCCACCCGAAGTGTGCAACTTTCTCTCGCATATTATGGTGCAAACAATGTTCTAAAAAAAACAAAAACTGAGTTCAGCATTATGCACGAATCTCTCTCTCTCTCTCTCTGTCTCTCTATCCCTCTGCCTCCATCTATCTTTCTTGCCTCACGCTTTCAGCGGTATTGTTCTTGCGACTGTAATTTAGGGTTTAAACATTTTTATTGCCTATATTTGTGGACACGCCTTGAGCCTGCGGTTTATGGCAAAACCTAGTCCGTTGTCAGCTGCGTTTTATCTGTGTAGTGACACTCGTTAAACCATTGCACTCGAGAGACGTGATATGGCATCTTACAAAAATTCGCATAATTAACACACAACAATGTGTGTGCGCAAACTTATGCATATGGCATGCTAAAGCTAAATACCTGATTTAATTTTGTGTAATGAATTTAAGTAGCACTAATTTATTATTTAAATAATTGAAAAGAGAGCATCTTTACTAGTAGTTGTTGACACTCAAAATTGAATATAAGCAATGGTTATAAATATAGTTATCAGTATATATTTCACTTTAAATATTTAAAATAATAACTATTCAACTATTAATTAAAACTGTCTGATTTGTTCAACTAGCTAAGAACATTTTAAATGACGAATTGGCGGCACAAAATTAGCCCAATATCTCCTAATGAAAACTGCTTGCGACGCTTTAAGTCTGAAATTGTGATGTTGCCCATTTCAATTTCGCGCTTGCTTTATGCTTTAATCAACTTGATAAATGGAGGCTGAATACGAAATTTGTTACTGTTTACTTTCGCTAAAAATGAAACTCACTCCTTGAGCGAGACTAACCAAATTGAAGCACTCGCATTTCCTCAAACTTTTAAGCCGCTTAACACACACATTTATTAATTAATTTGGGCAAGTGAAGAAAAGTAAAGCTGCCAACTTTTCATTTAAAAATTGAAGAGTGCAACTGGCAACGTCTGCGAAATATTGCACAAGAATTAAATTAAGCAGCGACCGAGCTGAATGCTTGGGTCCATTAACATTTCATTTAAAGTTGAGCCACTTTAATTTGGCAGCCAGGCAGCTGAGCAAATAAATTGCAATAAAAAAATTCGCTGCGGCATTTTTGGAAACGAAATTGCGGCTGCAGTCGTAAAGTTTAATATTTCTTTTAAAGGAATTATTAAAAATGGTGTAATAAATGAAAAGAGATGGGGAGACTGAAAGAGAGAGACAGATCCAGATGTAGGGCAAAACAGGACATTAACCTGTAAAACAGCAACCAGCAGTCGAAAATGCTTAGTCGTAAACATATTAAAAGCTACTTTGCATAAACTTGGATGCCTTCCACACCCAGAAAAAGATTTAAGCTTGGCGCAATCCCTGCACCTACCCCACTCGCTTTTCAGTAAGGACAAATGTTCATTTGCAATTTATTGAAAAGGGAGAAAGACGAGACAAAACAACAAACACAAAAAAAAAAAAACAAAAATGAAGGCAGGCCAAACGGCAAACGGACAAAACCATAAAAATAAATGCGATGAGTGACGGGCGGCTGACGTGACACGTTTTGGTCCTATCCTGTCCAAAACAGGAGGGAGAAGGACCGCACCAAAGTATTTATTAGCTAGGCCAAGCAGACTGGTTAAAAGGCTTCATTAAAAACACATTTCGTGCATAAATGTCGACTTCATTCGAATGCAGCAAAATGTGAAAAATTAAATAACGCCAAAGGAAAAGCAAAAACAAAACAAAAGGCAAGAAAAGCAAAAGACAGGCAGCAAGCTATGAAATAAAAACCAGCTGTGATATTATTTGTATTTGAAAAGCAGCTGTTAAGCAAAGGGCGTAGCCAAACTGTGTAAGCGAGACAGCCTATTTTAAGCTGTCTCACTCCAACTGCACTAGCACTTGCCGTCGACTCTCAAGCGACATTTTCATACTTAAAAGGTCAATTATAGTCTTTTACAATTAAAAGAAAATTATATTTGTATATTTATATTTTAATGCATTTCATCTGTAACTTGGTTGAATATAAGCAGAAGATGCTAATGCAAATTTGGTTTTGCTGTTAACAAATTTGTAAAACTAATGATTGCGCTTGCAGATAGGAATGACATCAACATCGGAATATGTTTTGGCCCATAACTGCAGTGTTTCTTATCCGATTGTAATAAATAAATAAATCAAATTTTGTAGTTGATCAATAATATTTCAAAATGTGTTATATATGGATTGGCTCTACCTTTAAAATTTTACCTTCTGTTACTATTGGAAATCTATGTATCGATATTCGAGAAACAGGTGCACTTATCAAAAGAAACAAACTTGATCTACACGTAGTATTAGATAAGTTACATTCTCAATCAGAAAATCGGCTATGCATATAGACGAATAGCACGACAAACAGACGGAGATCGACTCGGATGTTGATTCTGATCAAGAATAAATATACTTCATGGGGTCGGAGATGCAGTCTTCTGCTTGTTACATACCGTTGCACAACTTTGTTATAAGGATTTTACCAATGTCTAATAGATTTTGGGTATAATCACTCCCAAATAATTAAAATCTAATTGCTACAAAAATGAAATTTGAATTTAATGATTAATTTAAAATTCGATCTATTCAGATTACAAGTTTGCTTAGTTATCCATGTGATGGATGGAAGTGACTCACTAAACGATACATTTCCATTAAAAACATGTGTTCACTATATCTATTTTTATTATCCATTCTAGTATATAGAGTTTTGTTTGGGGCAACTGTTTCAAGCTGTATCAGACCCCATAAATGTTATTTAGTATCGCTTGCAATTCCCTCTAATATATGACACAGGGATTTCCATGGCTATCACGTTTTGTCTATAATCTCATCACCAATGCACAGACAAGCAAACACACACACACACACACATACACACACACACACACACATACACACACTTGCCTGTGTTGTAGCTTAGTTTTCAAAGCGTTTGCCCTATTTATATTTTCGCCTGTCATTTGGGCCGCCAGCTGGCAAAGCGCGACTAAGAAAAATATTTACAATGCAGTCGAGCGATAAAATGAAACGCACACACACCCCCCCACCCGCCCACACCCCCACAACAACACGCACACTTACACAGAACATGAGTACTGACCAACAGGCGATGTCAACTGGAAGTAGGATCAGTGCTGGAGAAGAGCTGTGGGCGGAGCTTGCATTGATAGGCCAGCGTGCCATTTGGCTCCTAGTCCCTGTCCGATAGCTGTTAGGAGATAATCAAGTTTCAATTTCAAAACAATCCGGCGAAAGAAATTGTCAGTTGCTTTTTGGCACAAAGAGTGCTCGGAATTTTAAGCGCCATGCAATACGGCCTGAAGGGTAAAATGGTGGAGCACTTCACGTATGTGACGACGTCGTCAACGTTGTCATGTGAGAGGAGGCGAACAGCGGGGCGTGCAACAGGGACCAAAAATTAAATGAAAACCAAAACACGAGCAAGCAAGCTAACAAACAAAAAAAGAAAAAATAAATGAAACGAACAGCCAGTAATGTACACAAAAGGCAGCAGGCCAGGCTCAGACCGCTGCATTTGACAGCAGGCAAGAGCAGGTCCTGGCCATACAGGACACAGCTCCACGCAGGCAGGAGGCACACATCAAAGCACCGGCTGCACGCATCGATGGAATAGCTGCTCCTGGTGCTCATTTTGCTCTTGATGCTGTTGCTCTTACTGCTGTTGCTTTTGCTTTTGCCAGTAGTTCATTATGCCACTAGAACAGTTTAATGTCGTTTAAAGAGTAGCAGCCACAAAACAGCGCGAAACAAAGCCACAAAATGTGGACAGCAGTCAGCAAGCAGCAGGCAGAGAGACAGGAGTGTACAGGAAGGGGCGTCACGCAAGGGTTCCCCAAGTTACAGTACCGCGCTGCGGACAATGGCCGTCCCACATTGTGAGACTGTGTTGGTTTTTGTGTGTGTATGTATTATAAGCAACTTTCCATTTTCCACATATTTTTCTTTCTTTTTTCGTCTATTTGTATTTTTTCGTGGGTTTTCCTTTTTCAATTTTTCGCTTTGCGCTTTGTTATACGTTGTCAGGCTACTATGAAAGCGAAACGTAATGAAAATGGCAACAAACAAAATAATTGAAATTTGGTTTAGCACAACAACAACAATATTAGCAGTAACAAGAAAACAGCGAGCTAAGAAAAAATTGGCCAAAATGAGAACGAAAATTTGAAGCTAGTGCGAGCAAATACCAGCAATGAACAAAAGCAGATGGTGACAACACATCGACTAAAGCGAAGAAGATGAGAATTTAAGCCAAGTCGAGAAACCAAATGGAAAACACAATGGAAAACGCTAATACCAAAAAAGAAGAAGAAAAAAGCTACTCAAGAAATACGCAGACCGAGACGACAATGTAACCTTATTTTGTGCAGATTTGTGTGCTGATTTTACTCTCATTTTGCTTCAGATTTAATTTTTTTTCTTTTTGGCTTTATTTTTGTTTTTGTCTTGAAAAGTTCTCGGCCATTGCAAATTAAATTTTCCATTTCGCAACGCCCATCCTTAATGTCGCATTCGGTATTACCTTGACTTGCCATTCAGTTACCAGGATAAGAGCCCACCACAACAACTGACATATTCAATTTTCAAATTTTGTGTAATATTACAGTAAAACCGCAAACTCAACACACACACACACACTTACTCACAAACATTGAAACAAAACAAATTTCGACTAGATCGAAGTTTATTTCCCTTATAAGAACCGTTTGTTATAAAATTTTTGAGAATTTTTAAATTCGTTAGCAAATCAATTTTCTCTTAACCCAAAACTTTCCAAACCACAAAAAAGTTATAAATTCACATTTATTTATGCATTTGAGCTGCGATAAAAGCTAAAGCTTGCACTTGAGTGACTGCCGCTCAGAACTTTAATATTCCATTCTCAGTTGTTCGTGCTCAACTTCATGGCAAAGTTATTGTGCCACACCGGCAACATCAGCATCAGCAACATCTAAATCAGCCGCAGCGACCACGAAGCAAATTACAAAATAAATTCGTGCGTTTTGTGTTCAAGATTTGAGAAAAAATATATATATAGAACACAGGAAAGGGCAACTATTGATGGGGTAAAGAATATTTAATGCACTTGCAGCCGGAATTAAGAGCTGTTCTTTAGTCAGATAAGAAATATTTTTATAATAAATTTACTGCTTTCATTTTGTCTTTGGTAAAAAAATATTATTATTGTTATCACACTATACAAAAAATCGTAAATTATTTCTTTTGTTAGTGCAAATTGCATAATTTACTAAAAAAGCAAGAGTACATAAAAAAAATAAATAAAAGAGCAAAATAAAACACGTCTTGTGAAGCAATGCAAACGTGAATCCGTCGGATCTACGGCGATTTAGGAGTTGGCCAGCAACGTAGCCTCAATTTCCATTTCGATTTTGGGATGTGCGCATTTCATAGTATTTATTTCATCTCATGCGTAATTTAAAACCGTTACCTACGTGAACAACTTTAAGTCGAGGCTGCCACTGATTCACACATAATGCGAACAGATGCGTATATACATATAAATAAATAGTTATATATCTTAGTGTATATATGGTGACTATAGTTGTAAGTAATTTAATGTAATTGATCTGCTTAATTGCACAATTACAATGGCCGAAAACATGTTGCTGCATTACAAATCCCCTAATTGTAGCCATGGCTAATTACTTGTATCAATTGCATCGTTTACACACACACACACGCTATACATTGACACTGTTCAATAGCAATAATGGTAACTAGAGCAACTTGTCGTTGCTTGTCGCATACCGTTGATGATGACGCTGCTTGTGGGTGGCATTTGCTGGGCAATCCTGCAACTGCATACATGCAGGTCATGGCGTCTCCTTGTGTGCACTGCATTTTTCATCATCAATTTTTGCGTTAAAGCTTAGCATCGTCGTTTTGCTGACAAATTTACGAGATGTGCTTTTCAAGAAGAAAAAAGGGTTATAAAAATAAGAATACTATAAAAGCATACCAAAAACTGTTGCTTAAAAAGTGAAGTCGACTGATGTCCTTTGTTGCATTAGGATACAAACTAATAATCTAAATACTGAAAAAGTAGAAAAGTAAAATACAAATTTAATTAAAAAATTTCTGCGGATATGTAATGCAAAATTAGTTCAACATTTGTTGTTAGGTTTTGGATAACCCCAGCCAATAAAGTAAACGAAGTCATATTACTTCTAAGTGTGCATTTTAGTATATATCAGTTTTAATAATTCGTAGTAGACTTTAAAAAGTTCTGAGAAAGCTTTTAAAGAAAACGTTGAATTATGGATTTTAGTATATGGAAATGTTTGGAGATTTAAATTATTATAAAACATTTAGTTGGGTAATTAAAGTTTATTTTATGCTTTCAGCATTTCATTTACTTTAATACGAATATTTAACCATAACATTTATTTAGTCATTAATACATTTAACTCGAATTCAACTTTCCATTAATGTTGATCGCTGTATAAGATAAAAGTAAACAAATATTGTAATAAAGCAATTATCAATTTTACTTTGGCTTTAAGCATGCATTACTAATCTACAGCAAGATTTCTAAAGAGAAAAATGAGAAGAGTCCAAAGCACAATAACCACGTATAAATTTCTATTTATAAATTTTCGTTTTCGTTTAAACTGCAAGTTTTGAATGCTTATTAAATTTATTGTTAAAATATAAATTAAAGCTAGTTTTCAAAAAGACCCACAGCTAATAAATCCAAAAATTACACTTAGTAGAAAGCATACCAGATAAATCCTATCAGCAAATTAGTCAAACGTTGCCGGCATTTCAAAAATGTAGAAAGTGATTTAGTTTATCATAATACTTTATTTCGTTGATTTCTATTCCTTTTTTTTTTGGTTGTGGTTAATTTGGAAAAATTCTCGAGCACTTGCGATGACAAACGTGTTTGTTTTGCCAAGGCGGCACTCATAAATTTCGGCTTACCCTTAGATATCAAGGCACATACATACATAACATACCTACAGATATACATATTACAATATAATTACATGTGTCTACATGTACCAAATTTAAGTTTCGCCAACTCACACACTTAGTTAGGAGAACAAACCAACCTTTACTTATAAAAGGTATAAACAAAATATTAGACTTAACTGAATATCGTTAGTTGTGACTGTAAAACTTAAATATGATATCTGAAATGTAGGTAATTCTTTAGATAACTAAAAATAAACTTAAAAGTGGTTTTCAAAAATTTCATTACAATAACAAAACATACAAATACAAACTAAAACAAAATAAGCCTTAAAGTTTCTATTTAGAAATTTGTTATGATAATACACGAAACTAATTCTAACTAAAACACATAACTATCAAGAATACTCTTTCAGTATTTGCGTTCATTGTTACTTGACTTGGAACATAAAACAAATAAGCCAACAATAATTTTTATGACATCGTATTTTCACATTTTCTCATATTTTTGTTTCGTGCTTTATGTGTTTTTTGGGGCCCAACTTTTGCATATTTTATGGATGGAACTTTATGAATTTTTATGGCCTGCCAGAAGTACGGCTGATAAAAGCAGCCAAAAGGAAGCAAACCAAAAGCGAAAATGAGACCAAATCGCAATTTATTGCACTTAGCAATTGGCTAGAACGCCACTGCTCGAATCGGGGGCAACATTCGCCAGGTAAACTTTTAAATTCAATGTCAGTGTCAAACTGGCAACTGCTGTTGTTGCTTTTACTGCCATGACAGCTTCAGATACACATACTTCTCCTGCTGCAGCGGTTGTTTGCATGGAGGCAAAAGTTTTGCAAAGCTCGTTTGCTTTTAATTGCGCTGGGTAAAACATTTGAGTTAATTATGCGTCGATTTGGGATGGCAAGTAAACAAATTAATTAAAGAGCAAACATGTTGATAATGATGCTATGCACATACCCTCTCTCTCTCACACACAGAATAACGCACATCAGCTGCCAAGAGCCAAATGCGTCTTAGCTCTTGTTGTACCCTGTATCTTTATTGACTGAGTAACCAGCGTATCATCAATTTATGTGAATGGAAATAACAGGTTAAAGGAATCAGCTTTGAAATCGCTTTTATGGTTCAGATATCAAATATGGTTAATTTGAAGATTGAGAAATATATCTTGAGCAAACACATTTGAGTGATATCCTTATGAACCACGCGTTTAACATAGATTGTACAAATAGGCGCAGCTTCGGGTTGAGCGAATTTACATATAATTAACGGGATGTTAGGGCTAAGTTCACAGTATCTGCCAGTCTGGCTTACTTATTTGTTTTATGTTTGCCTTGTGCTGTTGTTAGTCAAATTGTTGTTGTTATCACTGCTGGCACGCATTAATGTTAATTATTAAGCAAGTGACAATTTGAGTGATTTGGCTTGTGCAAAACGTCATGCGCTCATCTAATGTCAACAAACAAAATGCGACAAGAAAAACAATCAAAGCGACATTTGATGACCTCCCCACAACAACAACAATCACAAAAAACACAATACCAGAACCGCCTTCAAGCTGAGCAACAGTGTTATAGTAAAGGACAGCAAATGGTGTCGCTGTCTGGCTCGATCCCTCTCTCACACCTTTCTCCCTCTCTTTCTATTTTATGTTGCTGTTGGTCGTGCTGTCATTTATTATCTGTTTCGTTTGATATATCGCTACATTCACACTGGCCAGCCTGTTCGCGTTTCTTTTAGCCGCAATGTGTTCACACGCAGCATTGTCAATTACACACACATACTCCCACACACACTTACGCACGCACACTAGTAAGTTAAATTGGCGAATGAATCGTGTGAAATGTCAACACACAGTGACATGGCAAAAGTGGAAATGGTAATTGCGTGTTAATTGCTTTACGCGTTCAAAGTGCTTTTCGCTATACCGCTTACACTTTTTTTGATCACACACACACCCATATACACACCCATATACACACACAGATGAACACAGAGATACATGCACAGGCACGGGGTACATTCAGCTGAAGCACAACTAATCAATCTGAGGCCAGGGTCGCCATTGAGCACAAAGCTAGCTGCACCAGTATACAACACACTCAGCCACACCCTTACAAGCCCCACTGACATTTAGACACACATATGTGTGTAGCGCACAGATTTCCCATTTCAGGCTGTCAGTGAGCGCAGCAATTCCGTTTTAGTAGGCTGCCAGAACTTTGCAGTTGCAAGGCTGTTGCACGTTGCGTATGAGAAATACAGCACAATTGAATTTCAAATTCATTGATTCTCTTCGGAACAAGAACAAAAATGGAAGGTCGTATGGTTGCGATTGAAAATTGTGTTAGTTACTCATTGCTTAAACTTTAAATAATAACTGATTTGTAAAACAGTTTACCTTTGCCATAAGCTACAGAGAAAATCTTTGCCTAAGCTATGAAAGCTATACTAAAATATTTTTAACATTTTATTTTATTTTTTATTTTCCGTTTAGTTTACCTTAAACCTAACATTAAAAGTGTGTATAGGATTTATTTAATTAATAATTTATGGGTTTCCAAGTTCAGCCACAAAGTATTTTAATATAATAACAGTTTGAAATATGAACGCTTCGAACTGCTGTTTCTCATTATCGAACAGAATAAATAGCAAATATTTTCACGCATAATTATTTAAACATTTGTATGACTACTTCATATATTTAAAAAAGAGATACTTATAAAATGCGCTGAAAGTCCCCTACAATAACTTCTGCATAGTTTGCAAAGGGTAGGAGCACAAAAAATTTCCAGAATACTTCTTCTGCTGCCTTCCGACAAACAGCAAGAAAAACAGATTGGCCCATTTCTATACGGCATATTTCAGTTGGCCACTCTGGAACCAACAAAATTGCGAAATTTTTTGATGTATCCGGTTGATCTCGTCGTTTCCACCCACTGTCAGGAAAACCGATAAGAATCCGATTACGGTAGGAAAAGGGGCAAATCTGGTCTAGGTGCGTTGACCTAACCTTATCTATAACAAATACCCAAAGGTATGCTTTGTATGTTTTTACTTAGAAGTAAAATGCATCCATCTTGATTGCTAATTTATCCCTACAGCAAAGCTCTAAATATTAATAACCATTCGATTATTGCTAACAATGTCGATTGCCAATAACTGTTGTTAATTTGACTGAGCATTTTAATCATGAACTCAATAATGTCAATAATAACCTTTAGGTTTGCACCAGCTGCCACTTGATTATTGACATGGCTCTTTCTTTCTCCTGGCTCCTGTCTCCATGAAGCGGTGGGAGACACACCTCGGGGCACTCCTCTCGACAACATATGTGTCTGAGAACAACTCCTACTCCCCGCTTAACGCTCCTCTAAGCACATTATGGCTGTCAACATGTTTATTATTCACCTGTGCATGAAAAAGGCCAAGTTATTAAAAACTTCGCCACATTTAGAGAGAACAGACGGGTGGAAAAATGTCATGCAGCAGCAGCAACAAGGAGGCAACGGCTGCGTGGCAAGCACTTTAGCAAACAATTGGCAAAAAATGTTCGCGTACAAAAAAAATGCAATAAAAGTTGCTCGAATGCGACGTGTTTGCTTAAGTATTTGCTAGGTAGGCAAGAGTGTATGAGGAGTATGGGGCAAAGGGAAACATTCGGCAGCCCGTTGGCTGATTGTGATAAATGCGACAAAGACATGTGTAAAATATGCTTCATGTGCCTTATTATTGCGTTTTATGGCCCATGGGGACTGACACAACAAAAACAGCAGACAAATACATACTCACACACACCTGCATGTTATATGGGGCAAAATAAATTCCACAATGTCGAAATACTAAAATGTCGCCGCACATCGTTTGTCGAGTTGCCTAGTGTTTAAATATGTGCAGCATGCCAAGTATGTCAAAAATGTTTTTAATTATATTCATATTTTTTTGCTGTCTTTGACTTAAAGCTATACTGTAAATTAGAACAATTTCATTGCGTAAGCCAAAAGAAATGCACAACAAAAAGAAGGATATGCCGAAAATAAGGAAGAAGTTGCTCCCAATGGTCGCATAATCCATAACAACAAGAAAAAAACGCAGCTCATAATCAGACACAGCACGCCGAAAATTTCCCTAGAGTGAATGCTTTAAAACAAAAAAGACAGCACATCCAAATATATGTACATGAATATGTATAAATAAATAAATATATATATATATATATATATATATATTTGTATGCATGCATACTTATAAGTATATGAAGACATAAGACATGTTTGCATAAGTATAAAAATAAAAGTGGCACAAGAAAATAAAGCAGCCTCATTTTAATAATAGCACAAAAGGCAACACAATGCCAAAGGCAAGCCAAAACACGCACACGCACACAACAGGACCCACACTCATCTAAACACAATACAAACACCACAAACACACGCACACATATAGCTGCCTGGTAGGGTCGCAATTCGAGTGTCTTTTACTCAAATGTAACTGGATATTTACACTGCGACGAGAAAACAAGCATCACGTGCGTTCTTAAAATCCGAAATGGTTTTTGCATTAAAAAAGAGATAAAAAGATATTTTAAATACAAATTGAATTCATGATAGCTAAAACAAAATGCTAGGCGCCGGAGCACAAAAAAATCTTTTATTTGCTTTTAGTAAACGTTTTAAAGACCAATATTCACTTTTAAAATTTCATTTGAAAATCTTGTTTTGACTGTGTATTTGGGAAAAAAGACAACAGATGATGCTCTGTTAGTTGTTATAGGCCCTTTTTCAATCGTCGTTTCATCTTATCATTGAAACATTGGTGACTAACTGTATGCATGCAGAGTTTAGCTACTGCAATTGCAGAATTTACGCCACTGCCTTTTTTGCTCTGACCGAGCATAATCAATTAAACAAAGTGCACTCTGGCCAAATTGGAGAAAAAAACGACTTAACGAAAAACAGCGCATTTAATGCAAATATATGTTGCAATTTACGATACAAACAACAAAAAAACATATGTGCATACCGCAATTATACTAGTGTAGTATGGCATGTGGTTGGCTTTATACACACACTGCGTATACGCAAAATCAAGTGGCACTTGGCGCGTAATGTCGCTCGTTGCCATTTCATAAAATAACCATTAAAAGAAACATGTTGAAGTGAGGTGAAGAGAGTGAAGTGAAGAGAGAAAATGAGGTGGGGAAGTATGAGAGTGTAGCTGCCACTTTAATTACATTTTAATTAATTTTTTCATAGTACTTGTGCTCAGGTAATGCACATAATTACGCCAACAACATTAATTGCTTCAGAAGGCAGTAATTTTCTCTGTCTTTATCCTTAATTCAACACAATTAATTCAATGCAGCAATAAACGGCTAACATTGAGTAACTATTTGAAAAATATTAAGCTCAAAACGATTATTATTTGCACTCAATAATGCCTAAGCTTAGAAATCAGAGGCAAAAACATTTGAAATTTATTATTTGATAGTTAAATCACTCAAGTGCAACAATTGGGCAGCAAAAATTAGATACAAAGACTCACTAACTATCAGCAATGCCAATGTTTGCCAAATGGCAAAAAGCCAAGAAGATAACTGCCAATAAACAAACAATTACAAAACGAAAGCGACTTTTAAACCGGCTTACATACACTATTTAAATAGTCGACATCCTACATACCCTTAATAGAGTAGAAATTGTCAAATTCGACAATATCAATAATATGATTTTGTGGGCAGTGTCTCTTTAAGAAGATTTCGATAATATTGTCATTATCCATATGTACGTAGTTATTTAAATAGGCCTTAAAAGTGTACTGTGTAGTTGTCATAGTATCTATAGAACTCAAGGATTCCGTTGCCGGTTATTCTGAAGTTAAGCAACTTGTTAATTTGAGCACATAACAAATTGCTTGCAACAAATTATGGTGACGAGAGCGTTCACTGTACAGATTATCTGCTCACTGTTCTTGTTTGTTAGTAAATAAATTAAAATATATATACTTAAAGTTGACCAAGCCAATCAGCACTAATAATTGACTAGTAATTAAATGTGTATAAATAATATAATTTCAAAGTTTAAATATTAAAGAGAGCTTGCTGGCAAGTCTAAATTTAGGGAGAAAATAAAACGTTTAAGAAAATATATGTATCTGTTGACTAGCGTCTAACTTAATTATTGCTCGTCGTTAATACCATTGGGAAAAAGACTTAATTTATAATTCTAGCAAATACTAAACAACATAAAGTACATGTTTAGCACTCAGCTTAACTTGTATCCAATAAATGGCAGATAAATTTAATTAGCAGCTAAATTCACATATGTGTTTACAATATCCCTAGTTATTGCCCACAATAATGTTAACTAGCCGATGATGCCCCTTTAAGGCATAATGTACGGAGCGAGATAGATATAAAAATGACACGCCTGTTGGGCCAACACGGTGGCGTATGAGTGTTGTGTCTGATCTACTTTTTGTTTTGCTTGGCCTTATTTTTCCCCCAGTGGCACTGACGGGCAGGTAAACAACACTGCAGCTCAGTACGGCAAACACGTGTGCTAAGCCAGCGACTTAAAGTGCGTAAATGAGCAAAGCACACACATGTACACACACACACATATACACCACACAAACAGGAAGAAGAACAGGCAAACAGAGCGTAGCAGGCAGACACAATAGTGTAGTGTGGCGCCTATTATGCGTATACTTAACATTTATTTCAGCCAGACTGTGAGCCCTTTGGGCGCAAGCGTTTGTGTGTATGTGTTTGTTTTTGTGTATAGGCGAATGAGTGGCAGCTTATAGACACAGTGAAGATATATTTGTATGTATACATAGATATGTATATATATATACAACTACAACACGCTTATAGTTTTATATGTGTATCACATCATGGAACGTAGCATAAATCTCATCGTGCATTCATCAATGTCAAGGCACAAGTTTGCTTTTCATTTGTTATGGCTTCACTCGGTTGTTTGTATATGCGCTGCACATTCGTACAAAAATATATATATGTGTATACAATATAAGCGAGGGCTGTTTATAATATAATAAAGTTGAATTTATCACGTACAGTGACGAGAGCTGTTGAAACAGCCCGTGTGCCAGTGAATGTTTATCCATTCACACGTTCAGGCTGTTAGCTGGTAATACAAGTGCTTTGTGTGTGTCTGTGAGTATTGCTTTTCCTTGAACTTGGCAACACTGGCACAGATAGCAGCCACACATGTGTGGCGATTGATTTGCATATGCCGACTGCATTTCTCACGCCATTCCACACTCACAAACGGCCTCTCTTAAAACTCACAAGACTCTTTCACTGGCAGTGGCAATGGCAATGGCACAGAAGACAATGGCAGCGCAGTTGTTCATAATCTTTCAGTGTTGCTAAAAGCGGCAGTTGGCACAGCCGATAACAAACAGATAGAAATGCACAACGAAGGTAAATTATTAATCAATTACCCTTTAAGCACCTGCTGCGTTCGTACTGTATTATATATACCATTATATTATATTCTAACTTAAATGACGTAGGCATTTTAATTATAAAATACATAATGGTTTGAATTAAGTATATTTTAATAGAGCATTTAATATATTTAAATTACTGCGCGAAAAGATGTTTTCGTATTTAATTTAATATACCCCAATCACCGTTTGCTAGACAGGCCAACAGCAGCTGAAAATTGCAATGCCAAAGCGGTAGTCAAATCCATTTAATAGCAAGCGTCCATAAAACGGGTGACTGGGCGGCTACGCTAAAAAATTTCGGCGGATGAATCAGAGTGGAGATGGAGTGAATCAAATTGCAACAACTAATGTCACAAGCTGCAAGTTTTTGAGATTTTACGAGGAGCAGGCGCCAGCGAAGCCTGCCAGTTTCTTCGAGTGTGCACTTTAAGCAATAAAGCGAAAATAAAATAGAGAAGCAGACACTAGTCGACATGGGCGACACAATTTGACGCAGATTGAGCCCAGTTAGCTCGAAACAGCGTGGGCCGGCTTTAATTTTTGCCGCCATCAGCAACGTAGATGTCGACATCGACTCATCGATTTTCAGAAAGGAATTGTGCGTTTGGCATTGGCTCGACAGATTGGCAGATTGCCCAGACCAAAGCACATAATTAGGTGCAATTTTAGGGGTGAGGGGAGGGGCATAAGCGTTGCTTATCAGTCGCTATATAAAAAGAATAATGCTGCTTAAATATTGTGAATTGATACGCGATACGATTTAACAGTTTCCGTTCTACTGAAATTTCAATTGATATCGCATGCAAATGAAAGTATCTAAATTTTGTAGCTGTTGGCATTTTGATCTCGGACCGAGACAGATTTCAATTGGTACGTTCAAAGCTAACAAGCTGCAAAACAGCCGGAAGCGCAATTCACTCGAGTCATTTGGGTTTTCCTGTCTCTGAAACTTTTGCCAAAAAAAAAAAAAATAAAGAAAAGAAAAACACAACGAAGAAAAAAAAAGTGAAGAGGCTTAAAAAAATTCCATTTCTCAAAAGCATAACAAGCAACACAGCAAATCACTTGTAAACACTTGAGCAAAAATCTGAGAGACCAACACATACAGCTCGAGTAACGAAGCCAAACACAAATCAAAAGATAAACGCCAACCGGATGTGGAGGCTGTGTGAAAACTTGCGCTGAATACGACTTGGGGGAGGCACACGAAGGTAACCATTTAAGTCGCTGCCCGGCGGCCATTACAAAAGCTCCACACAGACGGATAAAGATGAAAAATGGAATGCGTAGCTCAGAAGCAAAGGGCAGTGGTAGCTTGCGTAAATAAAGTGCAAATTTGCAGAGGCAGACAGACAAATGAGCGGACACTCGGGATGACAAGTGCTGGACATGATCGAACATTGGACAGCTGCTAAGTGGCTGGCGGATGCAACCGCTCAAACAGCACCCTAATAAGTTAGTGTCCAACAAGTACCGCAAGGGGACCTCAGTCCCACTGTGACTCGCTCAACAACTTGCGCATATAGTAATCTTCAATAGAAAATTGAAAATTTAGAACGCAAAAAGTAGATTTTTCTTTACACAACTTCATGGTTGTTGTGAAAACTTCCATACCCTCGGTGCACTAAAAATACCTTAAATGGATTTATTAAAATTTTTCTATCGGAAAAAATTACTTATTGAAAGATAAATTCTCCTGAGAAAAACACACATTAATATAAATATGAGAACTTCGCTACTTTATTGCATTTTATATATATATATATCGGGTATATATTGCTAATATTTTTCTACCACTTCTAGATTGATGTGATGGTATCTTAAAGTCAAGGAAGATCTCGCAAGTAGAGCACTGCCACTTGTTGTTTGTTTTTTTTTTTTTTGGTCTTAAATGTCCATAAAAGTTTGATTCCATGGTAATAATATTCACTCGACGAGGCAGTAACAAGCCCTTAGGGTGGAAAACTCGGGACTGCTTAATCTGTTGGCTTGCTATACGCCATAATGCTTATTTGTTGCCCAATCGAGTTGATGGAGAGATCGAGGTGGATGGGGCACAGCATGTTGATTAAATTTTCAACATATTTGGCGTAGGGCAAAACTTAATTAAATACATTAAAAGCTGATTAATAACAATATTAAAACCAAACATTGCGACGGCAGCCTGCGTCATGCGGAAAAATTTTCTCATTAATATTAACAACTTCATTTAAGCCCTGGCGACGCTTTTCGGCCCGATTATTTTTGCAATTATGCAAAGTAGCTGATACTGGTTGCTGGACACTGTTGTTGTTCATTGTTGTCGTCATCGTTGCTGTTGTTGTTGTCAATGCGTGCACAAAGTTAAATTTTAATAAATATTTAATCAAAGCGACAACCACACAAAAACAGTGCCAGCATGGTATCAAGCTCCATCACAAGTGCAAAAAGTCCATCAACTTGTTTAACTGGACATGATGAGCATAAAAGTTGCTGTGGCTACTGCTGAATAACCCATTACTTAGGATGCTCGATAGAACAACATATTTTATGAATTATAACTAACTTACGACATTTTTAATAGTAAGGGCATTTAAGCAAATTGGTTTTGTAACAAAAATTTGAGCACTTTTAGAAAATATATCGTGTGCATATATGTATATATATTTGAACATTTTTATTTGAATTTTATTTTTCTTCCAAATTAAAGTAAACGGTAAATATATGGAAACTGCTACAGATTTCAGAGCTTAAACAGACAGCTTAAATATCAACATAAAATAACTGCACATCAAATATAAAAGACTCATTTCACACCTACTCAAGTTGTTCTCTTTCTGAGAATTTTCATATATAAATTTAGTCACGTCATTACGTAACATTTTGCACAACAATTTTCTCGTCTCGTCGTCGCATTTAACAGGTTAAACGCCAAATGCAGGTTGCTTGGCAATTTTAAAAGGCAGCCTCAAAATTGTATTCGCATCGATCGACTGCCTGGCGGCAGCATTTGGCTCCGTTCTTCTTCCATTAGACCCATCATCCTTGCTGACTATCAAGCTGTCGCCACGTGTTTGTCGCTCACGTTTATTTGCATGAGAAAGAAATCACGTCGCATACATTGCCCAGGCAGAATGAGTCGCATTGTAGCTAAATTGTGCGCAAGAGCATGAAATCATCCTTTCATGACTGTGAACAATGTATGCATTTTATCGTATTTAACTTTAGCAGCAGCTTTAATTGCAGGTATCGTATGTAGAGGGTTGGTTAGGGAACCTGGGTATATGCACTCACAGTTGCCTTGTGACTAATTGATTGTACGCTGCAAAAGTAGCCCAGAAGCAACATCAACTACTCCCTTCACCAGCTCATGCATAATGCATGATAGAAACACAACGCCAACAACTACCAAAAATTTACGGCGCTGCATTACCTGCAGCTTTCTATGGCTTTAGTAAAAGCCTGTCGGTGACTGAAACACGTTGGCAAACGACAACAAACAGATGAACAGTAAATTTGGAGGGAGTGAAGCTGTGAGGGTGATGTGGCGCAAAAAAGCATGTCAAGTTGTGGCATATAAAATTTACGCGCCTCACAAATGTTGTGCGACTTTGAGCCAAAAATGAGCTGCGCACATACGGCTCATAAATTTGTATTATGTGGTAAAAATGGCCAAGCCAACTTCAAGACCGCAACATCTTTACTTATGCGTGCGGTCTGCAGAAGCTAACAAAACGCAAACATGGCTGCTATTTGGGCGCACTCTGCTATGAAGTGCCAAATGCTCACAAAGCAGGCATTTGTGCGTTCGCCAGCCATTCGACTCGAAATTTACTGACCGACAGAAACAGAGAGAGGCAGAGAGAAAGAGAGAGAGAGAAAGAGAGAGAGAGAGAGATGGAAAGAGAGAGCGAAAGCCACAACCGTCCAGAACAGACACCACAGAGTGAATGCATTGCGCAAGTTGACTGAGAGAGCTAGGGAAAGGAAGGAAGGGGAGGGGGAGGGGGAAGGGGAAGGGGGAGGGGCTATGTTTGAAAATAAACTCATTTCATTCATGTCTCGCTGACGTATGGACGACGGATGCCTTGGCCTAGACGGGCGCAGAGGAAGTGTTATTTAAATGCAGGATATTGCATGCGGAAATTTATTATCATGTGGCATGACATTCAAGAAAAAGCACATACATACCATACGAATTACACAAACACACAAGCACCAGTCGAGTACATTCTTGAATTTACTGCCTCTCCTTTATATATATATATATATATAATATATAATATATGTATATGTATATGTATATGTATATGTATTCTCTCTAGTCTGGTCGAGCATGCGAAATTCTGAAATGTAATTAAAAAGCAACAATGTTCGTTACTCGCATGTATTGTTAAGAATTGTAAAAAAGTTTAATTGAATTTCCAGCGCATTTTCCTTCTTATCGCGTTATTTAATGTACCCTTACACTTTCGTACTATACTCAAACATCACTATAATAAATGCTTCTGAGAAGTTTCATTCGTTCTCAAAACAAGTGTTTTTTATCTTAACATCGAACACCTATGTCTTTTATAACTATTAAACTAAAAATTTAATACTTTTATATGGAATATATTTATTTTTTAGGAATTTAAACGATTTACAATTGGAACTAATTCTCAATTTAATAGCATTTCGACTATTTCATTGTTATGCAAGCTACAAACAACAAAAACTATCAGAACATTTTTATAGCTTTTGCATATTTTTTTGCATTGATTTTTTTCCTTTTTTGAAAACCGCGTTGAAATTAAGAACTAAGCTGGCATTTAAATATTTTAAAAATTCATATAATCGTTTTTTTTTTTGTTTTTGTCAACATTGTATGATGGACGAGTATTTATTTGCATTGTTTAACACGACAATGAATCGAGACAGAGAAACTCATATATAGATGTTGTGGAAAGATGAAGTGGGTGATGGTGGGGGTGTGAGTTTACAGTTTGCACAATTTGTTGTTGTGGTCAAATTCGTCGGTTGCATTATAATTGAATAATTGCACAGAAACCGCAGGGAATCGTATATTAATGAGACGCTCAAAAGAAAGAACACTAAACTTAATTACAAATGCAGTATAATTTTTTAATTTTATTCTAAATGTATGCGCAATATTTACATCCCAAAAGTATAGGAATGCCATGAAAGTTGTCTAGTTGCCGGCTCAGCAGAAAAAGTTATAAATTATTTGTAGTAGAATGATTGGCAAAAGCAATTGCAAGCTGGCAAAAAAAGAAAACAATGCCAGCACCAACAACCGCAAAAGCAAGCGGCTGGCAAACTGAAGCTGTACACACATCACAGCTGCAACCGCAACCAACAACAATAACAGCCGCAGCCTGAACAACAACAACTCGAAATAGAAATAGTCAGGCCAATGAAAGGCCTTTCCAGGACAAGGCAACAAAGCGCAAACACTCGAGTGTAAAGATAGAGCAAAATGGCGCATGAAATGAAGCGGAAACAGGGTAAAAGGGAACCCAGCTATCACACATACACTCCAACATACACCCTCCCACACACACACTCACACACAATCACACTTTTATTCGATGCACAGGTAAAGCTTGAAAAAGTGAAGCAACGAGAAGGGAAGGGTAAGGTAATGGGAACATGGAGGAGTGGCAGCCACTTACAGGGCTGAACTAATATGTACATTAGTATCTTTGAATGCACGTGAACAACTGATAAATGTCTGGTCATGTTTGCCTTTACCAATTTATAATGTACGTATAAATATGTATGAGTGTGCGCGCCACTGTCTGTATTTGTGAATGCGAATGAAATCGAGCGTCAAATGAAAAATGTATGCAATTTATTTTATTTTTGTTTAGTTTGGGTATCTCTTTTGCACAAACAGCTGGCATTGAAATTTTCAAACAATAAACATCGTTGTGCAAGCTTTTGAAAGTGCACTTTTATAGGCCAAACAAAATGTATGTGCATCTTCATATATTTATATGTGCGAGGGTTGATTAAGAATTGCTTTCAAAGTTAAGTTTATTGATCTGAGCTCAGAACGACATATGTAAAAACTAAACGCTGGAAAAAATCTTATTAAATTTTAAGGAGCAGCTCTGAATGTATGAATTATGTATGAATTTTAGAAAGAATTAATGGTTCAAAAAATAACTTAAATATTTAAAATAAAGTATATATTCTTAAATCTAGACAATCGTATTAATATTATGATTTTATTATTCAGATCTATTAAAATGTGAATACCCTTCGCAGAAAATCAAAATTCGGCGATATTTAAAAAAAAATGTTCTAAAATGTACATATTAAATAGTAAGAAAAGGTTATATTGGGCTTATAAATTTGTTCAAACAACTTTATATAATAGTTGTATCAACAAATTTTAAGACAACAATAATTAATAAAACTAATGTATTTTGTGCGTACCTTAAAGGCCAAGCTGCATAAATATGCGATAAGCTAGCTATAAAAAGATACACTCAAATACACTTAACCACCAACACAAACAGGAACTTATAGCTATGCACATGCATAATGTATGTAGCAGACGCCGGGCCTGTCGTCTCTCGTAGCTGTATCGTTCTACTTACTAGCTAACCGCAACAAGTATACTCGTCAGCGGCTGCTGACAAACTGCCACGTAGTCACACACACTTACGCACACACATACTAACACACACATGAACCGATACGTAGACAGGTGTGCATTTAGAGAACATGTGTCGTCTTCACACTGAAATGCACTTCAAATGCGCGCATCGCACGTTGGGCAACTGCCCAACCAGCCCCGAAACCAACACAGAAAAAAACTCAAGCGCACAACATCCCCTCTCCACAATCCCTTTTGTAACCATCCACATGCACACAGAGCCACTATGCTGCCTTGAACGTTCAAGGCTTACATAAACTTATGCGTTTAATCGACATTGAACTTGAAAATGTTAGTTACAGTGCCTTTCACACACACCTACGAGCTCGCATGCAAACAATGTACAGTTAAGTTTCCGTTGTGGTTATTTTCATCGTCGTTTGAAGGTTAGCACTTTCAGCTTGAATTTGCCATCAACGCAATTTGCTATTTATATTAAAATATGCAAAATTATAGCAGCATTTTTGCAACAGCTGAAGCTATATTCTGTGTGGTATTCTGCGCTTTGCGTTTTGTTGCATGTGTCCAACAGAATCGAACTCGGAATGCCCTGAAAAGTATGCTACGTTTCATGCATACGTTGTTAACTAGACGATTTGCACAATTAAGAAGCTATTCAAAAGCGAATATGATTGCTAACCAACTCAGGAAGCGCAAGGTGAAAAGAAGGTGGCTCAGTAGAAAAACTAGAAAGAGCACTAAGCTTACTTGTTGTGTGCATGTCAGCTACTTGCATCCAATGCCAACTTTTAATGAGCTCCATGCACAGAGAATCTGAAAATCTGCATATGTTTCTGCAGTTGTTGTTGTTTTTGCTTTGTAACTGTTGTTTACGCTTTACTTAGCATTTGAGCTGGATAATTAGCACATACATTTCGCATACATAGAGACAACCCAAATTTAATTTCCAGAAATGCACAAAAGTGGAATACTAACTAGCTAAGCTAAAACTGCATACGGAAAAGTTTGTATCGGGAGATTTTTTTCTAGAAACCTTATACAATTTTAAGTGATAATATAATAATAATAAATAACTATAACTACATTATGAATGAGCGAGTATGATTATGACTATGCATTATTGAAAGTCTACCTTTCTCCTAACTTGTATTGTAAGCGCAGTATTATTATACTATTTTATAGTAGTATTTGTATACTTTTTAAAATAAGCCTACTTATGTGTTTTACCGCCTTACCTTGCCTTAATTTATTTACTCATTCTCGCTAGCTTTCTCTCTCTTGCTGAATATTATCTCTATCACCAGACACTATCCCTTCCTTCTTTATTTTATGTAGTCCCTGTTAATAATAATAATAATTATTCCATTCTACTTGACAGCTCCTCAAATAGACTATTATCACACTTACTATTTGTCTTAGCTAAGTATCTAAGGCCAAGGCTTATATCAATGAAGATCACATAAATCTTGAGCGGGGCATAAAATCTATACGTTTTTATAGAGTCCAACTTAGCGCTCTGCATAGAAAAGATCCAGGGTGAACATAAACAAAGCTCTTTTCTCGCTACAGTCAATTCCCGCTTATGGGAAATATAAACTAGACGATAGACGGCTCTCGGCACTTGGCACTTGGCATTACGCATGCAACATTCTCGCAACGCGTTTATGGTACCGCAATCTATATACACATATATACTGACTATATAAGTATAATGTGCAATAGTTACAGTTACAGTTAAAGTCACAGATATAGCCAGATACACACACACACACACACACACACTCACATGTTTAAGTCAAAATGGGATGACATTTTACTACGTTGCGCAGCGTTGGGTTCTATTTTATTTTCTCTTGTTTTTTCCTGGATTTTATGCGTTTTAAATTTATTTCGAAACCGTTGTTGTTGTTGCTGCTGTTGGTAGAGAACTGCCTTTACCAATGGCGCCTTTGACACGCACGCAAGCTTCCGTCTACACACACACAGACTGACACACGCATATGAACTGAGATGTGTGGGCCACACACATGTGGGGTGTTGGCAGCCTCAGCGAAGAAACAAAAATGACTTGCGTGCCAGTTTCCATTTTTATTTATCGTGCAAAGTGATTGCGTGTAATTGGAAAAATTGCGTAAAATTATTTAACAAGCGATTGCGAGTAAAGGCAGTATACAAATATTTCGTTACCCTGTCCTAATATTCAAATTCATTTACACTTTACGCACAATGTGCAGGAAATTGATATATAATATAAATTTACAGCAACTTTGTGAATAGGGGCTGCAGGAAATTAATTCGCAGCATTCAATTCCAAAATATTGGAAAACATTTGAGTTTCAGTTGCTAACATAATTTATTTTCTAATTGAATTCTGATTGCAGCTGTGCAAATGAATATGGTATAATGCGGGCCATTGCGCCCCCTCTCTTAAAGCAAACAACAACAGCATAAAAATACAAACGCGTCGAAAGGAACAACAACAGCATCAAGAGCAGATAGGAGTTATGTCGCCAACGGAAGTGAGACTCACTTTGAGGTTGTGAAAATAGCGCATAAGCAACCCTTAACACATGAGCACAAACGGAAGAGCTTAAAAGGAATAAAGAATAAAAAAAACAGTAACAACAGGCAGCCTGGCAAGTTGGCAGTAACAACAATCAGCACCAAAGCAATATCACTGCCAGTCAAAAACAAAAAGAGCAACAACAAAGCACCCATTAGAAAGTGAATGCCTGAACTGTAAACGTCGCTCCGTGTAAACACTTAAAAGCTCATTAAGAGAATACTTCCTGTCTACGACTAGTGTGTTCGTGTTTGTGAATGTGTGAGTGTCACCATGTACCGACGTCAGCGACGACGCCCAAATAACTCCATCTCGCATCTGACCGTCAAAAGTCATTGTCATTGCATCGTTGCATAGTCGCATAGCCGCGCTTCCGTTTCCGTCTACGCTCACTCACCTCATTTCCGCTGCGGCTGCAACTAAGTGAACTACCTTTAATCCCACCAAAAAAAATAAAACAACAGAACCAACAACACCAGTACAATGGCGCGCGAGACCAACTTTAATGGTATGTAACACAAAAAGCTTAGCTAAGCTTTGCACAGAAAGCTTAGCTCTTTCAATAAAATACTCGTTCACATTCAGCTCATAGGGCAAAAAACAGTTTAAATTGCATATTTCACTTCACACAAGTCAAATTAAGTGAAGTTAAAAAAAATAATTAATTTTGCACCGTGTAATGCAGCTTATGTGGCTAATATACAACTTTTAATAAAAAAAATAAATGTAAAGAGAAATACTTTTTTTTAAGATAATAATACATTTCTAATATTTCCAAGCTAAAATACAACAAATTCAACTATATTAAGCACATAAAATAGTTGTGTAAAACATTTTTAAGTACAATCCACATTAATTAAAGAATTCTACTAATTAATTTATGAAAAAAAACCAGTCTAAGCAATCATAAAAAAGACATTAGCTTTGTTCAATTCTCTTTAAAACAGCATTAAAAAAAACTCATCTATCTGAAATATTTCTACTTTGGTTATTTGAATATTATTAACGTTTTTTTTTTTTATGTGCCACAAATATCTCTTATGCTCTTTAATTTACTACAAATGCATTTTACAGATGCTCTGGACTACATTTACATAGCCAATAGCATGAATGATAAGGCATATCTGATAGCTGGACCGAGGCCCTATAAAGGTGACGGCAATGAGGATGAGCGGGAGCTGGCTGATGAGCTTGCCGGCGACGACAACAATAACAATCATTACTATAACGATGGCGGCGATAGCGACCTTATCAACGCTGTCGCTGATGGTAACACCATCGATGGCAGCAGTGCGGGCAACATTAAGAACAGCAACTACAACAACAACAGCAATAGCTCACCAAGCTCACCGCTGGCCACAGCAGCGCTGGCAGCGGTAGCGGCAAGTGCCTCGGTTGCAGCGGCAGCAGCGCGAATAACCGCAAAGGCGGCTCATCGAACACTCGCCACAGGTGCAATCAAACTGATCGATGTGGATGGCAGCAGAGGTGCCGCCAGCGACAGCGCCAGCTCCGGTTTAGACAATAACTATACGAATGTGGCTGTGGGCTTGGGCGCAATGCTGTTGAATGATACGCTGCTACTGGAGGGCAATGATACGGCCTTGAGTATTTTTGGGGAGTGGGTGAATGTTAACAGCAGTGTTCAGCTGATGAATACCAGCACAGCAATCAATGTCACCGCCAGCAAAGTGGCCGAGGATGATTTTACGCAGCTGCTGCGCATGGCTGTCACATCGGTGCTGCTGGGCCTCATGATACTCATCACCATAATTGGTAAGTCGGCAGCGGAATGTGCCTTGATACATGGAAAGCTCATTAGACGGAGGCAAGTCGAACTCGATGTCGAAGTCAAAGCCGAAGTCACGACCAATGCTAAGGCAAAGCCTAAACATAGACATAATTATTTGCGCGCTGCTTTTTGTTGGGAGGGAGACCATGGCATTAAATTCCATGGACGCCAGTCTCAGGCACGCGCGTGCCAGCAAATCTAACGCACCATTTCATTGGGGAATATGGCAAACAATTCAATAAGGCAAGCCAAATGACAGCTTATTGGGGACTGATGGGAGGGCGGGTTGACGAGCATCGAGTGTTTCCTGGCCCGCTTAAAGATTTTGCGCTCGTTCAGCATTTCGGTTTGGTTGCAGATAATAAAATGCGCGTAACTGATATTTATGATGCTGCGAGCCCGTTTTATATTATTTATTATTATTGTTGCTATAATGGCTCAAACAACACAGGCAGCTGGCAGCAGCCAGCATCAACTCTCTAACTGCTCGATATTAATAAGGCTCAATGTTACTTGCCATTGTTATTTGGCAACATTCATTACACGTACTTAGCCATAAATCCAAAGGCAAACACAAGACAAAATCTGCCAGGCGCAGCATTCATCTAGGCAAGAACAGAGAGACGACGCATTAAAATTGACAGACAATCAATCAATCAATCACGTTTCAAGCCACATCGTCAGCAACAAGCAATTTCGATTTTTATTTTTTTCCACTCTGACAAAAATTACCATGAAAATTGTAAAAAAACGCAAACTATTTAAGTGTGTGACATAAAAGAAACACACAAAAATAAACAACAGCATCAACTGAAATTGATTTCATTAACTTAAGTAGATTTCATTTAATTTCATTTCATTAAAGCACGAAACAAAAATCAAGGGACAAAACATAGAATCAGAAGCGTCATTAAAAACCATTGCCCAAAAAGTATGCTACATTTTTAACGCAATTTTCTTTTCGCCATTCACATTTCTGTGTTGTTTTTGCTGTTGTTGTTTTTATTGCATTCATTTCGTATTCATTTTGATTTGCTTTTAATTTGTGTTTATTTTCGTAGTTTTGCTTTGCGCCCTAGTTCACGCCAACCGTTAACTGGCTTTCGCCTTTTGATTTTCATTTTCGTTTTCAGTTTCATTTTGATTCCATTTAAGTTTTCTTCACTTTTGAACTTCGCAGTCGTTGCATTGGCTTTGGATGCTGTTTTGAGTGGCAACATTTAGCATTTAGCATATAAAAGGAAATGCTAATGAGCTTTAATGCTAATTTTGTCCGTAGGAAATGGGAAAAGAGAAACTAGGCAAGATGCTAGCCAATGGCTGCTCTATTTGTTACCAGCTTCAAAAAGAGCTACCCCGAATTGAAAACACTGCTGGTGACTAGAGGGCAGCTCCATAACTTGTTAAAACAGTTTTTAATAACAGCAAGAACGTGATTTAAATTGTTGTAAGCTTGGAAATAGCAAGCAGCTTAAAATTTATTATACGCTTGCTATATATTTAAATTCGAATTATTTGACTTCGCTTTCAAAACATAAATTAAACGTGTAATTGGCACGCTTATCAACTCTTTTTGTTAAATATATATTATACACCGACATACATATACTTTATTTTTATAAGCAAAATTGCACAATTGAATTGATTGAATTTAACTGTGGCATACATTAAAAACGTGAACACAAATTTAAAATTTAATTTGATATTATTTTTAGTTTTTAGTTAAAATGCAATTCTACTGCTTATGCGACTTACTTCTAGGAATTATTTATTGCAGATTCGGTTAGCTTTGGCAAGAAAAGATTTTTTTATCGTATCACTTGAAATGTTGTAGCAAACTTTTTGCAGCATCCTCGACAAACAGACACAATAAAAACAAGAACCACATCTGAGCTGAGCTGAGCTGAGATGAGCAGAGCTGCAATGCAAACAGCAACGGCAGGAGCCGCCCGTCCCTTTGCCTTCACTTTGACACTGAAGTGTCTAATTGCATGTGTTTTCCTTTGTCGCCGCTCTGACAGGTACCCAATATCAGAGTGTAAAAGTATGTATGTGTGTGTGTGTGTGTGTCACTGTATGTGGGTATGGCTGCGGGCAGTGTGTCTTGGCAGCCAGGTAAATTCAATGCCGCAAATTGCATGTCGTGTGCGCTTTGGTTCAACTTTTAGCAGCACACTTTTCTTTTCTGCACCTTCAAGTGTGCCACAAGTAGTTCTGACAGACAGGCAATTAAAAAAAAAAAATTAAATATAATGAAAAAACTAACCGACATCAAAGGTTGTCGCGCCTCCGAATGCTGCCCAGTCTGCTGTCAATTTTATGCCCATATCGTAGGGCGGCAGACATTGGCTGGATTGCAGAGAACTTTTCGACAGTGCGATTAGCTCATGTCGTTTACGTTTTGCTTTTGTATGAACTTTGTCTACGGCTTTGCTGAAGTGCAACACAATACAGCAAGTGCAAAAGGCCACGCAGTCGACTAGTGCCAGGCGGCATGGCTGCGGCACTTGTGCAATGATATTCGGTTAGCTTGGTGGGTGCTGCACAAATGTTTTAATGCAGCGAGAGAGCAGTTCTCCTTGGCTAACAGCCAAGTTTAATAAGATGCCCCATACCATTTGGCCACATGGCTTTGCGGCACACAACTTTGGCAATTTTCAAACTTTATCTGTGTGCTCGGCAGCACATTGGTTTCGATTTCATTTTCAGTTACGTATTTGTTTTCGCTGTCGGTTTGCTTTTACCTTGCAGCTGTGCTCAAATTCATCTTGCCAACGTACTTAATTGAATTGAAAACTTTGCGCTGAAGTCAATTTTCGCAATTAGGCCGCTGAGCTGCAGCAATAGTGGCAACAGTTCGAGCAGCTGTCATTGCCATTGCCATTTCTCTCTAAAGGATTCGTTCAACTAACTACTTACAATTGCAGGCAACGTCTTTGTGATAGCAGCTATTATTCTGGAGCGTAATCTGCAGAATGTGGCTAACTATCTGGTTGCTTCCCTGGCCGTCGCTGATCTATTTGTGGCTTGTCTGGTGATGCCACTGGGTGCTGTCTATGAGGTGAGTACACAATCAAGTTTGAGACTAAACCAAATTGATGGATGGTAAAGCTAAGACTATTTTTGTTTAAGAGTGAACTAGTATATTGTGTTTGGTAAGCTCAAGATCATCTAGTCAATTACTTTGCATAAATGTACCGCATTCAATAAAAATATATACTTATATATAGTTGGATATATATATATATATTTACATAGCAAGATTCTCTTCATTTTTGCTCTCTTTGACTGCCGCATTCAATTTCAAGCTATAAAATTAATTCTTAAACAGCCTTCAGAAAATTATGAGCATCTCAAAGTCAATGAACCATCAAAATAAACAATAATTTTTATTTGTGTATAACCAAAAAATAACAGATTATTAGCAGATTAATTAAATCAAAAGTTAATCGGCTTTATATTAACAAAGCTAAATTGTCTCGAAAAATTTTGGCTTAGTTTTATATTCCTCCTTTAATTGATATTAAAAATTGGTTTTAAAATAATATTATACTTAAGTCTGACAGCTTTAAGGCACTGTAAAATAAGTTTTTGTTAGGCAACATGTAAATGCATTTCAAATAAAAACCAATAGCGGCAGCAAGCTGTGGGTTGGGCATTCAAAGTCAGTGCAATCCTTGTCTGCGCTGTTATTAGATGCCATCATGGCCTAGCTTCTCAACTCCTCCCCAGCGTGACATCAATTTTAATAAGCCATCAACTTTTATTGTTTATTTCACTGGCACTCTGAGACCCGTGCGTAACTTTATGTCCTTTTGTCTTATCTGTGCTTGCCGCACACACAGATCAGCCAAGGCTGGATTCTGGGACCGGAGCTATGCGACATTTGGACTTCGTGCGATGTACTCTGCTGCACTGCCTCCATTCTGCATCTGGTTGCCATCGCCGTTGATCGGTAAGTAATTACTTTTGTTTGTAGGCAATAAGGGAATTAAAAAAAAAATTGAAAAAACAAAAAAAAAATTAAAAGAACTGAACGAAATTATCACATTTGATAAACGAACAGCAAAATCCACTTGTAAGCGACGTGTGAAACAAGCTAGCATACAATTTTGAGAGAGGCAGGGTTAGGGTTGGTGTCTGTCAATATATAAGGGCGATTATGTACATGTATGTCAGTTAGGCGAATCAATCAATCAAGTTTTTAGCATGTCAAATCTCTTTACAAATCCACTTGGCTACAAAAGGAAGCGCACATTAAGACACAGCAAAAAAAAAATACTTGAAACCACATGCGCACGAAACATTTAGATGCCCCAGAGAAATATTTATAGACTTTATCAAACACACATAATGGTGCATTTTAATTAATATAATAGTGTATTGTTTCAAATGTTTAATTAATATAAGCGAAAAACTTTGAAATGTCTTAAATAGAGAAAAAAATACTTTGAATTTATAAATATGTAAATAATATAAATGAATACAAAATAAAAAAATTAAAAACATAAATAATATTAGTTATTTAGATGCTTAAAACTGTTTAATAATTTATTTTTTATTTTATGAGCCGCTGTCAAAAGCAAGTTTTAAAGATTTTTACAATATACGGATATTATAAATAAGCTTAAACATCCATTTTATGAGCCCGCAAACCCGGCATTGTCATCATTTTATATGCGATTCCAATGCATAGTCATTTCCAATTGTCAGCCAGCACTCCTTAAACCCATTCCCTATAGCAAAGCGCTGCCAACTTCTACCCATGTTTTTAAAGTAGGTGTGTGTGCATGTCTATGTCCCGTTAATATGCTTTACCATTTATGGTTGACAAATCCTTCGGCTGTGTTTACTCTGCTTGCCTCTAGTCTTGCTAGAGCTATATCAATTTAAAATAAATTCTCACTTACTGAAGCGTATGGGGCATGTAGCATGCCTGGCTGCATATAATCAATCAATTGGCAGCAAATATTTCAATCAATCAATCACATTAAGAAACAGCACCCAAGCAAACGGTAAATGAAATGAATTTCATTTCATTTCGCTGTCCATGAAAAGCATTTCGAATGCCACTCGCAATCGCACTGTCCACAAGATTTTGGTTGTGTTTCCGTTTTGGGTTTTGGTGATGCCTCAATGGCTGCTCATTTCAGCTGCACTTGACGACAGTTCTGAGTAACAGCAAAGAAGTAAGTAAGAGAATTACACTCAACCGAATGCGTAATACTCTATAACTCTAAGGGAAATATTTTAAAACTTTTAAGATAATTATCCTTGACAATTTGGACACAATGGCTTTCAATAGCGTATACTTTATGTGCAACTGTACAATGTACAACATGAATGCAATGTGCCACCAGGGCAGTTACAACAGCAGCAGCAGTCGCAGCAACAGCAATCACAATTTTGTGTATTTAAAACTTTACACACCCCAAATTAGCATTGGTAGCCAAGGCTGGAGAAAATTAGTTTTTCAGTCGCAATACCAATCCCAGTTCACAATGCTTATGCAGTGTATCGTATGCCCAACATAATTTGAAATTTGCCAGGAGTCACACTCTGGGCTTAGCTGGCTAATCATGTTTTATTGAACGACGGATTTAATATCGAGCTGGACCAACACAACAGGCTAATCACCCACATTAATTGGCTAAGCTGTGGGTCAATGTGGTGCCAATTATTCTGTGGTTTCAATTAGTGCAGCTTGCCAGAAACACAAAGAGCAGCCACAAAGCCACAGCTCAATAGTAAATAATGCAGCTATACACACAACAAATTTATATTTCTTTTTAAGTTTTCTATGGCCCCAAATCTGACAAGCGTAGCGCATACGCATTTAGTGTGTTGAGGTTTAGCTGCAGCTCATTAAAACCAAACCATAGAAAATGTTATTAGTTTTGCACTTGCTAATATATTTACCTGAAAAATTATGTATTTGCAGTTTCTTTTGATCGTTGCACAGTATTCGATTGGTTACGTTTTTGGTGTCATATTAAATCAGTAAAGCTGCTTCATACGATTCTCGTTTTCAATGGAAACCGTTTTCAAATCGGCTTATGAGACGTTCGATATAAATAATTTGCAGCTCTTATTAAATTGAGCAGAATAGGAGCTTACTGTGCGACTTATTGAGTATATATAAATAGTTGCCTTAATATCTGTTCAGCTCTTACAGGTTGGCATTTATTTACATACACAGTGCCTGCTGTTCGAGCTGTTATCATTCGTTGGCCAACGCTGATTTGGCTGTCACTTGGTGAAATTGAAAATGCTTCTGGCTGCTACTGGCCCAAATTGCCTGTCAATAACTAAAGCCAAGTGATGCTTAGATTTCGCATGCATATCAATCAGTAGCATTCGAACGAAATGGCCAGCTCAGTATTTGGGTATTTGCCTGTCAGCTGGACGCCAAAATGAGTGGCGCCTTATTTCACATTATGATGGGCCACTCAAAAGTATGCAGATGAGCTGCATGACAGCTCTATTCTGCCTGAATGCCAAATCATTCTGTCTCTATGTGTGTATCTGTTCGTCTCTGTGAGCAAGCGAAACCTCTCAAAGCCTCAAAGATGCTGCCTCATTTTGGTTGCTAGCATGAAACAATTACGGGAAGTTCCTGTAAACCCTGCAGGCCGTATACACTTTACGAGTATTTGCTAGTTGTCACTTGATATTTAAAATAGAATTCAAAGCCAGCTTTTACTTATCAGCAAACGGAATGAAAATTAATGTGCTTTTAAGCAAGAGGCCCATTTGCTTGTTGTCATTGTCGTCGCCAGATCCACAGTATCCCCGGTGCCTTGTGCAAGTCTGTACATTAATAAATTAAGTTTGTCAAATGGTTCATGCCCCCGAGCCACTCTCTTGCCCTTTCTCTCTCCGAGGCAGCTCCTGTGCCACCCGTATGATAAATAGTTGTTGGAAATTCGACTACAATAATAATATTTGCAAGTATTTGTCGTTACGAGCAGTCGACTCGTTGATAAGTAAGCAGCCAACAGCCGACGACAGCCAAGCTGCAAGGAGCTGACTGCTGAGTTGTTCTGCCTCTTCATTGCTTACTCCTCACTCCTACCATAGACGCATCGTTCAACGTTGCCAAGTTCATTTTCCATGTCAGTAATTTTTAAGCAATTAAGACAAAGTGCCAACAATATTTACGAAACTCTCAGACAAGAACATAGACAGAGCAATATAGCAGCCAAGAAGCAGCATTAACAAAAAAAAATCATGTTCAAAGCACGGCAAAAGCAAAAACACCGAAATATACGACGAGCCCAATAAAAGACTATGACACGATACCATTCGAAACCAGGATAGCTATAATGGTTCACAACAACGAGTAACAAAATACGGCTCATCGAAGATTACGTACCCTTGCAGAGCCAACTGCTCTCTTCGAATCTGATTTATTAATTAAAGAAACTGTATAAAATAACATTGATTCTATTGGAACTATGTTTTTTTGCGAGAACTTAAATGGCAATCCAACCCGGTTTTTTTACGGCTATTTTGGATATTGGTATTCAATTAAAAAAAAAAATGAATCAGCGATGTCGCCTTCAATAAGTTACAAATTTTGTAAGAAAAGTGAAGTACACCTTGCAAGTGTATACAAAATTTGGCGCATGGTCATTAATCTTTATGCCGCTTGTTGGTTGCTGCCACTGCGGCTTTTGTTGTTGCTATAGTTCCTGCTGCTGTTGTAGTTTCTGCTGTTGCGTTGGCGCTGTCAATACCGAAACTATATTTTTTTGCTGTTACACCTATGTATGAGCCTGCACACACCCGCATCGTAGCAATTGTGGAGTTGTGCATAAATTTTATTCTGTGTAGCATGTTGCTGACGTCATTATTAGTGCGAGAGCAAATGGCAAATGTCACGCTGGGGTAACCTTCCACCCGGTCAAACAATCAATTAAAGTTTTTGCACGTGAATGGGCGATAAAACTCATGTCCATGTAGTACAGTGTTCGTTGACAAGCCACAAACAAAGGCCCTCTGGACAACAATTGCCGGTCTGCCTTCATTTTGATGTTGCAGCAGTTGTAGTAATTGTTGCTATTGTTGATATTCTTGTTGTTGTTCCATATGACATATTCAATTAAATTTCAATTAAGTTAGCACTATATTTTTTTTATTTATTTGTGACATAAATATTTTACCGTTAGCACTTAAAGCGTAATTACATAGGTGTTGTCGTTGTCCTTGTTTGCTGCAAAGGCAAAAGCAACAACTACTACTATCACTAACTTTGTGCCACGCTGTGTAATTGCAACTGCTCTTGCCACACCACATTTTTGGTACTTGGTGTAATTACAGTTGGTGCCAGCAGTTTTGCTACTGTAAGAATACGTCGTTTTAGCTGCTCAATATTCTTCTCAATCTAATTTTTGTAGTAATTAAAGAATTAATTAATAATTCACTCTTCAATTTTAATGTGCTACAGTGTTAGTCACGAAGCTCAAAGTCTTAACTGGTTAAGCCAAAACGGAAAAGCCTGCTATAAAAAAGCTTTTTAATTTTTTAAGCACGTACATTATGCTACTATGGTACTTAAACTTGTTTGCTTGAACAGTCCTTGAATAAATTTATACCGTATTTTGAAATTAATACATTTACCAAAACAAATGCGAAAGATAGTACAGTCAAGCCAAACAAAAATGTATTATTTATTAGTGCTTGTCTGGCGCATATAGCAAAAAATATATTTAATATTGATTAATGATTACGGAATGTCACACAAACTGCTTGGAGGCACTGTTCTATGGAATTTTATTGTACGAAAAGGTTCATTATGCTTCTAGTTTACATAATATTCACGCTGGTAATTTCAGCAAATACCACTCAAACTACATGAACAATAATCGTTGACCACCCAAAAACAACTTTGTCCCCTCCTGTGTCACATTAAAACAAACATCAATGTGCAATTAAGGTGTCTTGTATTGTATTGAGTATTTTTAGAATTGCCCATGTTTTTTATTTACCACAATGCCAAACAGTTGAGCTGGGTAGCTAGATTATGCCACACACATTACATAGGTCTAAACAAAAGCATAACCTTAATTAAATTGCTAGTTAAACAAACGCATTTAGCAGTATAATTAGTTTTCGTGCTACGACCAACCAAAGAGAGGGAAAGAGAGAAGGAGAGAGAGAGAGAGAGAGAGAGAGAGACAGAATGAATGTCGGCAGTCCGTAGTCGAATTACGCTTCATTTGTTTTTCACATTTGATTTGGCAAGCTAAAATGCCCTGATTCATGTGAATGTATGTGTCAGACACACAAGCACACACACATAGAAACACACACATTAGCAAGAGTTTGCTTTTGAAATGGTTAATGAGACAAAGCAAGCATAGAGTCAATGTCTGCTGAAAGCAAACAGTGAAGCCAAGCAATAAAAGCGGATATGTTACTAAGACATTTATGTTATCTACTAATGCCTAAATACACAAACACTCACAAGCACACTCTCTCACACACAACCAAACACACACGGATAGATTCATAGTGTTAGTTACGGCATTTGTAATGAGGTGTTTGTTGCATTTAAAGTTTGTCGTCAATGAACTCAAGTCAAGTTCATAAAACAAATGATAAATATTTTGTGTACAAGTACAAATGGCTATAAGTGCATTATACATATATATATATATCTATATATATATATATATATATATCTATATTTTTATATTTATATATCTACATAAGTGCCCTGAGTGTGTGTGTGTGTGTGCGTGTGTGTGTGCCAAGTGTGTGTCCTTGGGGCCATATTCAATCTCGATTAGCAGGACTTGACATAACTCAACTGATTTATGTATTTGCCAGACAACATTACAAAATAACCCAATCAATATTTGCAAACAGCTTCAATACACACCCACACATACATAAATAATTTATGTTAAGAGTATAGATTTGTTGTCTTGGGTTTATTGACAGGCCAGTGAGTGCGTTGGCACATACAACTCAATTAAGTTGCTAGCCAAGCTAAAACACAACCACCACACAGAGAAAGAGACGGAGGCGAAGAAATAGAAAGAGAAAATCGAAAGTACTTGAAAAGTGTTGCCTACATTTTGGGGCTTACCGAGCAGTTTTGTAACTGAAATATCAAGCAGCGGCAAAAGCAATTATAAGACCGAAATTCGTTAACCGCAGCGCTAAGCATTTCAAACATTTCATTTAAAATGGCAAAACCAGTGAAACCACGTTTAAGATGAATTACAATTCTATAACTGTCACAGGCGGCTAACCCCAAAAGTCGATGTCCCAGTGCCTGCCTGCGTAATTTAAATTTCGAATTTGTGAAAGTCGCATAAATCAAAATAATAGCGTGTGGACTGCCCGTTGCCAGCTAAATGATTAATCAGTGCAAGAAAGTAAATTGAAATTCAAATAAATCAAATAAGAGACAGACTCAGTCGGAGGCGGAGTTAGAGTCGGAGATCAAGGCGGGGATGAAGGTTTTTAGAGGGCGTGACCTTAAAACAAACGACATTCAAGTAAAAAATTGTACATTCAAACTGACAGGTCAAACAAAATTAAAAAAATAAATAAATTAAAAAAAAACCAAAACAAGAAAGAACGTAGACACAATTAAACTAAGGGAGTTCTGCGCTTAACAGACTAGAAAATTCGGACAGATAGACAGTCGAACATAGCTGCATCAACCCGGCTAGAAAGTCTGGTTAAGTATATTTATATACCTTATATGTTCGGACGATGAACAAAAGATGAAAAGAATAATTAAAGGGACTGACTAATAGATACACTAATTTCGAGTTAATTGGAGTTTGAAGCATATAACTTTTTAAAATTTCTGTGCTGTGGCAATATATGCCCTTTTGTTAGTTTCGAAACAGGGAAAAAGAGCAAGTAACTAAAAAAACAAATGAATATTGTTAATCCACTTGCAATTGAAAAGTTTGCGGTTCTATAAAGCCATAAGTTGCTACAGAACATATTCATATACACATACATATATATATGAGGGCATACTAACTCTATTGTATAATTGTGCATGCGTGTGCGAATGTGCGTAAGTGTGAGCATTTCGAGGTTTGTTTGTATTTAGTTTTGTGTTTAGTAGAGTTTCCGCTCGCCGTGTGATTAATAGTCGGTTTTTCGGTTTGGACGAAAACTTTTGCCACCGGAAACAAAACTTGGCCACAAACCCCAACAAGTGCGAGCCAGCGGGCATGAGGGAGATAGATAAATTGAGTAGCAGTGCTAAATGGCACAAGCACACGTAGTGAAAGCTAATGGCCAGAACAGCGGGGGACCAGAAAGCAGCCAACAAGCCAAACTGATACCCAGAAATCCATTGCTGCTAACACATTTTGCACATTTGCGTATTGTTATGAATTTTCAAAAAATTTAGAATTTTGATTGCCAGGCATACGAAAGCAGCATATGAATCAGCAGCAGCAACTGAGTTCGCTGTTGACTGTTGTCCGTTCCAAGTATAACATAAAACCAATTAATTAGCTGACTGAATTTTAGATTTAAATTATAAACAATATATAAGCAAAAGCCTTATAGGCATCATTTAAGGACATGCCAATTGGCTGTGCAATTATAAAAATCCGTTTACCATTTAAGCTTATTAAATATAATTAAGCCTGACCTCGGCAGCGTGCCATTATGCAAATTGTCGTGTATATGTATATGTTTTACATGCAGAAATAGACTCAGGCAAGCATAATGCCACGGGATCCAAAACAGTCCATCTATTCATTCAATGTAGCTGCGAATGACGCTGGAACTTAAGTTGAGACTGGTTGGGTAGCTGTAGTTAGTTGGTTTTCCTTATTGTCCTGTTGCTGCTGCTGCTACTGCGACAGCTTCGCCTTGCAAATTTAGTTTTTTTTTTGTCGTAAATTACAATTGCTGGGCCCCTATAGTGGCACGCAAACAGGACATGCAGGACACACAGGATACGCTGCACAGAGGGCACGCACCGAGCAGCACAAAACACAAATGTATGCGAGGGACCCAGAAGACGCATCCTGTGCCATCTGTGCAAGTCAAGTCCAAGTAGAAAACTTTGCCACATGAGAGACTAAATAACAACTATACAAGTTTTTTACTATTAACTTATCAACTACGTGATGCTCTGCAAGTTTCTGAGAGTTGTGTACAAAAAGTGGAATGTATATGTTCGATAAGCATACTGAATTGTATATGTAAAATTAAAGATATAAGCAAGCGATTTAATCATTATTCGCTTCCAATACTCAAAAAAAAAAAAGATCTTGCCCACAGAGTTAATTCGTTGAGAGTACCACATATTAAATTGCCATAAGTTCGTCAAAACTGAACAGATTTTAAAAGGCAATATCTCGTTGATCTGATTTGGCTTCTTCATCAATCCTTGATAAATTAAATAACTTATTTGTTTGCTGCACCATTAAGAAATTTACAATAATAGAAATGACCACCAGTTGTAATATAATAATCCGCAATAAGTATACAACCTTTAATATTTAAAAAAATTATTATTATATTTCATATTCTATTTCCTGCCTTTAAATTTAGAAATATATTTATTTGCTGGAGAACAAAAAGACTATCGAAAAGAAGGTTAAGTAGTGGCTTTGATGCAGTCCTCAGCGGGCATTTCATATTCCCACACACTTTTCCACAATTGTTGCTGTTTTTGTAGTTATTGTTTTAATGGCAACAGCAGAGTTGTAGTTATTTGTTGGATAGATGATCAATTTGTTAGATAGATGCTCGATAGATTTTAGCGGTACATTGATATAATATCGCTCAAATTGCACAAATGTTAACCAACTGCAATTGTAGCAATTTGTTATTGATTTAATACAACACCAATCTGATATGTTGACAAATTAAGCTCTAGCCATTTATATTAGAAAAATTATCTAGGTTTTGTGAAATTAATTCATCGAGATATCGCTTATATCGGATTTGTATGTTTCGTTAAGTGAGTGTATTTTGTTGAGTATCGCTATCAGTTTTAGCAATTAGTCAACACACAAATTTGAATTTCCTGCCAAATTAACATTAACATCAGCAAAATAAAAAAATGTTTTTGGATTATGGGAAATATTTTATAAAGTAAATTTGAAATTGTAATTAATAAACTGGATGCCATAGTCTAAGAAAGAACTATGCTATGGTCTAGTGGTGGTAAAGGTTGCATAGTTTTCGAAGTAAAAAGTGGCGAAAAATGGTTGTCCCAAAAGTAAAATCACGCAATCCCTTAAGCCATGTGAATGAAATACAAAAATTAATTCGTTTATATCGCGCCAACGAATGCCTATGGAATCCAAAAACTTCTGGCTATTACAATGTTGCATTAAATGAGAACGCCTGGCTGCGCATCGCTTGTTTCTTCAACAATCGCTTCACCGTTGATCAACTGAAGCTGCAGATATTATCGCTGCGCTATTACTTTGCCCAGGAGCAGGTGGCTTTAAAGCAAAGCCAATTGGGCGGATATCACTATGAACCACGGAACTCCTACTTTGAGGAACTGCAATTCTTGAAAGCACCAATGTCAAACAGTG
Organism: Drosophila picticornis; assembly: GCA_035043845.1. Lineage (NCBI taxonomy): Eukaryota > Metazoa > Arthropoda > Insecta > Diptera > Drosophilidae > Drosophila > Drosophila picticornis. The sequence continues at coordinate 22,805,361 of JAWNMR010000493.1, forward strand.
TCAATGTGAAGGCAATAGAGGTTTGGGATTGAAACACAATATAAGCTTTTTACAAAATTATTTTATTATCATTTACAGACAGACAACAAAATCAACTATTTTGCTGTGGATACTTTTTCGCCGATCAGCAGCGAGAACCGTATCCACAACGAAAAAGTTGATTTTCAATTACCTTTAGCATTGATTCAAACGGTGGACATTTTAGAAATAAATCGAGAAAGTGAACTACCGCAACCGCCGCTTGAACTCAAGGCACAGCCAAATGAGCTGCGAGCTGCTTCCGGCAACGATTCTTGTCATGCTGCTGGTAATCAAACCAGAGCACTTTATTCAGCAAGGCAAAGGCGCAGCAGCAGCCATAGTCTGAACAGCGAAAATGAGAGATGCAAATACAATGAACAGCAGCTTCAGTACATGAATACAATACCGACTGGGCAGAGAGTTAGCAGTCACCCTTTGAAAAAGGTACTGACTGGCAGATATAGATGCCACCCAAGACGTATCACTGCAGAGGATTGGCACAGTAATAATGATGTAAGCAGCAGGAAGTTACCAAACAGAATGAGTGACGTCAGGCAGAATGACGAATATGAATACAATCCCTATCTTGGAAATTTTCGGGAGATAGTTCGCAAGAAGTCGGGTAACGACGCCAAAAAGCCACTGGAAAATTACAATAGCACTGAACCTCATTACTTACTGCGCAAGGCAGCAGCCTATCAGGATGGGCAAAGAGCTAACCAGAATCTTTTATCTCCTCCACGATTACCATCTGAAGATAATGTACAACAGTTACCTAATTGCTCTCCGAATAACAATGACTTAAGTCCATATCAACAAAAGATAAAATTAGAAAGGCAGCTGCCCAGAAATACTGGTTCTAGTTATTACCCAGAAGATCAAGGTCAAGATAACCCGCCCACTATCAAACAGGCGCCCCGTAATCTTTCAAATGGTCGGCAGTCACCACCAACTGCCAATCGACAAAGAGGGAGTTTAGAAAAAAAATCTAGGACAGATTTGAAAGAAGCTGCAGCAGTGGTGTCAGAAAATGCGTTCACTCAAGCACCGGACGATAATCCAAGTTTGGCTACCAATAAGATTAATTCTCCTGATGACAGAAGTAGGTTTAATAAAGCGTCCGAAATTGGTTCTTTAGTGCGCTCAAGAGGGCATCAAATTCAGCACATGAGTAACGAGCTATTGGAGCGCTTACAAATAAAGTGGCGTCGGAATGAAGATAACTTTGGAGAGAGTCCAAAAAAAAATGTGGTTAGTGAGGAAGATAATCCAGATGTAAGGTTGCGCCGAGTTGACGAAGAGCCACCAGGAAGTTATTTAGGAAAAAGTGATGTACAGTCTTATCCACTCTTATCATATCAAAATGAGTCTAAAGAATTTTTCGCTAACCAACAGTTAAGTGCTCAAGCAAATTCCAACGCGCCCTCATCAAGTTATCAAGGAAGATACAATTATGATCGGGATTATTACCATGATAAGGATCAAGCTGAGTATGGAAATATTCAACAAGGTCAACAGCGTCTACAGAATGATAATGATTATGCCTCGCCAAACAAAATAAAAGCCCAACGAAGCAATGATGGATACACCTCTGCATATAATGGCAAATATGGATTAAACCGGCAAGACCCTAAAAAGACAGAACGATGTAGGTGTGAGGATAAATATATCGATCAGGAAAAACGAGGGCAAAAAGATTGGCAAAATGATCTTAACTATGTGGAATGCCAACGTCAGGGAACAATCAGAGAAAGATACGCTGAGCAAGATCGCAGTTATGGGCGAGGGATTCGCGAAGAGATCATTCGGGACTACAGTCAACGGACCTGTAGTCCACCGAGCTCAAAAGAAAATTTGAGAGCCAATCGAAAGTACAATGATAATTACCAGGTCAATCGGGAAGGCTTTGAAAGGAGAGAAACGCTGTACAACTTAGGCGAAGAGCTCAGAACACATGGATGCCAGGCCAATCAGCAGGAGAACTACACAAGAAGAACACAATACTATAATCTGGATAGTAGAGATACTATTGTTACGAAAAATCAGATCGATCAGGAACACTACAAAAGAAACGAAATGGAGAAAATTAAACGCAACAACTACATTGTTGAGGAGAAAATGCAGGATTGCACTTGTTCCACAGACGAAGAAGAATTAGAGAAAGTGAAGGTCAAGATATCCATCTCTCGTTGCGATGTGGGCATTGAGACAGACATTGACATGTCGCTCACTGATAGGCAAAAGAAAACCATGTGCGATTGCTCTGACGAATCATTCACAGTATCCATGAATAATGGGAAGAAACCCAATTCAAATGAGAAACCCAAAGCTGCCAAGTCTGTCAAGCGAGTGGGCAAAATCTGTACGTGTAGGCCAGCGGTACTTGTGAAAAACTACAAGGCCAAGTCCACAGACCCTGCGGAGACTACTGTGTGGAAAGCGGATCCCTTGAGAAATCGCGCTGCACCATCAACTGGAGCTAAGCCACGTGGTTTTCGTAGGCAACAAAATAAACTGGAGGATGAAGTCGTAAACAGTAAGTTTATTGATTTTTAATTTCTTGCAATCTGATCGGTGGCATTACCCAGAATTCCAGGCCCTCGTCGGCCGTCCACTTCGATTCGCTCCAAAGGAAAACCTGAATGATGGTAATCAAAACAGTCAAATAATTTATTACGATGGCATTCAGAGAGCCGAAAACAGGCCAGGCAGGACACAAGACGCTTACGACAAGTCCTTTTTGAATAGATCCACCAAATGGGAACCTAGAGCCAATTATTCTGAACGCAGTCAAGGGATCTCCACGTGTCCGTTTCTTAATCTGAATTTCGATGCTTCAAAAGGAGACGTTATTGTAATATATCCGCCAGTTCAGAACTTTCGTGCCTCAAAATACTCTTGCAACATGAGCCATTTTGATTTAGACGATTACCGAATTTCAGCCGAAAGATTTCCGACGCATACCCAGAATAATCCGAAACAATCCACAAAAAACTCACAAACTAAGCCAACCTAATCTAACCATAGCTGTAGATTTCTTACATATCTCCCCTCCGTAGCTGAATTAAATGTATTTCACTAAACTGAAGACTCAGCTGCTTATATTATGTATATGAATGACTCGAACAGCACCCTAAAAATAGTATATGCACATTTAAGGGCGTTACGCCTCAATACTACATGAGCATAAATAATGTTCTGGCAGTTTTATTGTTGGGGGCTTGCCAAACATATTGTTTTGCCATCAGTGAACCTTTCCTTTTTGATTGCTGAGTCTTTCGAAAATATTCAAGCGCGGCTCCCGAAGATATTTGATTTAAATAAATCCCTTTTTATTTAATTTTCCCTTTAGGCCTACATTTTTTATGTACTCTACTGGAACTAAATTACTAACTTTAAAAGCCTTCAGCAATTATATCCCTAACAAATAATTCTGCAGGCTTATAAAAATTATGTAACAATTCTGATCATAAATATTTTTACGATTCGGCCTTCTGAAGAAAAATACAAAAGTATACACTGAAGTGCGCAATTCGAGGGCCAAAATAAATCTTGATTAAAATTTCTGGCTACTGTATCACAATTAATATCAACCAAATAGACAGAATTATGAAGCAACTTAATATTTATCGTTGGTTCTGTGTTGAAATTGAAGACAAAAGAGAGAAAGAGAGAAACAAGCACAAGTTTTTGCCAAGCAACTTAAATTGTTGCCAAACACGGGCCAAGTTGAGTGCTAAGAGCTGTCTGTGCGAATCCTGGGCCTCAGGGCAGGCAGTCTGGCGGCCGGGCAGAGGGGCAACTTGGCAGCCATAATGACCATTCCATTAAACAGCTTGGGTGAGCCAAAGAGCGGTAGAGACGTGGCATCCTGTCACGGTGATGGGCGGGTGGCGAAGGAGGACCGTGTTAGCTACTGGAGCACTGCGCAGCCACGTAAGCACGTTTTAAATTGAATTTCGCTGTAAGGCAAGAGCCGTGCATGTCAGCATAACTGACGCACTGCGGCTGCAAGTGGACAAGCACATAACAAATAAAATGTGGCAGTATTAAAATGCTGCCTCTGCTTATACACACGATTTGGCCTGCCTCTCTCAATATCTCTCGATCTCCCACTCATTTCTTATCTGCCTCGCTCGCCCTATAACGATTATAATAAAATGAAAAACTATTTAAACGCATTTATTACGCTAATTGATTTCTGGACCGTTTGCACTTTCATAGTTCGTTCTGACAATAATATCGCAATATACGGAAATAATAAGAAACATTGCAATAATAATAATAATAATTGTAACAATGGCAATAAACCAAGCAAGACGTATATAAACTGAAATTGAGTATCAATCATCAACACAACGTGTTTAACCATTTTACATTATTATAACTAAATGTATATGAATACGTGTACAAAATTAGAATTGCCGTCAAAATATGTCAATGAAATCATTGGTAGAAAAAAAATTAAGGCTATTTTAAGGGGTGCTTGGCTGGCAAATACCCCACAAAACACACAGAAAACTAAATCGATGGTAATTTTTTAGTCATCAGTGAAAATTGCAATTTAATTTATTTTACGTACTACCTAAAAATGTCACAAAAATGTGCAAAATTTGTTGCATGATTATTTCCCAGTTTCTGACGACGATTTGAGCAGAGGGCATATTGTTTTGCGGCTCATCTTCAACTATGAACAACTCCAGTTTTATTGTTTCTCTTGTTTCGCTGGAACGTTTGGTGGTTATTACCGTTTTAGTTGTTTTGTTGTTTTATTTTTGTACAAGTAATTTGCAAAAATTTAATCATGCCACAACTGCCGCGGGGCAAATAAAACAAAACTAGACTGAAAATAAAAATTACAGACTCAGTCTCAGCGGTGCCACGCCACTCACAGCTACATATGCAGTAGATGCTGTCATTGCTGTTGTTGTAGTTGCTGCGGCCTCCGTCTTTTGTTATTTTACTGGTGTGGAATGCATTTTTGCATACCTAGTTTTGTTTACTTTTTTCATCTTGTACAACCGCCCTTTTTTCACATTTCTCCTGCTTTTGTTGTTTTGTTTTGCATAAAATAAAATATGATTTGCAAGCTGAAAAAACGACAGCCAGCAGCCTCAGGTAACAGGCATTTCTGCCATATTTATGACCTAAATTTAAAATTCAAACAATACAGTCAGTCCACTGCTTAATAAAATCGATTAGTCTCATAAAAATAAAAACAGAAATACCAAAACCTAAATACCCTTTTCAAATTAATTAATATAGGCATCCATCAATTACACATTAAATGAAAAACGTATCGTACCCCGACAAGTATGCAACGAGGGATAAAGTACTGTTTACTAGTTGACGGCCATAAAATATGGAGTTAACCGCTGTCAGTACAATAACAAAAAAAAAAAGTTAATACTGACCGACACTCGATAACATAAATTGTCAATTAATTATCAACAGCTTTTAAGGTCGCTGCTGTTAAATATTTTTAATTGGATTTTTTTTTTTTTTTTTGCCAGCTATTTGCACGCAATTTCAAAATCAATTTCAACGTAATTTCAGCAAGTCATGGAAGCTTATGAGGGAACCTACAGATACTATAAGGAGTGACAAATTATAATATATTTATGTACAGCAAATATATACAGAAGGATACAAGTATATAGTCGCTTAAAGCAGCTGCATACGATATTTGGCGAAATTGTAAAGTTCGTGTTCGCTGAAATTTGGCTACATGCGTTTGTAATCAAGCGAGATCAAGAGTAATGGCTTTTTTGTGTGCTAGGCGCACAATTTTTAAATGCACCAAGAAGTGTTACACTCGAGTGCCGCACATTTATCACGCACACACACACCCTCACATTTATATAATGTTGGGAATAATGGAAAATCGCATTTAAATTGCTTGGCGTACAATAAATTATTATAATTCATCACACGACTAAAGTTGTGTGTTCACTGTTCGCAATGTTTGATAAATTGATTGACTTCAATTGAATTGAATCGAATTACTGGCCTATGAACAGAGAGTACTCTTTTTGTGTATATTGAAAATATGCCATAACAAATTATGATACTTTTTCAATGCGACAAAAACATCGTATGAGTGATATCACTTTGCGAGCACATCGCATGACAGGCACTTTATTAGGTTTCGCTATCATTTTGCATGCCTTTTTCATTGCGTATGCGGCCCACATCAACTTCAACTTCACAGCTACCTCATGCGCCCATCAAACCAAAAATTGTAATTATACTGTTAACTCGAAAAAAGCGACCAAAAAAAATATCAAATAAAAAAGCAGACATGAAAATCACAAAATTCCATTAATTTTAAGCAGTCAATCAAAATTGCCAACTTGACGTAGATTATATTATGCTAATGAATAGCAAACAGGCAGAGTGGGTTGACAAGCATTTTTCGGGGAATGTAAGATGCGACCTTATGACTTAAGATGCCACTCCAAACATAAGGACAGACACAGCAGGTGGCAGCTGTCCAAAACAAAATTCGACAACTATCAACATCATTTATTATTATTTATTATCAATGGAACATACGTGGCGTATGCTTAACATTCGCTGCTCTAGCATATAACATAATTTCTCATAAGGATAAGACAAGCTGACTGCAAGAGAGAAAACACGTGTTTGTCATTTGACACTGGGTCTGATTGAACTATTTTGGTTGAAAAGAAGAAAACGGCCACTAGGGCATAATTGTTAAATCAAACTATAATTTTGGATCAAAAGCCATTTTTATTTTTTGACATTTTGTTTTCGACTTTTGTCTTAAGTTTAGTTATACTTATATTCAAAATGGCACAATAGAAAAAATAGCATAGCCATAACAGTTCAAGTTTTAAATTGTTTCACAGGGTAGTTTTCAATTAATTCGCTTGCCTGCATCTGGCCAAATTTTAATTGAGTGTCCTTTAATTACTTTTAAACAAATGCACAGCATATCGATAATTATATTTATGCAGTCATTAGTGTGTAAGTGCACCATTGAACACAAATGAATTTATGGTCTTTCGCACTTTGAATATATATAAATCTATATAGAGATATGTATATATGTATGTATGTAGTTGATACTATCAGCAAATCGTCTCGAGTACTTTGTCAACTCAATTAATTATTGATGTAAACTTCCATTTGTTTGCGCTGCGGTACTGCACGGCATAATATTTGTTTATGCAAATTGTGTTTAATTAATACATAAACAATAGAGGAGTCTGTCGGTTTGGATACTTTTGTTGTTGTTGTCGCTGCGGTCAGCATTTTAGAAGAAAATGTGAGCCTTGCCGTCATATTTTGAAATTTGTGGGATACCGGCATTAATTTACCAGTTAGCCACAGACAACTCTCACACACACACACACACGCACACACTCGGATAGGTACATATATACACATGCCGCAGGTTGGTGTGGTTGACAACCTTTCTGGCAAAACCGACAACTTCAACCAAAATCTTCTTAATTGCTGCGTCACCATGAAGTATGGCCTAGTTGCCCTCGCCGAACGCGATTATCTAGTTGAATAGTTGGCTTAAAGCTTTGCCAGCAGCATCAATCATCAAGTGCTCAAGTACACAATGTCATGCGTGTTTATGTGTGTGTGTGTGGGCTAGGTACCGTTAACGTAACGTTTAAAAAATCGTTTAAGCATGTTGCTCTACTCACACCCAAGTTGGTAACTAAAAAAGATAGTTAGCTTTTATAGTAGCAATACTTCTATACTCTACAGCAGAACAAATTTCAAATAAGTATCTAAAAAAAAAATTATTGCTATCGGATATGTTTTATCAAACTGCTAGTTTAAAAGTGAAATAAGAATACACTTTCGTGGCTCATTCGAGGCAGATCGTAATAGGTATTATATGTTTTGCTAAATTTTAGGGGAATGCCTTACAGTAGAAATTCTTAATTTCAATCCTCTCTTATCTCACATAAGGAATCTCAGTTGAATAATCTTGTTGGCTGGGCAAAGGGCTTCACAAAGTTTTGATGCTCTCTCAGCCTGTCTATATAATGGAAATTTGAAAAATGCTTCGTTTAGCTCAGGCACACAGACTCACTAGTTTGCATACATACATAAAACATGTTTTGGCACACATAGCCCAATAACAAAAAAAGGAGCAAATACACCGAAGAAATTGTAACGAAATACCATAAAAAACGTTTGAACGGAATTCAAATATCGAACACATTTCTGTACTTCGACGCCGTTGCCGTATTTGCGTGTGTTGTGTGTATGCTCCTAGATTTATGCCACATTTCATTTACATTTTGGGCGCGTCGCGAATAAAGTAAATAAAATAGGTCTCAAGTGGCGCACAATTGTTAATAAAAACTTTCGATATTGTTATTTATATTTTTGTATCTTTCACTTGTAGCTATTGGGCCGTAACCAACATCGATTATATTCACTCGCGCACCAGCAATCGCGTCTTTATGATGATCTTCTGTGTGTGGACGGCGGCAGTGATTGTTTCCTTGGCGCCACAGTTTGGCTGGAAGGATCCAGACTATTTGCAGCGCATCGAGCAGCAGAAATGCATGGTATCCCAGGATGTGTCCTATCAGGTGAGCTTACAGCCCTAGTCCAGTTCCGTTTTTGATTTCAAACAATGCATAAGTGTTTGCTCTGCAGGTATTTGCCACCTGTTGCACCTTTTATGTGCCACTGCTGGTAATCTTGGCGCTTTACTGGAAAATCTATCAGACGGCAAGGAAACGCATCCACCGACGGCGACCAAGACCCGTCGATATGACGGCTAACAATAATCAGGTAATGCATTAACACATTTTCGAAACAGATTAGAATAACTTAAATTTTATATAATTTTTTCATACACAAATGCCCAGATTCTGAATTTTGATTATACGACATTTAAAGTTTATTATTATTATTTTAACTATAACCACAAAAATCAAAATACAATTATTATTGCAAGTAGTTCAAATATAAAGCAATTAAGAGCTTTACTTTAAAAATTCATTATCTGTTTAAAGTCTTACTATTTTGGAAACGTTATCAGTTAGCGCGTACACTACAAATGCAGAGTGTTCACTGCTTGTTTAGCCCTGTTAACTGCTTAGTAAATCACCCTGTATGACACCACACATCCACATACTAACTAAGCCGCCACACAAGTTGCCATGTAATCACCAAACCTTGCAATTATGCACTCTAATGAAGTTAATCGCGAAGGTAACCGCAAAATGGACAAGATAAAGGTCAGACCGCACTCGAGAGCTTATGGCATACCCCAAGGAATAATGGAATGCGGGATAAACTTAAACTTAACATATGCAAGACGCCCACGATTTGGTCACTCCAAGTCGTGCTCGACTTGGTCCTTGGGGCTAAATGTAATTAGGCAACTTCCAACTTCAATCAAGTGTGATTAAAAATGCATTTTAGAATTGGATGCTGGCTTTCTGCGTTGACCATGAAAGGCAGCTCACTTAGATGTCCAGTAAAAAGTAAGACGAGTAGTGGTTTCCAAGCAACAAAAGTACCTTTTTTTGCTCTAAGCTCTGCGTTAGTGTCTCAAATAAATTTCGTTTGCTGAATTGCAATTTGGTTTTTACCTTCATGGTAGGTGGCTCTTCAAAGAAATATCCTACGAGAGGTGCCCTTAACTTAATCAATCAGTTTGTGCAAGTATGAAGAACATAAATACATTAAATGTAAGTACACATTTACAGGTTAACTTACATACATAAATTTTAATATACACTCCAGAAAATAGCCTCATTTTTATGCCGAGTTAACTGGCAGACAAATAACTTACATAGAGCATTAAAGCTTCGTTGTTGCCTTTGTAAGGCTCTTTGTGTTTGTATTTATTTTTTGTTTTTCTTTATTTTGTATATAACTGGCACATGCTCAGAACCAGCTGCTTAGCTCAGTTTAATACTTTGACTAAATTGAAAATGACCATTTGACGTGCAAATGTTTGCAACCACTTACCTACACATATACTTACAACGACACACATACTCGCACATGCCATGGACACATGGACAGTGCGAAGCTGACAAAAAGTCATTGGAATCACAAATTCAATGCGCAAACAAGACAAGTTGTCCACTATTTGCCATCGTACACATATCCCAGCCATGTCCGGTCCATGTTGCTTTTTATCTGTGTATGTATGTGCTGATGTTGCTGTAGTATTGGCATTGGTATGCGCACAAATACACACATATAGACACACAGGCACACAGAAACACACAGCTACAGATATACGCATCCATTTAGTGGCACTCACTGGCCTGACCTGCTTGTTGATTTTAAAATATATTTACCCCACTCAGAGCAGGCGTTTTGATGCCCTTACCTCAAGATAGCTAAGTCAGTAGACCAATTTGCTTACAATGGATTTTAACACAAGCCAAACTCTTTGAACATAAGTGATAAAATGCTAAGGATAAAAGTTACAATAAAATCATAATTAGGTCAGAAACAAAGGTTAGGTTACTACTGTTATGCTTACATATGCATTGTTATATTGAAATGCTATAAAATTTGTTTATCTTCAGATCCTGTGTGCTCCAAGACGGACTTAAATTAGTTTCACCCACCTTAACTTAGCCTTTGTTTTCGATGAGACTTTATCTATTGTGTCCTTCTCGGCTTTAATACAACTAAAATTAATTAAATGGCGCTGGCAGCATTCAGGAGAATTGAGCTGCAATTAAGCTTAAATTTTGTATATCTCACCAAAAACGTAAAGCTTAGGTATTAAAAAGAGCATTTGGCCAACGACTTGGCAGCGTTTTTCAAATTATTCTCTTGTTATTCCCTTCTTTATTTAACTAAATGCTTTCAAATTGAAAATTGCTTTCCTGCAACTTGACGAGGGTTTATACTTACATATAACGCATCAACAACAACATTGCAACAACAACAACAACAGATTCAGAATACATTCCGCTGCTCGCCTGCTGCGAGCTACAATTTTCTGTTCTCTTTTTTTTGTTTGTATATTTAATAATGATTTGTTGTAGCAAAGTTTTGGATACTTGGATACAAAGACAAAAACAACAGCAATCAGTAGAAAAATTGCTGTTTTTTTTTTTGGTTTTGTTGGCAGGACATAAATTGTAGTTAATTGCATTTGCATTTAGCATGTTTATGGCCAATTCTAAGCTAAACTGGCAACTGGCAGATGACTGAATAATTCGGTCTGCAATTGATTTAAAATGCAAGCATTTCATTTAATAATAATTACATTTACGAACGTATCGCTACGGTCTTTACCGTACCAACATGTCGAACTGTGTGTTTAACTGCTCGATTTTAAGACTTAAAGATTTATATATTTTTAAAAGTGCTTTGTACATTAAACCCAAAGGAATAAATTCTTAAGGCAAAAGTAAAACTCGCCCTATCAACTCAAGCAACACTAGCAACTTGTTATATTAACCTCTTAAGCTGACCCAAAATTCTCTCTTACAACCGATTAAATGTCACACGAAGTATCCCTTTATCCCATCATGTGTGTTGAATGCATTGATTTTGCAATTAACATAACACACGTTAGTAAAAGGCAATTAAGCAAATTGATCGCACAGGTATTATCTGTAATTTAGCTATGAGTCTAATGCCACACACAACTCGCCGCAGCAACAGTGGCAACAAAGCCAACAATAACAACAGCAAACATTAATAATAATGTAACATTATACACAAAAAGCAATCGGTCTTTGAAGTGCCCCTTAGCCAAGTGATGCTGACAACAACGCCCAGATGCTTTGCTCTCAAGAGCATTGATAATATTCTGTTGTTGTTGTTGTTTGTCCCCGCCTTGACCACTTGAACATAATCACAATTACATTTGCAAGCAACAGCAGCAACAACAGCCACCAAAGTGACAGCAGCGACAGCAGCTCAAATTGATTGCTCTAGATATTGACATTATGACCATAGCCATATGACAAACAGCCAGGACTAGGACATTAGCAGACTGGACATATTTTGTCTAAGTCGTCCATATGCGACACACGTCTTCAACTTGTGTTGTTTCTTTCTCTTTTTTCATCTCAAGGGTAGCAACTTAAACACTCAGCTACAAAAGCAGACATAAAAAGCTTTAAGGAAAATATATATTTTATTGAGTGTCAATAAACTTATATAAGCTGTACATTAAATTGAAAATACAGTTTCTATTAAATTAAAAATGGAATCCAAACGAAAATTGTAATTATTTTATGTAAATATTAACCATTAAAGAAAAAACATTTATCTGCAAACAAAATAAGTAAGCAACTTTTTTTTAAGTACAAAAAAGAAATTAAAAAGAAAACATATATATATATATAAATATATATATATATATATATATTTATATGTATATATTGATTGTGTTGGCCAGTGTAAATATATAGAAAACATTTTTGTCAGGCACTTGAGCGACATTTAGGACATAGCTTGGCAGGCAGCATAAATCGCATTTAAGGAAATTATTGGATACACACGCACACACACAGTATAAGCACACTTTAACATAGAAAAAGACAAAGACACACTCACACGGAGAGTGATATGGAAGCTCAACACATGTCTCACAAGAAAAACAATTAAATAAGAAAACAATTTACATAAATTAGCCAAAGTGGCAAAATGGCTTCGGCCAAGTATCGTTTATGCAAACGCTTAAATAAATGTGCACACACACACGCGAACGCTCACTAGCATATATATGTGTATATGTATAGAGCGACAGCTGACAGGCACATCTACATAAAATACACATTGAGCTGGGTTTACTTATCGTCGACTCTGCTGAAAAGTGTGCTACACTTTACCACGCTGGGGGTAGGAGCAGTGCACGCTTCTGTTGCGTTATCTATGACTGTGTGTATGTTTCTGTATGTGTTTTTCTTTAGTATTTAAATAACGTTAATGTGCCATGTAGTTTAGCTTTCGATCTAAGCAAAATGCCAAAGGGGAATCCGTGGAATTTATGACCCAGCGCTCACACGAGCAGCTTTCTACCAATTGTTTAGTACGCCAATTTGATGGCACGCCAACTGGCAAACAATGTGCCAGAAATGCCGTATGCGTATGTATCGTTGAAGTTATCAGCGATTCAATTACACATTGATTACCCGCATGGTAGCAACAGCAAAAGCAATAGCAGCAGCGAGAACACAATGCCTCGTATACGCAATCTCTGGCATGTACATCTTGTGCAAGAACGCAAATTCAATTAGCGGGCTGCGAACAAATGCGATTATTACAGAAATATATTTTTCAGCAAAAGGTTGTTTGCCTATAGCTGCGGAAAATTGTAAACGGAACAGGGAAAAGTTAACGGATCTTCGGATTCAAGTTAACCCCAAATTGTTGAATACTTTAATGCTAGGGGCGGAAAATCGTTGAATTCCAAAGAAATATTAATAAAGTTTGGATTTATACCGAAAAGTAAAGGCCTCCTTCTAGCTCTTTTATCTCATTCAGTTTTTTCCATGGCTTTTGTATTTATTTTCATTGATTAAATTTTAAATAAGTAATATATTTTGTGTTTGCTTGATTTATTACTAATTTCATTATTATTAATTTATTTAAAATTATGAACTGCTCACTTTTTTATAGGTACAGCTAGAGCGCATATATCAGATATATTATTGTATGTATTTTTAACAACATTTTTTAATAAATCGCTGATTTTAGCATAAAAAGTTGCTGTTAAAGTTCATAACTCCAACCAGAGATAAGCGCCTGTCAAATTTAAGTCTCTAACTTCTAGTTGTGAGGACACATAAACTTTCTTGCTTGGGTAACTACAATTTTGATTATCTAATAACCATAAAGGAGACTTCAATTTAATAGCTGTCTGCGCTCAGCTGGATTAGGTTGCACCTAAAAACGACGTCTAATTTAGTATACAGCTTTTAATGTTTAATAAGCTGACTTGACCCTTCAACACTTGTCCGCAAATCCGACCTCATAGGGCACATGAAATGCAAAGGAGCGAACCATGTGAGGAAGCAATTACACTTCTGTTGTCCTGCCCACAAAATGAAGGTCACATACGTAGCTGCAAATCCATTTAATACTATTTGCGCAAATATTCACGCCATTTGGGAATGCTTGAAAAGGGGGCCGGAGTGGTAAAAGGGCATGACCAGGCACACTACAAACCCAATGCCATTTTCATCTTCTTCTTGCTGCGACTACTGTTCTTTTTCGGCAAATTTCCGCACACGAACGCAAAATCAGCATAATTTTATTTATTTAAAGCAATATCGACTTCGCAAAGGGTCAACATGGCAATGACGAGAACGTTGACGATGAGGCAAAAGGTTTGACTACTCAATTACTTTAATTTGGTGGGGATTGAAGGCGACGACAACAGCTACGAAAAAATGAGAAAAAAGATGAAGAAGAGAAAAGGATGCAGCCGTAAGAAGTAAAAAAAATCAAAGAGGTCAAGCGCTTGAGGCAGTCAAGCGTGAAATTTATTTTGAACAGGCACTGTAGTTAGTTGGGGCTGCCCTTTTTCTTGGCGGTGGTGTGGAGCATTACTGATGTGGAAGTGGAACTGTGGCGTGACTGTAACAAATACACACAATTTATTTACGAACGTATCCACTTACATATGCATATGTTGAAGGCAACAAAATAGAACATGGGATCGGCTTGGGCTCAGCTCAAACTCTGATATGCGTACAAATTGCGGTTTATTGAAGTGTAAGGCGCAACAGCAACAAACACAACTAAAACAACAAAAACATCAACAATATGCAAATTCCCATCTTTTGTTATTCATTTTAATGCCGTGACAAAAACTATGAATTTAATTTTGATATTCAAAATCGATGCAGCTCAACATAACTAAACTTTACATCCTTTCACTTTGTTTTCCACTTTTAGCCCGATGCGACAGCGCCAACAGATACAAAACTTAATCGTCTGCGGCTACGTCTTGGCAGATTCTCAACGCCCAAGAATAAGAGCTGTGGTGCTGGTGGTGGTGCAGCAAGTAGTACGGCTCTTGGTTTGTTGGAAGGCAACTCCACAAATACCGTAAACACAGTGGAGGATACCGAGTTCAGCAGCTCGAACGTGGACAGCAAAAGCCGAGCAGGCATTGAGGTAAGTGCCAGCAGCAGCACCATCAAAATCAACAACAACAAAAAGTGCTGGGGATTTGAATTTTGGAATTAGGTTTTTGGTGTGAGATTTTCTTTTTTCTTTGGGTGTGGCCTGTGCTTTGGTTCTCTGTGCACATTTAAAGCAAATTTCATAACGCCTGACATGTGCCCAACGATCTGAGTTTGCTTCCTGAGTGCACGCAACCTGCGAAAGAAAAAAAAAGAGAGGAAAAGCGGAAGTAAAAAAATAAATTCCTTGTCCAGTTCGTGCGATATTCTGAGTCTTGCGTAATCCGTGTTAAGTCCAAATAGAAACTTGCACATGTCGTTAGCTAAACATCAAGTAGTCCTGACATTTGATTTATGCACGCATAAATCGATTTTTTATACGGATTACGCATACGTCGGGTGTGTGTCAACAAACGGCAAATTAAAAGACAGCCAATAGCATTTGATTTTATTGCAAGCAAAAACCGCAAATGCATATACAAATATATATACATATATATAAATACATTTATATATCTTCATATGTGTATTTGTGAGCATATACTCTAGGTACGCAAGCGTTTTGGGTAGCAAATCCTGTAAATTACCCACTCAATAGAAATGCGTGGCGATAAAATACAGGCAAAGCTTTTTGTTTATTGACGTCCAAATTTGTATTTAGCCGCATTTTATGTACTTCAATTTCAGATTTTTATGGCTAAAAAATAAGCAGCAAGATACACCCACACACACGCACACACACACATTCAATAATAACGCATTAAAGCAAAAGCCACGAAAACCGAAGCGAAACGAAAACCATAAAAGAGCCAAGGAAAATAAATTGCTTGAGCGTTTTGTTGGCATTGGCCACAAGGTGGCTAAAAGTCGAGTGGCCAAAGGTCGCACCGATTCGTTCAGGTTAAGTAATAGCAAAGTCAAATATAAGCTCTGTGACAAGGATACGCCAGTGCCATCGCCACAGCCATCGCCAGCTCCTTTACCATGCAAAGCATCTCCAGATCCAGCAAACCAAATGAAAACAAAGCCAAACAAGAGCACCAACAAAAAAAATAGTAACAGCAACAGGAGCTGAAAACGTGGCCTAACAAGGCACTCAATACGCCTGAGTAATTGAAGAAAATATGTTGATAGCTTATGGCTAACAGCTTTCGTTTCCATTCGCTTTGGCCCATGATAACCAAGCGAACCAACTGCGTATCGTACTTGCCTTCAGCTGGCCAACATAGATTAAATATTTACTTGGGCCAGGTTTTTGTGTGCGCCAAATAAGTGAACTGCCAAATAAATAAACACACAAACACGCATAGCTAAAAGCAAATATATAAATTTATCTTAGTAGTTTTGTTTAATATCAGAAAAGGGGCGGCTGCGACGAATGAGCTAAAGCAAACAAAATACCCAAAAAAAAAAGAACAAAAGATAACAGAAAAAGAAAAACTAAAACAATAATATGAGGCAGTGTGCACCAAAGCTTTTATGCGAGCCGAGAAATAAGTAATATAGATTTCCATACAACTTGGAATGCATTTTCATTGATAGCCACAGATGTATTATTAATTTTTTCTTAAATGTTTGGCTTTGAATTAATCTAACAGCAAAAGTTAAAGAATAATAGTGCCAATATGTTCGACTTAAAGCTCTCCTAAAGCTGCCATGTCGACAAGTCATGTGTGAACTCATTTACTTTGCTCAAGCACTTAAATATTTCAAGTGAATTAAATTCGAGCTGTTTTAACTATTAACGTAGCTATTTTTATTTTAGTAAAAAAATATGTGCAAGAAAAAGTCGCAATGTCTTTTCTTTTCATTTTTCACACTTTATTGTTGTTCAAATTTTGAGCCAGACTTCGATGCAAACACAAGCATTGCTTATCACCTGATTTGTAAGTCTCATGCTGAGACCAGCCTATCTCAGTGCAATAAAGTGTTTACTTGAAAAAAAAAACCAAACAAAAAACAAAAAGTAAAGTGGAAGCAGAAAAAAAATTGAGGAAAATATACATTTCACTTATATGCATATCAAAAGGGCAGTAAAACCAAGTCCAACTGTGCTGTGGCAAGTGGCGGGGCACTGAAGGGACAAAGTGCGTGCACCTTCACATAAATAATATATTAGCCAGGCTAGTGTGAGTGTTAGTTTGTGAGTGTGTGGTTTATTCTTTACACTTT
This sequence comes from Drosophila picticornis, assembly GCA_035043845.1. Classification (NCBI taxonomy): domain Eukaryota; kingdom Metazoa; phylum Arthropoda; class Insecta; order Diptera; family Drosophilidae; genus Drosophila; species Drosophila picticornis. The sequence goes on from JAWNMR010000493.1 coordinate 22,822,673, forward strand.
GTTAACGCTCAATTCTTATGCTTGCAGTTGAGTTGTTTTGTGGTTTAGGCTTTTGGTTTCCAGCTTCTGCTTCTGCTACGTGTTCTTGTTTGCATTTCGAATTCAAAGTAGCTTGCGAAAACAACTTGCAGCTGGAACCAGGGCGTATGCAAGTTCATATTCACGTTGCCATATTGAATCAAGTGAAAAGTTATTATAACCACGCCGTAAACTGTGTTGACTTTTGGCTTGTGTTGCGCTTATTGAATTGCAGTTCGCCTTGCCATGGCTTTTATATGTTTTACGTGAACATTAAGATCGACACGCAACCAATCCCAAGCAAAACGAAACTGAACACTTCCTACAACATTTGTTTGCACTACTTTACGAACGACACAATGACAATAGTCAATGGTCAGTGTACAATGGCAATAACTTTGATTTCAACATTTGTATGCTGCTTGGCTCTCTTTTGTAAAGTCGTACAATTTGCCAATGGCCATTGAATTTTATATGTAGTTTAAGTACGTTCTTTACTATCCGATCCCCGATCCCGTCCTTCTTGCCATTGTTATTGGCAAGTGGTCGCAAATTGAAAATACATTTTTTATTTTGCTCCCAATTTGAATGTCTTCCTGTTGTCAACGTTGTTGAGATTCTTGCTTGCATTATGTGTTAGGTGTGCTGCTAACGGAACCACACCAATTACATGCCCAGCCATATATTATGAAATCAAAGTCATAAAATTCATTTGGCAAAACGCCACTGGCAACTGGTCCGTGTGGGCCATTAATTGTCAGCAGGAAAAAAACAGATTCCAGGTTGAAATTAGAGACGAGATACCTATGCTTTCTGCAAACATATAAAATGGCAAGTTTCGCTTTTAACAACCTGCTTTTTATTACACAGAAAACAGAAAGAAAGTAAGGATAAATTTGAATTCGTTACGCGTTCGTTTTACTTCCCACATTCCTTGCAGCGAATTCGCCGTAAACGAGAGCTGAACACTCAATTACATGATATTCAGAAATCGGTTGTAATGTGAACCTTCTAAATTTTCGTATTTTAAATTTATTAATTTTTTTTATGATTGCTCTACCTAAATTTGTTTGTTTCGTTTAGCAACAATTGGATGTTGTAAAAGTAAAATAATTAAATTGGTTTTCATGTTGTCCAGCCTTAATATTGAAATTGAAATTGCAACAAAAAAACTACCAATTCGGATTCTAAGTATTTAAACCAAGATAGCTAAGCTAAGCAAAAATCGAAAAAATGTCAATTTGTCAAAAATGTCGAATTGTAAAACAATCTTGCCAACTATCGTCTCATAACTCTCCTCAAAAGATATATCGTGTCACGATTTTCGCCTGTACGTGCACATCTCCAGCCGGTTGTGCGCCACCTGTGCTGTTCTAAGATTCGATGCTCGTTCGCAAGGCCGTAGACAAAATTTATAACACATAAAAGTTGATTTTAGCACTTTACGCTTCTGCACATAATGTGGCCAGCACATGGACACTGCTGGCTCAAATTACAGGTGATTATATGAATTTTAGTGCCCAGGACATGACGTTAGCAGCCAGCTCAAAGTCGACAAATTGTAGCCCTTTTTGACCAAGTGCCGCCAAATCGCCCAACAGACAGGCTGCCTGACTGCGCCAGCCTGCTAGCCTGCGGACAGGATAGTGGGGTGGCGCTTCTGTAATAGCATGTTCGTGGCAAGCACCACCCACGTAGAGGGGAGTCAAGGTGTTCCAGCAGCGCACAAATGCGCAACGAGCTTAACGAAAATAAATATTTGCTCAGCGATTTTATTTATTTGGTAAATTTATAACCACAACTGCGTGGCATAAAAAGCTCATGAAAATTGACGACCCATCGCTTGTTGTAGATAGGTGCTGAGGCCAAGACGGGGAGCATCACTAAATAAATTTATGAATGCAATTGAAATTGTGATTCGTGAGTATGTATGCAGCACAGATTTGAAATGCTAATTCAGTTAATTTTTATGCTCGGCTCCCAATTTGGTTTGGAACGGTTGATCTCATTTTAAGATTACATCAAAATAATATTGCAACGCACGCTCTTGCCTGCGAAATTAGCCAAATTACTACATCCCATACCATTTCAATATAAGCTTAGACTTATTTTAAATGTGTATGCATGTATGTATGTATGTATGTTCTGCTCTAGACTCTTGATTTGCTTCTTAATTCACACTTTGCCATGCCGAATTCAGAATATGTTAATCCTTGGCTTTAGTTAATTAAGCAAAATTCAAATAATTTATCTAAATTCCTATGCATAACAAGTGCGAGTGATTTGGTCGACAGAGCTCAATAGAACACAGCCCATAAATAGAATTATGGGACTAGAAAAAATAACTTAAAAACCCACTATAATTATCAAAATAATAAATATTCATCAGATATAGTCTATTTTCAAATTCTCAAGATGAACAGTCTACTAAATTAAGAAATTATTTTTGTAAAAGGTTTCGTAATATCTATGGCTGGAGTACATTTTGTAAATCAAAAAATGTGAACAATATGCAAGAAAATTATACCTGATTTTATATTTAAGCCCTGCACGGGTTATGGATTATTTTAACTGGATTTCCAGTTCATTTTAACTCACAAGCTTGTCTGCATAAAATTAGGGCTTCAAACTAATTGCCTACTTTGATGTGTTCATTTCTAGGTACCCAGCTCATCGGGCAGCCAAATTGCAACAGTTTCGCACCTGGTGGCGCTGGCTAACCAGCAACATGCCAGTAGTGCCAAGCAGCAAAGACCAGTAGCCGCAGTCCAGCAGCCGAGAACAGAGACGCTTAGCAAAGAGGAGCAACCATTGGAGGAACAACAGCATCAACAGCAGCAACTGGATGAGGCACTGGAGACTGCAACCACAACTTCAGAAGAAGCAGCGGCAACAACGGCAGCGTTGGGCAAGTCAAATGGAAATGGTGGTGTTGGTGGCCCTATGGAAGTGCTTGAGGATCCGCAGCTGCAGCAGCAACTCGAACAAATGCAGGAGCTACAGAAAACAGCGAAATGTGGCGGGGTTGGCGGCGGAGGTGCTAGTACATCGAATGCCACAACAATTACATCGATATCAGCGCTGTCACCGCAAACGCCAACATCGCCAGCCATCATGCCACAGGCAGGCGCCGTTGGTCCCATGACAGCCAAGACCAGCACATTGACTAGCTGCAACCAAGCGCATCCGTTGTGCAGTTCGGCCAATGCCTCCGGCGCTGTAACCCCAGAGCCGCGCACCAAGCACCATCAGCAGCAGCCAACAGCTTCGCACCCGCCGCAACAGCAACTGCAACAACAACAGCTGTCAAGCATTGCGAATCCGATGCAAAAGGTGAACAAGCGCAAGGAGACCCTGGAGGCGAAACGGGAGCGCAAGGCAGCGAAAACATTGGCCATCATCACCGGCGCCTTTGTCGTCTGTTGGCTTCCGTTCTTTGTGATGGCATTGACGATGCCGCTGTGTGCCGCCTGCCAGATCAGCGATAGCGTCGCCTCTCTCTTCCTCTGGCTGGGCTATTTCAATTCTACACTCAACCCGGTAGCTGTCAATTATAATACGACAAAAACTAACCTTATTCGGCTCTAGTCGAATATTTCAAAAATCAACCACTAAATTAATATTACAATATTATATTAAATTCATATCTCGAAAAGTAATTATTAATTTAGTTTTCGACCGATCATTTCTATGTAAGACCTAGGAATTCGAAGTTTAAAGATTATATTGACAAGCTTTATTATTGAGATTGAATTAAAGTTTAAAAAAAGGAGAACTGTTTTTAACGGATAATTCCTCCAGCAAAAAGAAGGATGCAGCCCAAGATTCTTTGTCCCTGCTAGTCAAAAACTGTAAAGCATAAATCTGCATCACAAACACTATGTGTACATTTGAATATAATTCACGTAGCGTAATTACAATTAAAATTACTGGAGTCCATATCTGTCAAAGATCCACTCTAGTTCATCCAGTGGGCAAACGGAACGCCTCCGCAGCCAACGAGAAATGCAATGGAAATGGAAGGCATGACTGCAGGAGCCCCAGGCAACGACGCAGTCCTTGCCGTTGTCAGCGGAGTGATTGGCCTGGCACTCAATACACGGATCCATAACATGATTGCGGCAAATGGCACAGTTGTCAACAACAATATCCCATTCCCAGAGAGCCACACCATGCCACTTCTTTACAATAAAGCGCTTCGAAGGTGGGCCGCCGCCGTTGGTACCGTCACCAAAGGCATTACTCTGCTGCTCTTCAGAGTTCATGATGCTGATGGTGATTTGTTGTAAATCGTGATTTGCAAAAACATTCAATGTATTAAGTGATTCGAGTATACGTCTGTACGCTTATGTTTTAATACTCAAGAATATAGAAATCAAATATATTTTACACAACTTGCGAGTCGGTTGTGCCAATTTGAAAGATGGGCTGCCAACTTTTCTTTTCATTCCAATCAAAGTCAATTCCAGTATTTTTTTTTTTTTTTTTTTTTGATAGTCCGAATATCGATGCTCACTTAAAAAAATAATAATGTACAAATGATACACAGTATATTTTAAAATGCTTGGTGTTGATTAGTTGTTATAAAAAAGTGAACAAATGTAGAAGCAGTAATTCCAATGAATATATTTTATTAGTCTATTGATATTATATATAATTATATATTTGTCAAATAGACTCAGTCATAAGTAATAATTGAATATTGTGTAGCGGAAATTCATGTTTTGCTTTTGAATTATAGGTCATCTATACGATATTCAGTCCCGAGTTTCGTCAGGCCTTCAAGCGAATACTCTTTGGCGGTCACCGGCCGGTGCATTATCGCAGTGGGAAGCTCTAGATAGTGCATGCGAAGAGGCGAAGGTACGTACTCGTCTATACATTTAAATAAAGACATAAAAAACTTAATATTTAACTGCAGATAATGCTGTCAACATTGTTACAATTCTTAAAAATTGACTCACTCCCTTGTATTTATTTATTTTTTTTATTTTCAATTTCGCGCTACAAGTTTAAATTTGCAATGCTGTTTCCAAAATTGATATTGCTTAAGCATGCTGGATAATGCTGTTGATGCTGCTGCTCTTGCAGTGTTCAAAGTCTTTCCAGTTTGGTTGTCAACGTTTTTGCTTTTGCTTCGGGCTTTCAATTGTTAAAAACAGACTCCTCACGGACAGCCATGGGAAATAGCCTGTGGCACACACATAGATTCGAATTGGAAACGCTTTGTTGCCAACTTTCCTATGCTTGGGAAACTTGAAACAATTTGTTAGCCATGCGAAAAGCGCGGGCAAAAGTTTCTGAGCTCGAGCCCAATGTGAAAGTTTTATCAACGCTTATCGCTGCTGTCATCTGCATGCGAGAGACTGTTTAGAATCGCTTGGCTAATGCAACGGCTAACGGATACAGTCTAATGGTCCAAACGAGCCATTCGAAATTTGGTGCTGAACCGAGCCGCGCAACGGAAAACTTGTCCACAAAAGCGGGCGCCCCAATTCCCTCTTACTCAAACAAAAAAAAAGGGGAAAAATCAGCCTTGAATATTTATCCATTTACATTTGCAGTAGCAGCAGCTACAACCTACAATCTTAACCCAATTAGATTGGGTGCAGACATCTGCGTGTGGCAGCAGTTAAATCTTCAGCATTTATTCACTCAAATTCATCAAAATGTTAAATCAAGAAACATTAATTTAAAATACTGTTTTCTGTTTGATTTGTATAATTTTAACTTCATACTAATGAGATTACTGCAACTAAAAAACAACTCTTTATAGACGATTCTGCTAAAAACAAAAAAAAAAGAGAAAATTAACGGCAGACGATCTTTCCTCTTCGGTTGAAAATCTACAAATCCACCAAAAAACACTTCAAAAGGAAGAAAAAGAAGCACACCATAAAAAAGGACTCACAGCATGTACACCAAGAATGATTATATATATATATATATATATATATATATATATATATATATGTATGTAAATAAGTTGAACTACAAATTTGTTTAAATTAATATTAACTATGCGATTAGATAGTGGTGCATTAAGTCTGTAATTTAATTGATAAAAGTGGAGTCTGTCTTTTTTTTAAAGGAAAAACAGAACGATCTATGTAATCAAAGTATGGTAAAATAATTAGTTATTAAGTCGAAATCTACTTCCATAACTTTTCGTGTGTTTTCCATTTTGAATGTGTAAATGTAAATTATCCATTAAGATGATAAGTCCAGACAGTATATAGATTAATTCTGGAGATACTAAAGCTTGGGTTATGATCAGGCTATGTGACATTTGGAATCGTTATAACTGAACCCGAGCACATACTGAAAAATACTACCATCTAGATAATTTGTAAGTATGTATAAAATCAGGTAGATATTAAGTTAAACCTAACATAAAATTGTTGACTATTAAATGGCTTTTAGGTTAATACTTACTGTATAGCTAAACTTAATATAAACTTTGAGCAAAATTGAATATGTAAGTGTTTAAATTGAATTTAAGCGTATTGTTAAAGCAAGTTTTAGTTAAATTACTATTAAATAATAAAAATCAAAAGTATGTTATATTAATAGCGCTAAGCAAGTTGGTAACAAATGTCATATGGATTTCTTTGAATATGACGCATATTAACTTAAATTAATATAATTGCCTAAGGGTGCAACAAATTGCCTAGCATTAATTTAAAATCAAGAACAACAACATGTATTATTGAAAAGCAAACTACTTTCGGGAAAAATGGGTAAAATATAAAATGTAATGTATCAGAAAATAAAATTAAAAAAAAACTTCAAATGAATACACACATATATATACACACTCAAACAAACACAATTAAACATATGCTAGTTAACTCTCGAATTAAATATGTGGAGAATAAAATCACAATTCAAATCAAATGTTAAAAAATAAGAATCCATTCCCAAAATCTAATTTAAAACAGAAATCATGAAGTAGCATTTTAAGAATTTATAGATCTATGTCTAAACTAGATACTAAAAAAAATTAACTATCAACAGGAATGCAGTTTAAATCCAAAATTATTTGTTCCAAATCAAGCAAGAATTTGAAAGACACATACACCTATTATTATAATTTCATTAAGAAATGGTTTTTATTTAAATTATTGGCATTATACGATTTTTATTATAAACAAATTGGCGCGCATTTAAAAGAATTATTGCTTGGTATTGGAAACTAATATCTCAGATATTTAACTGCAAATAACAACAACCAAAGTTTGCAACAACTACTATACTAGAATTACTGTACATTTCATTGGCTGCAAATTAAAATAAATATTGAACTTTCAAGCAAACAAACTGAGTTTGAATTAATCCGCAACTTTACCACCATACCTAAAAGCAATCAATAGCAGTTGGATTCTGCGCGCACATTTCAGCCTACTTGAAGTTGGTTGTGCGAAATTCAACTCACGTGAAGTTGGCGGCCGTGCAACATTTTCAGCGTCATTGAAGTTGGCTACACCAAACAGCTGTTGTCTCCAAAAAGTCGCACGCAAGTCTGTCGCAAACTGCGAGTCAATATTTTAATTTTTTGTCAAGCATGCTGAGTTTAAAATGTGCTATATGCGTCGCACAATTCATACATTCCGACAATGTTTACATTACCATCTGTGGCCATATGTTTCACCATCTATGCCTCGCACAGTGGCTTAAACGGTAAACATAATTTTTTAAAACAACATAATGAAATTAATAGCAATTAACTTGCAGCTCCAAAACATGTCCACAGTGCCGCAACAGGTGCACGATGCACAAAATCCGTCGGGTTTATTTCAATTTTGACACTTTGAATGTGACTCGCATCGATGTGGGCGCATTGCAGGAGCAGCTGATCAATGCAAAACTGGCCATTGAAAATAAGGAGCAAGAATGCACCAAAGTCAAACAAGAAATGAAGGATCTTCAGGATACGCAAAAAAAGTGTCTGTAGGTTATTTAGATTGCAATAAGCAAAACAAAAAAACCGCCATGGTAATTTCAATCAGAATCCTAATAAAATTTTTGATTTCCTCACAACTGTGATTTCACAACTTCCCGAAGAGAAACCATTGCCCTTCTGGAGGAAAAAGAAGACTATCTTGTCTACAAATCCGCCATTAAAATCGGTATCCTTAAGCACAATGCCAAAGAGCTACGCAAGCAGAATGAATCGCTTAAGCAGCAGGTGCACGCAATGGAAGACGATTATACCAATCTGAAAGCCTGGTCTGTGGCATCCGAGCAAGAGCAGAACCTGTACAAATACCATAATACAAAGCTAAACACTGAGCTTAAAATGACACAAAATGATCTCCGCAGGGAGATGGACTCAAAGCGGTGAGCAGGCATTGCTTTACAAATTTTCCTTTAAATTAAATAGTTATTCTCTTGCCCAGCAGAAAGTTGGTGGAGCTGATATTGCGTGGGGAGAGTAATCTGTATCGTGCCAATGAGAAGGTAAGCTTCATGATGAGCGACTATGCAACAAAAACTTACACTTAAACATACGAACGTTATTCAGGTAAAAAAACTTTTAAATGTCTATGCTACCAGCAAATCACTTGGCCTGGGCGCCAATATGGTTGTGTTAAAGCGTGAGGAACGGCTCCCGATCAATTCGCACAATATGGTACGTCTTGACAACTGCCATCTTCACTAGTTCGAAAATTAGTTACACTTCTTAAACTATTATCATATTCAAATTTGCAGAAGCAGAGCATTAAACGCGTTAAAGAATCCACCTCAACATTTCTGAACACCAAATCCAGCAGTGTGGACATGGCTCATTTGCTGAAACCGCACGAGTCCCATCAATATATAGCCCGTTAAAAAAACAGCATTTTCTGGGAACTGGCGTCACTGGTATATGCAACTTATTACTTATTACTCCGATTCCGGAGTTTCAGACAAGATTTCCTCAGTTACATATTAGGTTTGTAAGCATAAATCTCTTGGCCAATATTTGTTTGTGTGAGCTCCGATTGTTTTGCCCTGTTATATTAATTTTATATGGAAATAAGTTAGTATGTTAAGTCAGTAATAAAATTATCTACGCATGTGTCTAGTTATATTATGCGATGAGTTTTATTTGCTTTGACACATTACAGCTCAGATTAATGTGTCGATTTGGAATATAATATATCCATCGTAATTAAATTTGAAAAGAATGCACTCAAAATGGATTAAATTGAAAATGAATTGATTGAATTTTACTTGAACTGTGTACTATTGAGCAAATCATGCAACAAGCATAGTCGAGCTTGTTATACCTTGAAATCAGCTGCTAAATACATTTATAAAATCTATTAAACTAACAAAAACAATATGTTCTCCCTCCCATAAGAGCAATTTAATTCTGTTTCATGATACAAAAGAAAACAAAAAGTCTTGCATGATCCATTTTCTGCTCTGCCTAAAAGTAGACACTACAATTTTAATCTCCACGCAAATTTGTACTCCTGTGCAATTATGAGCCCACTTGAAGTTGGCTGCGGCAGACAGATGTTTTTTGACAAAGACGCGCGCAAATCTGTTGCAAACTCGAGTCAGATATATATTCCTTATTTTTTATTGCATGGTTTACTAAGCATGCTAAATTTAAATTGTGTTATATGCGCCGAACTGTTCACACAGTCTGATGATGTTTATGTTACCATCTGCGGCCATATGTTTCACCACACTTGCCTAATGCAATGGCTGGAACGGTAAGAATGAGATTCGGACTTTTTAGACAAAAACATGAAATTAATGGCAACTGACTTGCAGCTCAAAAACGTGCCCACAGTGCCGCAACAAGTGCACAACTCGTAATATTTGGCGCGTCTACTTTAATCTGGCCAATTTGGATGTGAGCCACATCGACGTGGGCTCTCTGCAGGAGCAGCTGGACAATGCTAAACTAGCAATGAAAATGAAGGAGCAGGAATGCACGAAAGTCGAACAGCAAATGAAGGATCTGAAGGATATACAAAAGAAGTGTCTGTATGTTATCTTGATTATGTTGTAGAGAACAGTGTCATGACTGCAGTCGCAATCTTTTTCACACTTGCAGCAAAACCATTGCCGGCCTGGAGCAGAAGTTGCAGAAGAAGGACTTTGTTGTCAGCAGCTACGTCGAACAAATCAGCGTCCTGAAGAACGATGCACTAGCGGCGAATGAGCTGCGCAAAGAGAACAAATCGCTAAAGCAACAAGTACACACAATGGAAGGCGCTTGTACCGTTCTGGCAGCCAGTTCTGCGGAAGCCGAACGTCTGGTCAAGAACGAGACCAATCCAGTTGTCCTAGCCAACTGGGTTTCAACGCTGAAGCGAGAGCTGAGGCAGGGCGAGTCCAAAAAAACGGAATTGCGCAATGTTCTTAAGTTGGTTCAGAATGATCTGCGCAGAGAGCTGGAGTCAAAGCGGTGAGAATGTTTTAAATTCAAACAAACAATAATTTTTAACTAAACCCGCTATTTACTTGTTTTGCAGCAAGTTGGAAGAGAAAATATCTCATTTGGAGAGTGATCTTTATCGAGCCAATGAGAAGGTAAGCCGCTGTCCGTGGTGCCATGTAACATAAACTAACACTTATCCGTCTATGCCTTATTCAGCTAAAAGATCTGCAAAGCCAGCCAATTGACGTTGATACTTCCAGCAATTCCTTTGGCCTAAATACTAATGTGGTTGCGCTAAGGCGCGATGAAAGACGCCAGACCATCTCGCCCACAATGGTACGTCATGATACAATACTAAGGAAGAGAATAACTATCTTTGGCATCCCGAAGATTAAATACAATACATGGCATATGTACTGTAAATGTATACCTCTTATATAGATTATGTTTGTTGAAAAGCGCCATTTAATAGCTCAAATAATATCCATAAGTGTTTAATTATTGCTACTTAAGTTAATACCTTGTTAAAATTTGCAGAAAGAGAGCATTAAGCGCATTGAAGAATCCACCTCACCCTATCTCAACATAAAATCCAGTAGCGTGGGCATGGGTCATCTGCTGAAGCCGCCAGAATTGAGCGTTACCAAAATATCGCCCATTAAACGGGGACCCGGCATTAGCATGGCAAGTGGGGTCATCCGCAAAACCACCAGCGATCTCAGTGAAAAGGTATACTACAAAGTATTAAGCATTACATATAACATAAAATATTATCTACTCGCTTACAGTACTCCATTTTCAAAAAGCCGCGTCTGCTGTTGGGTGCGTCCGGTTCCGGAGCTTCAGGCACAATGGCCCCGAATTTTGCCTATAACGGCATGGGCGGCTCCGAGAAGATTGATCCCTTTGCGCTGCGCGCTGAGGAAGAGGAAGCAGAAGCGAAATCCAAAGAATCAACTAATCAGCCGCTGGCTAAGACTGTTAATCTGCGCCTTAAGGCAGGCACGCTGCGCAACATAAAACTATCTAAATAGACTAGATTACGTCCACAAAAGTAAATAAGCCAAGACTGCCTCAGTTTCGTATAAGTTCGTTAGCATAAATTTATTGGCCGATGTGTCTCTGTGAAAGCTCCGGTTATTGTGCTGTGTTGAGTTAATTTCATATAGAAATAAGTTTGTAGTGAATTGAATATAAAAGTATAAATATATATGTAAATGTATGCATGTAGTTATATTATGCGGCAATCTTTTTCTCCGCCTTGCCGGTCCACTCTTCACGCAGCTGCACCCTGCAGCCCAAATCACGCAGCGCCGCCTTAATGTCCTGTGCCACCGTTGGATGCTCGACCAGGGCCGCATTGAGCAGATCCTCAACGCCAAAGGACAGCCACGTGTCGCATTGATTTCGTGATCTGGACACCATATTACGTATGGCCCACGCACCATTTCGCTGCACAATTTGATGCTTTGGGTGTGTGCGCAGAGACTCGACAATCACCTCGGCAATGCCGGTTTCAAAGAAGGCGCTGCTGTGCTCTTGGACGCGCAGCGTGAGCGTTGATATGCAGGCTAAGGCAGCTGACACAATGTTTGCATTGGTCTGATGCGTTTCGAGAAGATCTTTAATGATTGGCGCAACGCCCTGCTGCACAATGTGCCCCTTGACTGCATCATGTCCGGCAAGAGCGCGCAATAGTTTCAACGCCTCACGATTTAAGCGCTCCTCTTTCAAATTTACGACCATAATGTTAAATATAAGCTTCAGACCGCCAGCATCGTCGATAAGCGTGCACAGCTCCTGGCGCACGGCCAGCGTGCCAATGGTGAGCAACAGATCCGCAAGGACGTTGACATCTTTGTAAGCGGGCAACAGCTCCACCAGCTGCGGCAGCACCTCGCCGGCTATTTGCCGTGCATGCTCATGGGCACATCCAAACTCAACGCGTATGTCATCGTCCAAAACCAAAAATCTGAACACGGCAGTCACCTCACTCACCAATCGCTTACTATCCTTCACTAATAGTGGTTTTAATAGCTTCAAGACTTTAGCGCTTATTATGTTCTGACGATTTTTTTCATGCATGATGCACGCTTTTTGCAGCCACTGCAGCGTGAGACATATGATGTCCAGTTGATCCTTCAGTGCCAGCAGCTTCAGCACAATGGACAAGGCCTCTGCATCGAAGAGATCGGGCTGCTTGTGGGTCAAGCTGTTGATAGCGTGCAGGCATTTGCTCAGCAGCGTCATATTGAGCGTCTCAGCTGCCAGTGTTTGCTCCAGCAGTGTTATGAGCGCATCGTGAGCACCATTCTTCCCAGCCAGCACACGATGGGCCAACGATTTCTGGCACTCGATGTCCAGAACAGTAAGCAGCTCCACTAGCTGCTGTGTATCGCCGCACTTTTGGCTAATGTGCGTTTTAATTTTGTCCATTGTTTCGTTGATAATAGGTTTTCCCGTCTCGGCATTGACCGTTAAGTCTTTTATGATGTTGGCCAGGTTAATGCCCTAATGTCCGTAACAAAAACTGGATCAGTCTTACTCAAATCGTGAATGACTCATAGAAAATTACGCACCTGAGCTTCGAATTGTTTAATTGTCTCCTCCTTGGCTTCGGCGGGACTCATTGAAAAGTCCACCACATTCTCCTGCACAATATCATCGAAAGTTTCTTGAGATATTATTTTCGACATTATATTGATCAATTGATTAAATTTTGGCTATAAATGATACAGCTGTTGTTTTAAGTGGTGTTTTGTTTGTGTTCCAACTTATTCCGCAACAACACCCACACACTGGCAACGGCAACGTGAGTTTCTTTGCTTTCAGTCTGATAGTAAAACTGCTAAATGTGCGTTTTAAATTGGATAAATACAAACAGGATTTTAATTTAGAATTAATCTTAAATTTTGTCTGTAAGTAATGCTTTCATTTATTTATAAAATGCGCAACTAGAAACTCAGCTGTGCGCTGCTTGCAGAACCGCAAATTTATCGGCAAGATTTAGAGATGGTGATTTAAAAAATGTTCAATCAAAATAATGAAATTTTATAAAACTGACATTCATATTTTAGTCATTTGTTGTATTTTTTTTAAAAATCATTCTAATTTGAATAAAATAGAATTTAAGCAAAATAACTATCGATACGCGATGTGCCTTAGGTCAATAGGATTGCACGGAATGCAAAATGCCATCGATAAATATATATATATATATATATATATATCGATAGAATATCAACAAGCCCAACAAGCGGCAGGGGCTCTGCACGAAAATATTTATTATTTACGTTTTTTAAATTTAAGTAGGCTGGATTGCTTTCTTAAATTCAGAATATAATAAAAATGGGTGTTATTCTATCCAAATTTCGGGTAAGTTAAATTTTGCGTTTTGATATCAAAGACCTAACATGACTGACGCCAACGGCGCCTATATATGTGCATATATACATATGCAATAAATTTACATACGTACGCATTTCTAATTATAGAAAGAAAAGTCCACAACTGCTGTGCTGGAGGGACTGCAATTGCAAATCCAGGAACTAGAGAAATATGTTATCAATACGCAGGAGCGTAAAAGACGCTTCGTCACCAACTTTGTTGGCTTCACAATTGGCGCTTACATTGTTGGCTTTGCGCTATTTTATTTCTTCTATTTCCCGCCAACAATCAAAGAGCGGATCATGTATTTGGTGCCGCTGCTGCTCTTTCCACTGCTGTGAGTAATCCGCAACGATCGAATGATGATCTCATTGCTACATCACAATTGCAATATCGTTTTTGTTCATGTTATATTTCAGTATTGTGTTCTTGCGTCAAATGTTTACGTGGTATTTTCAGCGCAAGCTTAACAAAAATGGTGATAAGCTGGCGCAACTGAAGGAGCAGAAGAATAAGATATTGGAGCAGGTCATGGACAAAGAGACTTACAAGGTACAGCCGCCAAGGCAAAATAGCAGTGTTCGCTCAAATTAGAACTGCTCGAAATTGGCAAATGTTCAAAAACTATAATAATAATTTTCTATGAATCTTGAGTTCATATGTAAATATTTATTTTTTTCTTGACGTAAATCTTTTAAAATTGGTTTCACCTGTTTCCAAATTATAAATTATATGCTAATAAGAAGTACTACTAATTTTGAGCAAACAAGACACCCGTACATTATATTTTCAATTCGTATATTGACAGGTCGCAGTAAAACTTCTTGAGCGCTTTGGCGATAGGCAACAGAATCGCATGTTGGCCACAACAGTTCGCAGCACTCCTAGCGTCACGTCATTGAATCGCAGCACATCCACAGCGCTGCAGCGCACACCACAAGTAGCAGCAGCGTCAGCTGCCACACAGCAGCAACAGCAGCGGGTGTTAACACCATATTCGAGCGTCTACCGCAACATGAACAACAATCTAAATAGCAGCGTCATGGGCGCCATGCAAACGCAGTTGGCGACTGTGACGCCGCAAGTGCGCACTGGCCAGGAGCTGCGCAAGCGCACGCCCTTTCCAGTTGTCGATGAGAGTGCACGCAGCGCCTTGGATCGCATTGTGGACTTTATTGTGGGCGACAGTCCACAGAATCGCTTTGGCATGATATGCAAGGAGTGTCACAGGCATAATGGTAAAAATCAGTGCAATTACATTTGTATTAACTTCTGTAAAACATCACATTTGTAGGCATGCTGCCTATGGAGGAATATGAATATACAACTTTTGTTTGCGCCTTTTGTGGTGTGTTAAATCCGGCACGCAAGGAGAGACCTGTGGCGCCACGCCTCAGCTTGGAGGCCGTGCAACCGGAGACGCCACACACGGCATGGTTGCGCAATGATAGCTCCGACAGTGAATCATCGGTAGACGAAGATGAAGAATTTGGTGATTAACAGTGATATATTATTATTTTGTACCAGTGTCCATAACAATCATTTTATTTTGTGTTGCAGATAAAAAGCATTTAGTGCGTCGCGTGCTGCACGAGGACTTGCCAATGACTGATACCGAAGCCGAAGCTGATGCTGAAGCAAATACTGATGGCACAACAATAACGACTGCAATGAAAGCAGAGGAGACTGAAAATGAAACTGTTGCCAGCGAGACTGAAGCAAAAGAATAGTTTCGATTTAGATCCATTCAGCTCTCGAAAGTGCGGCATGAACAGGTTTTAGACTTCGCAAAGCGTTGGCTTTTAAATAAAGCAATTTATTTATGCATATTATGCTTAGAGTTTAAACTTATTATAAAATAACACGTTGTTGGTAAGCAACTACATTTTACAATCTTTGTTCAACTTTAGTCACTAAAAACCCCAACTCACTAATTTAAATCTTATCAAGAATTTTTGAATAGTTGTTGAGCATGTCATGAAAATGCAGAATGTAAATTAAAAACCAGCTTGAATATGCAAATTTGAATGCAAATTCGCTTTCTTTTCATGGCACACCTAAGCACACGCCCCTTTAAGTGCCGTCCATCAGCACAGGAGGAAATTGATAATTAAACAAAAGTTGGCCAGTGGATTGTAGCCGGCTTCGAAGTTCCCTATACAAAGTATTTAAATACATACATTCACAGTAATTTCTTGGGACAACGATGGTATTCAAACTCGAAACCTAAAACAAAAACACTTGCGAATTGTTTTAATATGCTTTTCATTTTATAATATTTAAATATATTTATTGGTTGTTTTTATTTTAATTGTATAAATCGGCGGCTAGTTAGCTTTCAATGAGATTACGCTGCACAATTTGTGTTGCTATTGGCAGCCAGGGATCGTATGTCTCTTGATTTTGAGTTAAAGTTTTAAACATTTACACAGTGGATGTGTAACAACATTGTGAAACCCTTTTTAGCATTTGTAATGGACACAGGGTATACAAAACTAGACGAAATAAAAAAAGGCGACAGCTAATGGCATAATAATTTAAAATACGACGGTGTGACAAAAAAGGCAAGCACAATGCTTGAGATATCAGCAGCAGCAGCAGCAACTACTGCAAATATCAACTAACAAGAGCGAGAACAAATAAATACACACACATGTGAGTTGTGGACTGCATTATGCGAGCGGTCAGCAATTTCAATTTCGCTGGCGTTTTATTTTTCCGGGCCATTGATCAAGGCTAACGAGATCGGTTTGCAGCGCGACCGCGCGCCTCGAAACGCATTCGCAGCAGCAGCCAACACCACCTACAAGTAGAGCAGCCGCGCCCGCGCACATTCCTTGCCAGTGGCTGTCGGCGGCGGTTGCAAGCACAAATTATAAGAATTAAACTAAATCTGTTACACTCTATCCAACAATTGGCCCCGGCCGCATTCAACTATCTGTGGCAGCACAAACACATGCTTATTTCTGTGTTTCTCTCTCTCTCTCTCTCTCTCGCCCTGCATCCCTATATCTGTCTGTTTGGGCCACCGGGTCCGCCTACTGGCTGATTAGCTCATAATTTGTGTGACAGCACATTTTTCGCCTTGTAATTGAATTTGCCAATCTGATCTCCGACGTAAGTGCTCAACTCTCTGGTCAGGAAGTCGACGAGGTGCGTGCGCTGCTGTTCTCTGTGTGGCATTGGTCAAACGAATGCGTATACGACTTGAACAAAAAACAAAAAAAAACAACAACGTGCTATTAAGGCGACAATGTGCAGGAACATTTGCATAAGCTGGCTAAAACCTGCTAGAACTAGGGTTGGAAACTTTTGTTATGTATCATAACGCAGTTTGAATCTAAGCTTAATAAATAATTGCACGTTAAAGTTTCTTTTGTTCAATTCTCGAAAAAAATATACAACATTTTAATTTTTGTTAGCAAAAACATCAATATATGTGGTTGAAGTTATTACTTCACAGAATTCCATCGATTATTTGCTTTAATAATATAAACTTTATGGGATTGAATCATTTGGTTTCTTACAGGATTTTCGTAAAAGTCAAACTTAAATACGATTACAACATCAATTCACTTTAAAAGGATGCACAATCCAGTTTCTTACTAAATTTTCTTAAATTCAGAATGTTCTTATAATGTTATTATTTCCGAATTGAAAGCAAATTGAATTCTCGTATTGTTGTAGCCCTAGCCCAGAACTGAATCTAAGACCAAGTCCCGCACATGCAGCGCATTGAATCTAGTGCAAGTTCGCTCCACCGAAACCCGTTTCCAAGCGATCTGCCTTCCGGACGTAGTGTGTATGTGTAATGTGGATAAGAGCAAATCCGCAGCGTTGGTGTCGTCGTATAGTTTGGACAAAGGTGTTTGTTTTGGTTGCGGCACGACAAGGAAACCTGCGCCACAAATAAAGTGATTCACGAACAGATTCCGATGACGGCAAAGGTTGAGAGCCTGCCAAAGCGGTATTATGGCCAAAATGAGAAACGCCAACGCGCTGCAAGACAATTCAAGAGCCAAAACTATTTTAAGTTTTTGCTATGCTCGGTTTTTTTGTTGTTATTTAATTTTTCTATTTGGCCAGAATGCGATTGCGGGGCTCACAAGTTGGGGGCTTAGTTCATTGCTATTGCTAATGACGGCATGGCTGTAACTTGATAGGCATATAAGTGTGTGTGTATGTATGTATCTGTAGCTATGTACACGTAAGTACACACATATGCATGTATGTCTGCAAATGTGTCTGTTATTGGCCGTTCGATTTATTTGTTCGCGCTCGCTTACAACAAAGACACTAATAATAATCTGTTGGGCCAATCAAGCAAAATATGCGCGAGATCAGTCAACTACAGCAACAACAATAAATGCAGTCGCTATTGCCGCACCAAATCTGCTAGCCAGCCAGCCAATGAAAGTGAAACCGAGCCATTGACTCGGCCTGAGACACATAGACTCGGTTCTAGCCGCGGTCAGCGAGAGACTGTTGTTCGGCTATATAAGCCAAGTGGCTGGCATGTTTGTCCCACAGTGCAGCGCTGACCAGGAACCCAATTGGAAGTTTAAGTTCACACAACGACTTTATAGTCCAATTGGCCACAAGGATTACCATAATCAAACAATCAATCATCGTCATGTTCTACAAGCTGGTGAGTACAGTGCACATTGCAAGAAGGAGAACAGATTCGCTTAGTAAGAGCTCCTCTGCTCCTGCAGCTTCTTGCCTCCTGTCTGGCCCTAGCTTTGGCCAAGCCACAGCACCAGCCTGCAGCCCAATATCCGGCTGGCGTCAATCCGCAGGACTGTCCGAACTTTCCCATCTGTGATAATGCACGCCTGCACAATCCACACTCGCAGTGGCAGCAACCGCAGCCACAGTGGCAACAGCCCCAGCCCCAGTGGCAGCCACAGCCCCAGCAACACTGGCAGCAACCCCAATCTCAATGGCAGCAACCACAGCCGCAGTGGCAACCACAGCCTGCGTGGAATGCACCACCTGCACCGTCTGCCGGCGGTGATAAGTATCCAGCTGGTGTCAATCCTCAGACGTGCCCCAATTATCCCTATTGTGATGTGAATGCGGGACATGGCGGAGCTCCAGTTGCAGCGCCTCCATTGCCCGGCTGGACGGAGCGTCTCTATCCCGCTGGTGTCTCACCGCACCAGTGCCCCAACTTCCCCTTCTGCAACTAAAAAGTGTTGTTCCACTATACACGTTCTACACTCCGCCCACTGTCCCACTGTCTACACTCATTAAACGCATTTTTAACCCTCAGCTTCCTTTTACACGCTACAAGTTCTCAACTATTGAAATTCCGTTGTTGGCGTCAAATAAAATCACACATGTTGGTCATAAAATTTGAATTTTATTGAATCTTTGAGGCAACTGAATTTTACCGTATTCTAAAATATTTTAAATATTTTGCTATGATTTTAGAAAGCAATTTAGCACTATTTCACAGCAGCAATACCAAATCAATGCCAAGAAAATTCATTATATGGAGAGGAATAAATTTAGAAACTGGAACTTGGTGAAATGTTGAGCTAATTATATCACCTTAAATGTACACTTTTGCGTATTCTTAAATACTAAAAAAAAAATATAATTACTAATTCTTACAAATTCTGATAACTTTGTAGATATTATTATTAAAGCCGCAAAAGTACAATAATATTCTAAGGAAGGATTTGGGAACCTTGAATTTTGTTAATTACTTATAAATGGTTGAAGCTTTCATCATATCTTGACAAATATGTTTGTAATAAAGGGTAATTTTGCAATTTATTTAGAGTAATTTAGAGTAAAAAAAACTATCTTGTAATAAATTATAATACACGTTCAGTATTGGCTAGTCTCACATATCACATTGTGTAATTAATTCAATTATATTGAGTATGGGTTTAATTCTTCACATCTTAGAAAAACTTGATTAATGACTTGATTCTATAAGATACATTGCTAATAGGAAGGAACACTTGAGTTGAGCAACAAAACAAATAGTGTCTGCAATACTTGTTTTGGAAAGTTAACCAAAAGTTGTCAAACTGTGGCAGAAATGTGCCAAACCCTCTGATTGTCTCTTAATTAGAAACAAGTGCACATATGTACAATTTCGTAAGTTTAATAGCTCAATTCCGAATTGAAAATAACAATAATTGTGTAAATAGTTGACCAAAACCTTGTAATTGCTGCGAGAATGTGCCACTCCCCATGATGCAGCTATCAGTAGACACAAAGCAGTTCCAGTTCCGCGCTTGAACAAGGAGTGTACTTACAGGTGATCACCTGGTTACTGGTTGGTTGCTGATTGTTGGCTGGCTGCTGGCTGCTGGCTGCTTGCTGCTGGCAACTGTTGCTGGTTGACCCCGAGCTGCTTTTGTGAAAGTCGTTCTTGCAAAACGGCGGCCAACATCAAGCGGCCAACAGTGGCCAAGGTCAAGTGCAACTGCAAATTAAAACTACCTAGACGCACATATATACATATATACATATATATACATTTATATATATATATATTTTTGAGTGTGTGTTACATAAATTAATATACACTCTGCTCTCTCGAAGCCCGAAAGTTACAACCGAAAATCTCACTTTTATTTACAAACACTTTTAAACTTAAACATTGTACAGTATTTACAAAAAAAAACAAAACAAATTGAAGCTGCTGGGCGGGATGAGGTTCGTTGCGGATTTACCAACCATGGGAGAGAGAGGAGGACCAGCCCTTGTGGAAATCATGATGATGATAATCATGATGATCCTCATGCACATGCACCGGCACAATCTCCTCGTGATGGACATGATGGACAGGCACCTCCTTATAGACAGGCACATGCACCTCCTTGTAGACGGGCACATGCTTCACCACTGGCACTGCAATCTTCTGGACATGATGATGGTGTACTGTGTGCACCTTGTACGGCACGTGGATCGTGTGATGCTCACTGCAAACGATGGAGAGAAAGAAAGAATAAGAATAGGTAAGCCAGCCAAATGGAAAGCAAATGAAAGTGAAAATTGTTATGGCTAAACTAATGATATGGTTGTGGAACAACGAGGAGCTGGTTGGGGCAGCGACATCGAGGGTGCAGTCCGTCAATAATTGGCATGCAACGTTATTAGCTAATCAGTTAAATAGCTGGCTGGCAGTCAGCTCAGTCTGTCCACCTACCCCATCCCTCTGTCTGTCGACCAAGCAAGTTGCTTGAACTCCGTTTTACATTTTGTCGCATTGCCACTTGGCACAGAGACGCAGACGTAGACCGAGACTGAGACGCAGACCAACGTTCGGAATGTTTAATTAGGCATTGCAATTATGTGCGGATTAAAATACAGCAAATGGCAAGCGCCTGTGAAATTCCTGAGCGTTGTCTTTTTGTCACAGGTTCACTGGCTGCCAATTGAACTGTGCATCGACATACAGCAACAAAACAAAATACATTGCAGAGCAATCTCAGCTAGGGCTTAAGTGTTACAAGATCTATTTATATTGATTGCTTCATTTCTAGCGTAATTGAGTCCATAAATCATAGCGTTTAAATGCCGACGTTTAAAAAGCAATACAAAGGCCAACCATAAGAAATATATATTATGTAGTTGCACAACACGGGAAATGTTTTAAATGACGGTGCTGGGCATTATTATACTAAAAATTATGAAAAAAAAACTATTAAAATGTTCATAAACGGTTGCTTTACTTACTGTTTGCCAAAGAAGCCAGGACTAGGTGCACAATATGCCACAGCGAAGAGTGCCACAAAGATCTGAAAGTGAAAAGAAACAATGGAGATGATCTGAAAACTGAAATAGGTTTTAAATATTTAAATTTATGGCTAAAGATCTAGATGCATAAGCTTATTTGTACATTTTGGACTTAATACATAAAAGTTTTTAAAAATATTAGATCAACCTAAGTGTTTTTATTAACAGTTTTAGAATTTATAGAGTATTGCCCAGTAGAGCACTTTAGTCTATAAACTGTTAGCTATTTTACTAATTCAATATCTCTTCACATGAGGTGGTTAACAATTTAAATAATTTAAATTGGTGCACGTCAATATTTATACAATAGAACTAAACTGACGTTTTATGTTGTTTGTTTTTATGATTGAACTCTACCTTAAGTAAAGGCCAGCTACATAATTTAATAATTTAAGCATATAATATCTGAAAGCAAAACCTTCTATGAAATTTATGAAATACCAAACCAGATTCGTTAGCTAAATTGTTGCATTAAAATGTGAGCACTTTAGGATGTTTGTTGTTATATAAGAATTTGTTATTTATGTAAGACTTGGTCTGTAATTTGACTGTCACTTGATCGGTGTATTATTAACCAAAGCACAAGTTTTTGCACACAACACACTTGAGTCCTTGTAGATATTTGTTAGATACGTATTTAAGTGTGTTAATTCCTCTTACTTTCGGCACTTACAAAAGCTTTCAATGCGAACATATTTGTTTTTTCTCTTTGCTTTTTGTTTAAAACGAACGCGTTGTGTTTGTACTGTCGCAGTGCCAATGTCTGCCAATGACTGATAACCAATGGACAGCGGCTCATCCGTTTTATACCCGATTGCAGGCGACACACAGACAACAGTTAACAGCGACCAGCGATGTAAAAGACAAACGTGACGCATGCGCACAATACTATAACAGCAACAGCACCAGCAAAATCAAAAGCAACAACAACAACAACAACAGCAGCTGCGCACTGTTAACTGTTTTACGAGTTGGCTAACCAAGAGGTCTGCCTGTTGTTGTTTAAGTCATTCGGTGGGGCAGCTACCACATACACTGCAACATACACGCATCAGTTGTTTGCAGCAAAATGAAGTCACGTTAAAATGTGTTTGTTGTCGTTATTGTCTCCAACTGACAAAGACAATCGATCTTTGACTGTGTAAGTTTCAGTCAAATTGTATGTGTATGTGTGTGTGCATTTTGTGTAACAAAAGACAATATAATTATTTTAACGTCATTATTATTTATGCCATAATCGGCCCTTCTTCTGTCATTCCAATTGAATGATCAACTAGCACATAAAACATATTGCGATTGAACATTTCGCTAAGCGGCCTTCTGCAATAAAAAGTGAACGTCAGACCAGCTACTACAAGAGCAACAACAACATCCCAACAATATCCCTACCCTGAAATAAATACGTACATCTTTGGAGACGACCTTGACACATTGTGGACACATAACAGCAGATGTTGCTGTTGTTGCCACTGCTGTTGCAGCGTGGCAGTTAATTGCCGTAAATAGGTCACAATTGTCGCTGAGGAGCTACTAGTTAAACACGTATACATCAAAATCACGTACGCTCGTGCGCTTAACATAAACAACGTAAATCTGCAATAAAACGCATTTTTTATAACCATTTTAGGCAATTACTTAACACAGCTGGAAACCAAACTTCCAGCCCCGACGTATAAACCTAATCACGAAATGCATCACACGCCTTCAATTTGACATGCATTTGATGATCGATTTTATGGGCCGATCCCATTCACATAACACACTAGCAAAAAATGTGGCACTGTTGCATGTACGGCCACTGTTAAGTGCATTAGCTGTTTTGTTGGTTAGTAGCCTAGTTTAAGTAGGCCACACAGGGCAAAGCCTCCACATCCAGCTTGTTGCACTGGCAGCAAGCACAAATTGCCCATCTAACTCGACAATTGCATAAGAAACGATTTGGCCGGCGAATATTGTGCCACAGTCGAATGCAATGCGTGCCCAAGCTGGAGCTCCAGCTTAGCGTCAGCTGTTTGTCGCTGTTCCAGTTGGAGTTGCTCGACAACACAATAATAATACTCTCTGTGTGTGTTTTGCCTGTGGGTTTTGGCTACTATTGCGCCTCGGATTATAACTTTCATTTTCAGTATGCGAATCTTAAATTGCTCATGCAAATGCTTCCTGTTAGGTGAGTTTTCAATTTCTGTGAAATGTGGGGCATGCAACTGCATGCAGCCGCAACAAACAGCTGTCTTTGCTAAAAATGCAAAATTAAAAATTTAAATTGCTGTCAATAACTATGATATCCCCGCACACATGATGACTATGCTATTTGGTTCGTGTGCTTGTTGTTTGGATTAGTGGCACCTAAAAAGAAAAATTAATAAAATTGTGTACTGTGGCATTTGTTGCGTTCATATCTCCATTGAGCTAACCTGATTGCACATAAATTGAAAACCGTTAACGAATAGCTTATGATAAGAACTGAAACGGCTTTGACAGCCAATAACCAGTTCTCATTTGTCAATCAGCCAAATAGCCATAGAATTGTAACCAATTCTTTGGCATTCATAATCCGTTCCGGTAATTAAATGGCCATTGTAAACTATTAAATTGAATAGTCTAGAATTGAAAATTTGGCATATTTCGGCCTTTGGCTTATGTGAGAGTCAAGGAGTGGTTAAATAAAACACAATTTTGTACAATTTCAAAATGCGCAGAAGGTCTTTAAATTGTTGTATAAGATATTTTATGCTTTTTCACAAAAGAGAAGCATATTGAAGTATCTTTGGGTGGAGTATCTTATGTAGGGATAGAGATGAAAATGGGGTCGGCGGTGCTTCCTTTTCTCTATTACGTATTTTTGCACAAGCAATTATACACTTTTTACCCATTTATAATTGGTTCATGGTAGAAAATAAGATCTAAATATGGAAACTGTAGTCTGGCTCAAACTAAAAAATAAGCCAGCCATGCACAATCGAATCGGCAAAAACAATTATTATTTGAAGAAGTCACGGTTAGATTCAGAGCACTAGAGATTTTTCGGTATCTTTGAAGTGACCGCTGAAGAAAAGGGGGCTTAAATAATTAAAATTTTATCAACGTTTGTCGTTTCCTACACACCCACAACTGTCAATCGCCTCTGACCGAATCTATGCCATTTACCCAATCGCTGGATGGGGAGCTGGATGAGCTGCATTTTCAATTTCAATTTCAATTCGCTATCAATATATTTTCAATTTCAGTTACTGTGGGTTATACGCTCCTTGGGCTCTTTTCGAGTCCAATATCTGTCGTCCAATATCTGTTTAGACACGCGCTGCATATTCAAATTTTTCACGCTGCAAAACGTGATGCCAAATATTTAGTGTTGTTGTTGTTATTGTTGTTGCTTTCCAGCACTTGTCAGTCGTGGCGCGTGCGCGAATCGCTGTTTGCCCCGCTGAATTTTGAGCGATTTCTGATGCGATTTTTGATAGGCAACTGCCTTTGGCCGCACTGGCACGCAATCGTTTTTGAAGAGCCAATGTGGAGCAGAGCGCCCCTCAAATATAAAATCCAATATACAAACATTGTGCAATATCTTTCCCATGCCAAATTCAAGTGAAATATATATATTTTGGTTATTTCATCTTTTGCCTTTGCCATTTTATAATCTAACAGCAATTTTGGACAGCCTTCAAAAGGCTGCACCTATCTTTTTTGGTTCTTGAGAATTCCTGTTCTTTACTATATGCAAATTAGCATAGAATGAGCTCAGAGCTGAGCTCAGTGAAGTGAGCTCAGTTTTGAGTTTCAGCGAATTTTGGGCAGCTTCTCCTGACGCTGGATACGCTCGTTTAACGCTTGCCGCCGCAGCGACGCAGGCGGTAACGTCGACGTCGGCGTCGAAGTTGAAGTTTTTGCCGAAGCGCTGATGAAGAACAGCCCCGGCCTGAATTAGGCGACGTCAGCGAGCATGACAAGGTCGACACTTAAAGGTGTCTCCAATTATAAGGCCCCCCAAATATATACACACGCACACACTCGAACTCAATCTCAATCAAAATCACAAATATTTTCGTAAGTAGCTGCAGTGAAAACTTGCACCAATTAACGCTTCAGGTGCCACGAGGGCAATGTTTCCATTTGCCGAACTTTAAGCTGCATTGGCCAGCCAGAGAGCAGGCCTTTTTAATGTGAACTGAGCTGTTTTAATGGCTCTAACAAACCGTAAACGTAGCTGAAGAAATTATTATGCCATTCTGGTCTGACTTCAAGTTCTGGTTCTGCAGTGGATTCTAATTCAACTGCTCTATTAATTCTACAACAAACGAGCGAACAACGACATTTGCAGTCAAAAACACTTGTCTCTAATTGCGCACACAAATAATCACGCCCCTTCATACACTTTTTCTTTTGGGGTATTACCACTGTGTGAAGAAACTCATATGAATTAAATAGTTTACCGCTAAAAAGAAATTATTCTCTAAGAAAAAATATACCAAAGAAATGCCTTAAAACTACAGATTATGTATCAAAAAAAAAAAATAGAATGAATATGAGAACAGCAAACCTTTTCTTTTTATTATACAAGTCATTCCAAGCTGATCGTTCTTGGAATTTAATATTTATATTTTTTTTTACTCCCACTCACTATCAAAGCTAAGCTTAAAACAAACCATATTTAAACTTGAAAAAGATGTTCGATTTTGAACTGAATCGATTTTGAAAAGCAATTCTCCATTGTTTGGCTTCCAAATTAAAGTAGAAACCTGAAGTAAAGAGACTTTTTTTTAAACAATTGTAGATGGCCAGCTTATTTAAGGGCAGTTCCTGTCTGAAATTAAGCGGTAGAAGTGCCTTCTTAATCGTGGTAGCTGCTGCTGGTAAGACACTAAAAATGTCAGGCAGACTGAATTGATAATTGAAACTCAGTTGATCAGAATTTACACCATCTTCAACCTCACCGTCTAACTTACCATCAGTATGAATAATGCACAACTCGCGTAGCTCTTGGGGCCCATCTATCCACTCCATCCTCGCTCAGTAGTTCTGATTTAAATCGATAATGGTTCAACTCAAAATCATAGTGTACGGAATACGTCTTGCAACATGCACCCAAATTCCGTGCTACAATTTCGTTTTGAAGCAACTTTGCATAAGTCATTGCCAGCTATAAGAGGAAATGGCGGTAGGCAAAAGACGACGCCAACGACGATGACAATGGCGACAATGGCGACAATGGCTACGTCAAGGCAAGCGCCAGGTTGCTCGACACCCCACCAAAAGTTGCTGCCCAGTCTCAAGTCTGAAGTGGGCGCAGCTTGGTATTGCTAATGATAATAATAATAATAATGATCAACTTGGGCGCCAAACTTCAGTGCCTCAAGCAACAGTTTTGTTCCCCCTAGTTTTCCCCTCCAACCGAGTTCAAGTCTAAACGCCGTAAACACAAGCAACAACAACAACAACAACAGCGGCAGCAGCACCAGCAGCTAAGCGACAACAAAAGAGTGCGATGCTTTTATTTGATGTTGCTGCTGCCGCAACGCTTCTGCTGCTGCTGGCAGCGCTGCTTTCTGCTCATCCGATGAGTTTCGAATACAACTAAATCAGAATTTTTATTCAGTTTCAATTGTTTAGCGAGTGCGGATCGGCGGTTCGTGTTTCGAGTCGCAGCGTTACAAAAAAAAAAAAACAAAAAGCCAAACGAGAAACGAAAGCGTTGAGCAAAAACTAAATAAAAGAAAATAAAGAATTAAGGCAATTGCAAACAAAAATACTTAAAATCAAAGCGAGTAAATTCAAAATGGGGCTGCATTTAGAAATTTCATCTAGTTGTGGGTGTGTTTTAGTTGTGCGTGTCGGTGTGTGTGTATGTGTGTGTGCGAATGTGTATGTATATGTGTGTGGTTGTGTGTGAGTGTGCGTGTGCGTGTGTGTGCGAGCTTTCGTGTCATTAGCGCATTCGCTAAAATGTCAAAGCGCAACGGAAGCGTGGTGATCAAATTTACCGTTAGCTCTGCTACATTTCTCACCAAAAGTGGCGAAAAGGCGTTGATATGTTTGTTGTTGCCCCAGAAGCCCACAACACTTAGCACTACGGTGAAATTTGCACACTCACTTTTACCTACGGATAGAATCATAAACACAAACTCATGCATATTTCGAATTCTGTTCTCAGTAGCATTAAATTACTCATTCATATTTTTATTTTTTAGTATATAATCTTTCTCAAGCTGTCATAGCAAATTAATTGCCGGTTTTGTTTCTCTCCCTGGGCAACAATTAAAAATTTTTGTGGCCAATGTGTGGCTTTTAGTTATTTGGTTCTTTTTTAATTTTTATTTTGTTTATAATTTTGAATATTTTGCTTTTGGCTTTACATTTGGCCAAGTGCGACGGCAATGATGGCAATTGTATTTACGCATTGCTGAGCACTTCGTCATTCAAATATTGTTAATTACCAAGTGGCCAACAAAAAAGAATACTTTGGCACAAAGGTCATAGGCTCCAGAACAGACATTCCGACCGAACTTATGGCGTCATCAAGGAAGCCCAAAGAGAACACGCATCTAGTCAGGTCTAGTCAGGTTAATGACACGTTTAACACGTATAACACACACTCACAGGCATACACACACACAAACACAACATCACAATTTTTGATCTTAATTTTCAACTTGAAAAGCAAAGTCAGGCTTTGGGGCGAACCCATGAAGAAGCGATCCCACATCTCATCTTTAACGATCTGCATATTTTGGCAACATAATTAACGGTGAAAAGAATGTGAAAAGTAGCGAAACGAAACGCGAACGACACAAGCTGAGACACAAAACACTTTGCTCAAAGAAATGAAGCCCACTGGCACGCGAACGTAACAAAAGAAAGGAAAAAGAAAGAGCGAAGAAGCACCAGAAACAGATATAGAAACAGAAACAGAAGGTTTCTACTCGTCTTGCGCTAAGCGCTGTCTTTCAGTTCCCAAACTCCCGTCGATCAAAACAGTTCGCTCTCCCCAATCCAATGCAAATACTCAAAAATGCCAAAGGAAGTGAATAAGTGAAGACAAAAAAAAATATATATATATTAAAACTATAACCTCTAAGTTGTGTGTGCAAGAATCAAAACGAAAATAATTTTTGCCGCAAACGATTGAAAATTGTCAATTAAAACCGGTAAATGTGCCTGTTGCTCAAAACTCAGTTCAGGCAGCGCATTGCGCTGATCTGGATGCTGCAGTTGCTTTGGAATCGAATCGAAGCACTCACTGTTGATAATCAACTGGTCTCGGCACGTAATGGTAAGCAGTAGCAGGGGCATAAAAATCTATTACTACATGAGCATAAAAATTATGTGATTATAGAAGTGTTACTACAAGCAGTAATCTTATGCATGAGTAATAAACGTTTATAATGACTAATACCCTTATACTATTGAGGGGGTTAACATGAGTACAGTTAAGTTAATCAAAAATGAAAACGAGTTCTAAGATAGTAAAACCATTATAGTGGGTCATAAAATGCTTAGTGTAGTTGTCAAAATTAGCATAATGGGGTATATAAAGTTGGCAAAGCTTAGCAGAACACACATGAAAATCAACTTCAACTAGCAAATTACTCTAAAACATACTAACTGCACAAAGAAAAATCTTGGGTGTCTGTTGTTGGGTATAATAAAAATGTAAGTTTGGTACTTTACAGGTTTCACATCCGAATCGAAATATAGATAGATACGGATATGCAATCTTTGTACAGTATAAATGTATTTAAGCTTGTTCAATATTTTAATCTTTGGGAAATAATGATGTTATATAGTTACTTAGATGTTATGTTCTTCACACATACATAAATTCGAGTCTGATTTGAAACCGGATCTAATCTTTGCTAATATCTTAAAATACTCTTTGATAAATTTATCAATTAATATTTACCAATGAAGTTTGCTTACATAGCGAGCGTTTGGCAATTAACACTAATTAATCTGTAAGGCGATTATAGATAAATTTATGATGTTGCTAATGTGTAAATACGTAAGAGCTTATTAACGTTAAAAGCTTACCTAAACAGATTTTCTAACAGAATTGACAAACTCTTTAAGATTTTTAAGATCGAGTTGATTCCAATCCAATTTTATGTTATTCCGACAGGAGACACGGTCAGCATGGGATCTCTAAAATAAAATTGTACGCTTTGACAGAACTTAATATTGCAGAGCAACAGCAAATACTTTTATTTCTTTCGGCCTATTATTAATAATATTTAGTTAGAAAACGTAAAGCGGAGGACCAATAATCCATCATGCAACACAGACACAAACTGTTCAGGGAACCACAAAATGTATTTGTTTGTCGTGTTTGACCTTTTTGAATTATTCATGGGACTGGTTGTGGCAAGTTCTATTGCCAGAGTTCTATGGGCCACACATGGGTTAATGGCAGTCAACTGCGTCCACACGGCACGCAAGCCAAATAAACCTCAAATTTAAATAAAGAACAAAGCGCAACTGCGGAGACAATTGCAGAGTCAATAAAACTAACCTACCGTACAGTGAAGCAACCCAGTCCAAAAATGGCCTTGAAAGTGCAAGTGTTGTCCCCAGGTGACATCATCATCACAGTTGGAGTTGGAGCTGTTCTGTAGAACAAGTTATATTCATTTTTTTGGGGTCGCTATATTACACAACAAAGAGTGTAGTGAACTTTTTGGACAATTGCTGTTGGCTAATTTAGTAAGTTGTTTCATTTTGACTATTGCTTTGTTTTTGTTTTGTTACAGACTGCTTTGAGCGAATCGCTTTGGAGGCAATGCTGCCATTTGAGAAGACCTTCCGCACCGAAGACACCAACTCGCTGAAGATGTGCAAGGAGAAGTGCCTGCAGGCGGGCGAGAAATGTCAGGCCATCTCATTTGGGTAAATACGATTTGCAATTGGCGAATTGCGATTGCACTAGCTAGCTGGCTAGCGATTACCCAACATTACTTTTTTTGATTTGATTTTACTTTTGATTTTTTTGTTGCAGTGTGCATCGACGCGGAAACGGCACATGTCAGTTGTCATCGGAGCAGTATGGCAATGCTGGCGGCGCGAGCGGGCGGCCGGGTGGGGTCATTTTCGATCCCGACTTTGATTTGTATGCGCGCAAAACGAACTGTTTCGATTTGAGCGACAATTCAATTGGGGCACCATCGAGTCCCATCAGTACGGGCGTAACGCCCGTGAATCTGCCCAATCGACCGCTGGATGTGGGCAACACACCAGTGCTCGTTGTCGATCCCACGCCTCACACCGATCATCCCGATCATCACCTGCCACCATCACCGCTACCACCACCCGTTCCGTCGTTGCCCCCACCTGGCGTTGGAGATCGTTTGTACTTCTCGCATGAGATTTATCCACTTTACAAATATCCAACGCTCTACGAGCACAACTATCCAGCGCCCAATGAGGAGGTCTACATACCCGGCGGCTATGCCGCCAATGTACCAGAGGTGGATGAGCGTTATAGGCCCTCCTATGACCATTCGCTGGATAATGATGGTGTGCGTCCAACGCAACACAGCCCCCCACGTCCCATTTTTGGCCTAGGCTATGGAAATGGCTACAGCTATGGCACTCCGGAGCGCTATGCGCCCACCACTCTACGTCCCGCTGCCAGCAATCGTCCCAGCTATGCGCCCCGACCGGAATACAGCAGCGACCGACCCGACTATCCACGTCCTTCCCCAGCACGTCCCTATGACAGTTCCACACCCACCGTACATGGACCACGACCCACGTTCACTTACGATGGGCATCGCGAGCCACGTCCGGACTATACCAATCGACCTGATCCGCCGCAACATGCAGCACATGATGGCAGCTATGGACCCGGGCCAGGCTCTTCGGCAAGTCCGCCCGTCTACGACAGGCCATCGCCACCTCCCAGAGATGACTATGTACGTCGCAATGGTAGCGTCATGCGACCCAATGGTTACAATGGCTACGATGATGACAAGACCATATCCACGTACTTTAATCCCGGTGATTATATGCACGGCAATAAAAGTAAGAACTAAACTAGCCCTTTAAATCAAAGATATTATATTTTTTTATTATAAGTTTCCAAGTCCTTACCATCCAATACTTTCTTTCACTTTCGGTGGTTTATTTCTGGGAAGCGCTTTTTGTTAACTTTTAGTTACATTTATGTATGTTTCACTTAAGATTTGAGAGAGTTTTCCAACATTTTAAAAGCATATTTCACAATTCCCAGAGAGCTTTAATAAAATAAAGAAGGCTTTGAAACAAGCACCAAACACTAAGTTAACTCAGTGCCAAATATAACGATACTAGATAAATTATATTTTCAGTTAGTCATATAGTTAGATACATATTGAGTTAATTTGGTATAAAACGATATAGTTTACTTTGTAAAATGAGAGAAGAAATATCTGCACCAGACTCAAGTTTCTAATCTTTGAGTTTATCTTTCAGATCCCCCAATGCCTGGCCCAATGCCGATGCCTGGTGACAGAGATCGCGATCGTTATCCAATGGATGAGATGAATGGTAAGTAGGTCTAATGTTCACTTTAATAACTCTAACATGGACCCAACTAATTCGGATTCGCGCCCATCTAACATAGGCAGTGGCGGGTGTGGAAGTGGTTTGTTTACTTTTTGGGCTTAAAATGTAACAACTAAAAAAACATAGAATTAACATTGCGCACAATTAAAACTCATTACGAACGGGCGTAGTGGGGAGGGATGCGGAGGAGGAGGAGGAGCGGGCATTTGACCCACATTTTGATTCGCTTTTATTTGCGTAACAAAACTAAAATCCCATTAGCTAAACATAAAGCGCAATCTCTCTGTTGAGTGGGTGGACGGTGGACAGCGGACAGCAGACAGTCGCTGCTTGCATGTGCCCAAAACATTTCCATACTAAATTTATAACCGAGTAATCGAGCTCACGGCGTGGACAACTAAACAAGTGACGGCAACTCGCATTTTGAATTCAAAAGATGTAATATTAACGTCGAACAAAGCTTATGAAAACCGGCAACAATGTAAAAAATGGGTTATCGATGAGCTTGTATTCTGAAGAGCGGATGGCTTAAAAATAGAATACATTATATTTTGATATTAAATACCAGATCTTATGGTTAGAAACAAAAAATAAGCAGTACATAGTGGAATATTTGTAGGGTTGAAAAATTATTTAAAAAGTGACCATCAAGCTTAAAAAAGTTCATGTTAAGTACAATATTGAAAAAAGAAAAAAATTAAATAAATTTAAAGCGCTCACTATGAGGCATAAATCAAGGCATACGACAAAGCTGGGAGCAAAAAAAACAGAAGTTTCACTTAAGCTAACTTTACAAATTACAATCTATTTTTATTTTTAAATATATGTTATTTTTTACGCTTGAAAACAAAACAAATGTTTTTAACATCTCAACTAGAATACCAAAGTTTTCTTTTTCACATATGATGTCAGCTGTAGTTAAGATATGTTTATTTATTTTGGTTAGGTTGTCAAGTGCAAAAGATTTATGACAATTCTAAAATTGCGCTGCCAACTCATCAAAGAGTCATTTATATTTTGATTTTAGAGTCGACTTCCTTTTGGAGTTTCTCGAGTGTGACGAGTACGTACGTACATGAACTTTCAGCATAGTATCATGATGAGGTGACATAAGCCAAGTTCAAATGCCAGTTACGATCTGACACCGTAATTAAATCGTTGGTCTGCGTGCGCGTTTGCTAGTTGACTTTATTAGGCGTGGGACAGATCTAGGGAGCTAAAGTTAAAAGTACCATTCGACTAATGTGTTTTTTTTTTTAATTTTTCCTTTTGGGCTGTAGAAGCGGAAGTGTAGCACGCATATTTTTATAAGCTTGTTTTTGGCAACTTTGCTGAAATTGTGCAAGAGCAACTGCACTTGAACAAGCGCCCCAAAAGGCAGGCTGTATTGTATGCAAATCTTGTAGGCCGAAAAAAAGCCAACCATTGAACTGACAGCAGTGACATTGATTAAGAAACGGAAATGCGCTCAACTTGTCTGACTTTTTGTGCTGCACCTAAGAGTGGCTGTGCAGTGGGTGGGGAAGTTCTTGTTGTTGTGACGATCGATGGAGTTGCCAAGACTTGGGCAACGAACTTGATATTAAATATGAATTGTGTTTGCAACAGCTACGTTGGTGGCCGAGATGCAAAAGACTTAGGCAACGAACTGCACTTGCAGTTTATTTTTCTTATTAATATTATACGCTGAAAGCAGACTGCGTGAGCTAAGTCAAAAGACTTGGGCAACGAACTAAATATGGAGCTTAATTAATTTTGTTCTGAAAATAAATTAAAACTAGATAAATGTGAGAAGAAATTATAAAATTGCAAGAAATGTAATAAATGTTTTTTATTGCATATAATAAACATTTGTACATTTTTATGTTGATAAAAATATTCACTTTAAACAGAGAAATTGTTGGGTTAAGTTAAGTTTATTTTGCGTTATTCAATTAGAATTGAGTCCACTAATTAAAGAGAATTTGAACGTACAGAAAAATACATCAAACTAAAAAAAGCATATTTTTTAGGATAATAGAACTTAGAACATATTGATATATTACATTATTTATATTAGATACATTATTATTTTGCTTATCTAGATCGAGCTTTGTAGTGATATATGACTTCGTGCAATTCACTTATAAATTTGACCAGTTGTTGCTTTAATTTTAAACTCAAATTTTAATTGTTATCAGAAATTTGAGTTCTTTGAGTTCATATTTAATTTATCACGCTGGTCTTCTTTAATTCTACATAATTTGATTATCGCCAGCATCCTTGAGTGACGTCTATTCACGCTTGGCTGGTCGGCGCTCAGCCCATAGCCCCAAAGGTACCATCTAAATAAGTGACCCGTATTTTCATCTGAATCAAAGATAAGCAATCTGCTACCAAAAAAATACTCATTAAAAAATAAAAACAACAATCATGATTCAAGGCTCCATAGACTCCACAACGACAACGCCCCCCGCTGGCATCATAATAGTGCCACATGATACATAGTCGCAGCGAGAGAACAGAAACCACAGACAACAAAAAAAGCTTTCGCCCTTGCCGCAAAGTGAAGCTTTTTCCACGCTGGCTGGGGAAAAACGCTCGAGCGCTCGAGCATTTTTCTAATACCATATAAAACCGCAAGCTTGACCACAGCAGCTGCTCATTCGCCATTAGAATCGCCATCGCTGCGCGTCGCAGTCGCCGGAAATAAGTACACGTATTCACATATCCTGTTGTGTGTGCGTGTGTGTTTGTGTGTGTGTATGTAAAACTCTCTGTTCAATAGCTGCTGTGCCTGCGTTTGGCTTCTCCTCTACACGCAATTGACATTCAAATAGAACGCTTACGTAATCACTGAGCATCACATATAAAATAGAAAAAATAAAATAAAAACATAGCACAAATAGAATTAAAAGCCAGCGGGCGATTATATAAAGATTCGGAAAATATTTGTTAGCTTTTTTAGTGCTTCGCTGAGCGCGTTTCAATGAGGTTGCAAACAGTTTTCCACTTGTTGCTGACGCCGCTGCTGCTGTTCTTCTTGGGAGGCAGCAGTGCCAAATTTGTAAGTCCTGCGCGCCATAGCAGCAGCGACATAAGCAGCACCATTATCATTGTGGAGGATGCCAAAGGTAAGATGCTGAATTGGGGGTTGCTCTGGGCTCGGTCAATGCACTTAGCCAAAACGACGCTGTTTAAAGTAATTTGCATAATTTTTAGAAAAAATAAAAAAATGTAAAAAAGAAAAATAACTACTCAGAGAACGACTCCTCCGCTGTTCAGCGGCAATTTTCCACAGATTATCTGCACAAAGACCCTGTACATTAAACGTGTGATGATGGGTGGGCGGGGACAGTTATGGGTAAGGGGGGCGGTGTTACAAGTGTCCGTTGGCATCGCAAAACATGACTCGAACATAATTTACAGCAGCAGCGGATGTGACGGTAAAAAGAAAAAAAAACACAAAAACAAAACATACTCATGAAGCAACATGAAGCCCCCGATCTTGGAGTTCTGGCCGCGCGTTTCAAACGCTTCACTGACTTTCTGCTTATGACCATGTTTTTCTGCTTCTTCTTTGGGTTTTCGGCCAGAGTTAAAGTGAAGAGGCAGCGATTGCTTCACTAACAGCTGCAGCTTCAACTTGTTGTCTGCATTGGCTGCAGCATCTTTAACTTTTTTATACCCTTGCATTTGGTTATTTTTCTTCTCTCACGAAATTTGTAAAACAAATTGAACAAATTATATATTTTTGATCAGAGACACTAGTTTCTTTTGCGAAACAGACACTCACCGAAAAAACTTATTTTATAAAACATGGGCAACTGTGGCTTGAAAGTTGAGCCAAGATGTAAGTCCTTTTAATGTTTCCTGTTACATTATGATCATATGTATGACAAAATACATTCTTATACCAAGCATACTGTTTTAAACAATACAACTTAAAATCTTCAAAATTGAGAAAACCTTTCAGCATATATCTGCAAACTGCAAGATAATTTAATTTTCGGCACACCGAAAATAACTTATCATTTTGTTTTTTTGTTGCTGTTGTTATTTATTTGCAGCCTGTTTCCGTCGTGTGTTGGCCGGGAAGCGAGTCGCTCAGCATTGGGTGCGTCGCTCCATATCCTGCGAACGGGTGGAGGATTGCATGCGGGAGTGCGGCCATGAAAAGCGATTCATGTGCGAAGGCTTCAACTATCGGTTGGATCCGTCGGGACATGGCCAGGGCGACTGTGAGCTGATCGAGATGCCGCTGTCGCAAATGGAAATTTATTCGAGTGCGAATCGACGCGACTCGAATCTTCTGAGGCATCCCGATTATGATTACTATGAGCGCGATCGTAATGCGCCCAGCAGCTGTCGTCGCAATGCGTGCCAAGACTGCTCCAAGGGTCCACTGAGCAGTAATCCGATTTACTTTAAGCCCGGCAGCAGTGAGCCTGGACCCAGCGGAGGCTCCTATGGCGGAGTTCGCGATCGTGATCGTGATCATTATAGACCCCCGCCACCGTCGCCACACAGCAGCACCGCTGTGGATCATTATCGAGGACCGTCGGGCCCCCCAAACAGCAGCTCCTATGAACATCGACCTTATTCACCAGACCATCATAGCTCCCATTCCTCCAGCTCCTCATCCTCGTATGAATTCTCCTCGCATAGCTCGGGCTCTGGTTACTATGGTCACACGCCACCCAGCAGTTTTGGCGATCACTCGCGACCCGACTATATAGATCGACATGATTATGGCCGACCCGACCCACCATCCCGCTACAGACCTGATCGCTGGGAAACGTTGCCCAGCAGCTCGGGCTACGATAGTTCGGTCTACCGTCCGCCACGACCCGAAACAGATCGCATTGACAAGTACAGGCCCTCCTATCGTCCGGATCATGATTACTCGCCCTATCGCCCACATGAGCTGAGTAGGCCAGCGCCGCCAGCCACGGGTCCGTCCCACAACTACCTTGATAGGGATGGACCCAGCTCGGGTAGCATTGCCTTCGCGAAGCCCAACAAGTTTGTGCCCTATTTAATAGGGGCCGAGGACAACTATGCGGGCAGTTATGGCGGTAGCAGTAAGAAGCATAGCTCCTCGCAATACGGACTGAGTGAGTCGCATCGTCGAAAAGATCAGCATGGCTTCAACTACTTTGAGCTGGGCAGCAGCCATCGGGAGCCACCACGTGAATCGAATGCAGTGCTGCGCTATCCCGGCTCCAGTTACGACAATGAATATCCGCGTCTGCGCAACGACTACAGACAGAAGTGGACCAGAAGACCAGGACCAGATGGTAAGCAAAGAATTGAATTATAAATTGACCCTTTAATATATGGTCTTCTTACCCGCTTTAAGAATGCTCCGCCAAGACTAGCGAAGGTTTCCGACTCCACAAGACTGCCGTGAAACATGCCTTCAATGTGCCCACACTCACGGAATGCGAGCGGCTCTGCTCGCATCAGCGTCCCAGTTTCATATGCCACACATATAGCTATCGCTATAATCAGGCGGGTCGCGACAATTGCATGCTGTGCGACAGACCCGTCAATATGCTCGATTACTATGTGGACATTGAGCCGGATCGGGACTACGACATCTACTCCATGGCCGATGATATGGATGTGTGCAGGCAGCCATCATCACAACCCCCGCGACGTAGTGATAATCCCAGCACAGCACTCTCCGATCCGCGCAATGCACGTGAGTCCATTAAATATTTTAAACCCTCACATTATTTTCAAAAATTCTGAATGTTGATTCGAGTTCTTATAATCTATTTTTATCTAATTCTTGATTCTTTTAATTCCTTATTCCATTAAGATTTAAATTTTATTTAGACATAAAATATGGAAAAGATATTAAATGTAAGCCCTCTTTCCAGTTTATGCAATTACAATTTAAGTTTATTTTCACTCTTAATACATTTTTAGTGGTAAATACTTTATGAGGCTTATTATGACTTTTAGTATTAATTATTTATTTATAACTTAAAAATCTTTAAATTAAAACATTAAGAATCATTTCTAAGATTTTAAATTTTTGGCATTAGCTCATAATAATACAAAAAGAAGAGTTTTGTATGATAAGCTTTGCACCCAAATGTGAGCAGGACTTGCACTCATTTCTTATAGCAGCGCATGTTTTATTTATTTATTATAATTAGCTGACCGGCAACAAACACGTGCATGTACATAAATACACCCATACATACATATGTACGGGCAATCGTATTTATCGGTGCTCTGTAGAATACACAAGAAGACATATTGACGCTCGGGTCGATCATGTCATCTCTTTCTCACGCATTCGCTCACATATTTATGCATACAGAAAATGCTTGCAGCTGCTGAAGGAAATGGGTTCAATGTGATAATATGTTTCCGACTATAACTTGGGTGTTTCTTATCCGATCTTAATTAAATTTAGGCAGTGGATCAATTATATGAATATGCATGTAATAATACGAAAATTCTGCCTTTAAAATTGTGGCATTTATTGCTATTAGAAAATAAATGTATCGATATTTGAGAAAAAAAGCAAACTTGATCTGCGCTGGGTATACGAGAACCTATATCGAAAATTTTAAGTCTTTAGCTCATGTAGTTTCAGACAGACGTACAGACGGACGGACACGGCTATATCCCCTCAACTGTTGACCCTGAACAAGAATGTGTGTACATATATATATGGGGACGGAGACTCTTCCTTCTGCCTGTTACATACATGTGCACAAAACCATTATGCCCTTTTTATCCATTTTTAATGGGTTCAGTGTGTAATTTAACTTTAAAAGCATATTACTGGCCTTAAGGTATTGAATTCCATTTAAAAATCTGAGCATAAATCGAAATACATTCAAGTTAATTTAATCGAATAATATCCGTTCAAATACAATTCACATACATAAACAATTCAAACATAAGTCAACAAATCTGAAATATTTTGTTGATGCTTTGCAGAGTGCTTCTTCCGCGCCATTGATGCCACACGCTTCTTCAAGTCTATTGTGAGGGACTCGCTGACTGTGCGCACTGTGGGCGAGTGCGAGATGGAATGCATCCGTTCCACGAAGTTCACTTGTCGCGCCTTTGCCTTTCGCTATGGCCAGCAGCGGCATGCGGGAGTCATCGACAATTGCCAGCTGAGCGATTGGCCCGTTCGGGATATGGACAAGGAGCGCCATCTCATTTTGGATGCCGCCTTCGACATCTTCGAGCGCGCCAGCTATGGCCATGGTTGCGAAATCCAGCCTATTATGGATGAGAAGCACAAGAAACGTATGTAAATAATATTCAAATCCTTATCAATATATATATATATTTATATTTTTGTATAGTGTGTTATTTGGGATATGGATCGCCGGCTCGACTACTGCCACCTGCTATCAAGAAGGTCATGAAGGTGTCCTCAGAAATGGCCTGCAAGAAGGAGTGCATACACTT
Organism: Drosophila picticornis; assembly: GCA_035043845.1. Lineage (NCBI taxonomy): Eukaryota > Metazoa > Arthropoda > Insecta > Diptera > Drosophilidae > Drosophila > Drosophila picticornis. The sequence continues at coordinate 22,862,181 of JAWNMR010000493.1, forward strand.
CAGGGAGACGACCCAATTCAAGTGCTATGCTTTCAGCTTTGGGTAAGTCCACAGATTGATTGCATCTTCCGGCTGACTTCATGTTTATTTTTGTGCACTCCAGCTCCCATGGCAACTGCGAAATGTCGGATCTGGATCAGACGGAGCTGAAGCTGGATGTGCACTATACGCACACCAAGGAGCGCGATTATTGGCTGTTCGCATGGAATCCCTTCGATTGGACCTGTCGCGACAAGGTTAACACAATTGGGGGATCGCGTGTGAACAATGATCGTCGCATGGACATATTCCGGGAACCTGGTAAACTGACTCTCTTAACCTGTTGCACGTCCATCATTGTGTAAATAACCAGCGGAGCTACCCACAAAATTCAACTGTCAATAATCCCCAAAACGTAGCGATTAGTAATTTAGTTGAGTGTGTAATTAGTTTGTAAACAGCGGAGAATGTACATATACATGTAAAGAACATATATAGACAACTACTACTACTACTACTACCAGCATGTAAAGTAGACCCCCCCCCCCCCCCGCAACGAAAAATAACCCTAAAACAATGACGAATCCCACCGTCCCGCCATCCTCTTAACGTACTAACTAGCGCATGCCTCACGGATTTCGCTTTGTGCCTATCCTAAACTAACCTTTCATTTGCAAAAGGCGACCTTGCCTGGCGACATTATACCGTATCCGGCAAACCCTGTCGTCGCAGCAGTCCTTGCGAAAAGAATCTCGTAACGGGTTTCTATTCCTGCGAAACGGATGGTACAGAAATCGGCTCCTGGGATTACTGCTGCAAAACGGATCATCCCTGTGGCTACAGTCGCGGCTTCGATTATCCCTGGTGAGTAATTGAACTTGAAATGGATTTTTAAGCTGAAAATTAAAGCTGAATTAAAGTAAAACTCAATATCAATAAATATTTAAATCATAATAACAAAACCTGATCATTCAAAAGTAAAATTGAAAAAAAATTTGTATGAAAAGGCCAACGAATTTATGCGTGCTTACACTAACGATTTTTTTTTAGGTTTTTTTAGAATACAGAGTTATAAAAGATTTTAAAAAATCATGTAAAAGTTAAATATAGAGTGCATATATTGAATACTAAACCAATTTTGCTAATAGTTAAAATTAGCCATTAAATAAAGAAAATTTAAGTAAGAAGTAATCTATTCCATTTAAAAATAAAAAATAAATAAAAACAGGAAATAGTTCAAATTAGCTAAAAGACATTGTGAAAATTATCTAACCTCTTACAACAAAAAATGATAACTCCGTTTGTATTTGAAACAGGTGCTTTGTAGGCGACGAGGCAGATCAGTGGCGTAAGTGCAGCGATCGTTATTATCCCGGCGGCAAGAACGGCACAAAGCCGACGCACTCCAGCCTAGGCCTGCCCAGCAGCATTAACAGCAGCAAGCAGAAGCCAAAGCATCAGCCAAATCAGCCAGCGACGGCGGCGAGCAGCGAATACAACCAGCATCCGCCGCGACCTGGTGGATTGCAGAGTCTCAGCGATTTTGCTGCGGCACGTCTCTGGCCGGTCACATATCTGTACAGCGAGGGGCCGCCAAATGCGACCGAGTTTAGCAATTTCGTTGATTGCAACAAGGAGACATGCTAGCCGCCACAGTAACAGCAGCCGTAGCAGCAACACGCAACAGCAGAAAGTGGTTTTAGTAGTGCTTAGTTACCCAATTAACAGATTTCCCAATAACACCTGCCACCTGCCTCCCCGGTCTTGCCACCAGCACTTTTTCTAACTCCACGTGCAACAGCACGCGGTAACAATGACGAAACGAAAAATGTTCTCACCGTTTGCAAAATGTGTCGTTGTGATTTTTTAATGAGATTGGATACAATTTTCCGTCATAATCAAGTATACAAAAAAAAAACCAATTAACTTATTAATATATACAAGCTTTTTAATGTTAATCACTTATTCGTGCTTACGTTAAAACTTGTAATTATGTATTTAAGCTAAATCTGTAATCTGTGGACGCAATGTAATATGATAATGATAACAATAAACTAGTTAACTGCGAAGCGGTTAAAGTTGATCGTAATCTAATTCTAGTTTTCACTGTCGCTGGACTTATTTAAAGAGCGAGCATTGTAAACGCTGATTATTGTGGGAGATAACTTAGTGTCCACTGTCTGCTTTTTGAAAGATTATCTTGAGGCAAATATATGAATACTAAATATAAACATTTTCCTTACCACTTTACTCGCTTCATTGGTCCTTGGCGATGTCAAAGCAACCAGCTTTTTCACCGCTTTTCTTTTATTCAGCTTTCTATACGAGCAATTTATCGATAACTTATACTAACAAGGCAGTTTAGTATTTTTGAATGCGACCGGCGTATTCCACTTTGCCTGCCACGGTAACAAGGGCTTTCAAACAGCTGACAATATGATAATTGTGCAATATATATTAAATAATATTAAATAAATAAAATTATAAATAAAAACGCAATTCAAAATGAGTCGACCACTAGTACGCAACATCTTGGCAATTGGCACTACAGCTATAAGTGCTTTTTATCTGGGCTCCTATGCGGAACGCTATCTGACCAGTGAACACAGCAGAGGTGGCCAGGAGAAACTTCCACGCTTACCCGGATTACCCGTATTCGGAACCGTCTCTGCTGCAGCACTGATTCCGGCTAATGAGTTAAACCGTACAGCCACGCCGTCACGCATCTCACAAATCATGAAATACGGTTTCCCCGGCCTGGACAACGTGCGCTCCTTATCGGACTATGTGTTATCGTACGACAGACGGACTCGGGTGCCCCACTGGGTGTTTGAGCACCTCACCGCCCAGTCGGTGGCCAAGAATTCGGACGTGGACCGTGCACAATCCGATTTTAAGCCCGACGATAGCATACATCCATATTTTCGCGCCCAGAACACCGACTATCGTCGCTCTGGCTACGATCGTGGTCACATGGCAGCGGCGGGCAACCATCGACTGCATCAGAAGCACTGCGACGACACCTTTCTGCTCTCAAACATGGCTCCCCAGGTGGGCCAGGGCTTCAATCGGGATGCGTGGAACACGCTGGAGTCGCACGTCCGCAAACTGACACAAATCTACACCAATGTCTACGTCTGCACGGGCCCCCTCTACTTGCCCCACAAGGAAGACGACGGCAAGACCTATGTCAAGTACGAAGTAATCGGTGCCAACACGGTGGCCGTGCCTACCCACTTCTACAAGGTGATTGTGGGTGAGGCGGCGGCGGACAATAAGCTGCACATGGAGGTATACCTGATGCCCAACAGGGTCATCAGGAACGACACCCCGTTGCAAGTGTTCCAAGTTCCCCCCGAGACGGTGGAACGAGCAGCGGGTCTGCTCTTTTTCGACCAACTTAATCGGACCCAGCTGGCAACCATAAATGGCAAAAAAGTTTAGTCTTAAAGTTGTCCGAAAGATTTTCAATCGCGCCTTTAATAACTTGATCCCAATCCTGATTGATTTTAACAAATGAATGATCAACATGGCTTTGCATGGAAGAATAGTAGCTAATTTTGTAGAAATTGTTTTTAATTTTATATTTAGTAAGTTGTATTTTATTTGAACGCAATTGTTCCGCTTAGTTATTGTTGCAGTTGATTTTGCTTCTTTTCCAAAGAAATGTGTTGATTAATAAAAGTAAACAATTAATACCGAGATATACAAATATGTTAAGATATATGCATGAAAGGAGCGCAGAGCAGGAAGCGAAAAGTTATGCACGTGTGTGTGGATGTGTTGCTGATGTTTGTGTGTTGGATATCTATGTGTGTGGATGCTTGGGTGTGCCATGATTTACATGCCAAGATTCTTGGAGCGCACATCGTCGATCTTGAGTATCATCTTGACGAGCTGGGTGGATAAGAGAATCTGTTGCTTTTTCGAGTGCAGCGACTCGACAACATTGTGACTCTTCATGTCCGAATCTCCGGTGAGCATGCAATCGACGCCCAGGCTGGGTTTCTTCTCCGTCACCTGGCTGGCCTTCAGCTCCGACAGCGTCTCAATTGGATGCAGACCACTATTCTCGGCCAGCGCAAGGGGAATGCTCTCCAGGGCGACAGCAAAGGCACGGAATGCATACTGTTCCAGCGTGGAGAGCTGATCGGCCTCCTTGGCCACAGCCAGAGAGCAGCTGATCTCGGCAGCACCACCACCATAAACAATACGCGAATCCTTCACCAGGGAGCGCACAACACAGATGGCATCGTGAATGGAACGCTTGGCCTCCTCAATGATCATGGCATTGCCGCCGCGCAAAAAGATTGTGACAGCCTTCGAGTTCTTGCACTCCTCGATTACCAGCATTTTGTCCTTCGACGTTCCAAAGGCTGCAAAGAGGATAGCGATATTTTTAGCTAGGGGAGTCAACTCGCATCTGGTAACTTACCCATCTCACGGACGAGGCCGGCTGAGCCCAGTTTCTCGGGTGTTAACTCCTCGAAGCGTGGCACAATCCGACCACCGGTAGCAAGTGCAATAAGTTCAATCTCCATACCACCAACCCAACGCACTGCTGGCAATTCCTGCTGCAGCAGCAGATGATTAGCCTCATCATCGAACCCCCACTGGCAGATGGCAAGGGTTGCGCCTGCATCCTTCACCTGCTTGACCATCTGGGTGAATTTCTCCTGCTCGTATTCGCGTAGTGCACGGTAATCCTCCGCCGAGGTAACATCCAGCTTATGCGTGGTCTTTGGCCTCGGTGGCTCGAAGGGGCAGGTGAGAATGGCCAGCTTTACATTTTTCAGCTCCTTGGGCATTTGCGAGTGACTCAAGGTCTTGTCGACAATGACGCCCTTGACCAGCATGGAATCCTCCATGCGTCCGCCGACTTTCTTCTCAATTTTGATCAGCTCAAAGTTTAGATCTTTCTTCTCAATGTCGGCCACATTGAGCACCGCATCGACTGCCATTTCAGCCATCTGACGATGACATTTATTCACAATCTTACTGCCCAGCGTAGTCATAGCAATCTGAATCAACGGCTCCTTGTTCTTCGGATCGACGGGGAACGGTTGAGCAATAGAGTCCAGCTGCTTGATGGCACACTGTGCAGCCAGCTCGAAGCCATCGGCAATTCGAATGGGATGAATGCCGCGATCGATCAGGCCCTCCGCCTGCTCGAGCAGAGCGCCAGCGAGGACGACGACGCCGGTGGTGCCATCGCCAATTTCATCGTCCTGCGACTGCGACAGTTGCACCATCAGCTTGGCAATCTCATGCTCCACCTCCATCAGCTTCAAGATGGTGGCGCCATCGTTGGTCACCGTCACGTCGCCATCACCACTGACCATTATCTTGTCCAGACCCTTGGGTCCTAGCGATGTCTTTAGCGTTGAGGCAATCTGCCGTGCCGCCATAATGTGCGTCTAAAACATAACAACATAATTAACATTCTATACAAAAAAAAAAGAGACCTTTTTCTGCGCGTGACTCAAACGTCTGTCTGTGAAACATTGAACATCTGTGCGCCGTTTTAACCTCAAAAAATAAAAGTGACGTCACAGAGTCTATTTCAAATAATTGCATTCATATGTTTTATATTGTATTTAAAGGCGTTTGTTTAGCAAACTGCATTTATTATCAATTTTAATAAGACATTTATATAAGACGCATTTGCAAAGTGTATTTTTAATGAGTTAAAAGCCGGCAGCAAAGAACATCTGGAACATTCGGCAAATGATGCGTCATTGTTTTTAGAGTCTACTATATTTTAGCTGAAAAGTTTTTGGATGACTCTGAGCCACACATTAAAACTATCAGAATATAATCATTCTCCATAATATAAAGCATTTTATATCTGAAGTTTCATTTACCTTAATGGCATCCGTGCCTGTGATGCGCTTTTGCTGATCCTGATCACGCAGAATAATGAAAGGCCGACCATATTCGTCGAACGCGAACGTTCCTGGAAAGGCGCTCATGGTTATTTAGTTGAAGGGATAACGGATTTTGCCGTATTTCACAGATTTAATTTTCTTTTCCACCAAATTGAAACGCACAAAAGTGACAGGCAATGCTGTACTAACTCTGTAGTCGTTATCGACTACAATATCAGAGCACTATCGATAACAAAATAAATAAGTTCCGGGTAGAAACGTTCACAGCTGTTTCACAAGTTCAACAAAACAAATAACCTTCCAGTATTCATCGTAAATATCGTGTTACTGAAAACAATCGATTTTCGTGTGCCAGGTTGTTGGTTTCGTCTGCAACATCGGATTCCGTTTATTTCATAAACGATTTAGCAGTCGAACCAATCGGATCGCAAGTGCAGAAATTCTCAAACGCTTCTCGTTAAGTCAGAGCAGATTTCTTGTTCAACAAAAACCCAATTTTTGTTTGCTTTGTGCGTTAAGTTGCAACCATTAAGTGTAAAAATGCCATCAAACATGAATAATAAACTGTAAGTAATGGTACCAAGGTGCCATGCTAAAAAAAAATAAATAAAGCAAAAATCGATTTTGTAGTGCAAAATAAAGAGGAAATGGAAAATAGTGCACGGGTACCGTAACCAATCGGACCAAATCCAATTGGTGGCAAATGAATTAGTAGTATGTTGTTGGTTGCCAATAAAATCATGGCAAGTTTTTTATAATAGTGCAGTAGTTTTATGTTAACTAATTTCGGATCGGTGTTGGTAATATAACTGTAGTATTTAGCCTGAACGCGATGAAAACATATATACCTGCATACTTACATACATATGCATTTGCATGCATGTGTGTGTGTGCAAAAGTACATATAACCAAACAAAGAAATTGGATTAAGTGAAGAAGAAAAAACGATCTGTAGGTAAAGTAACTGATTTCAAAAATTATTGTATTTATATGTGTGTTTTTGAAATGCTGTTTATCTGACTTATGTGTATTTTACTTTTGTTTTTCTCTTCGTAGCAGCCATCTTGTTCACCTCATATATATATATATGTGTGGTTGTCACCCCGTGGTAGCCCTGAAATGGAGAGAAAAAATTTGCGAAAAAGGAATACTGATAAATATTTATTAGCTGTTCATGCGCGTTTCAATTAAAGCTTTATTGCTTAATTGTGCGAAAAAGAACAAAATGCTGTTTGTGATATGCTGCCTCAGAAATCTGGCAACGCTCCGCTCACACACACACAAACACGCATTAACCGTTTCAATACCCTTCTAAATTTAGTACATATGGACAGATGACTTGGCGTATGTGTTTATGTGTGAGAGAGAGAAAGAGCGCCAATTTTTCTGTTTTATTCAGTGTTTACTTGAACAACGGTTTCTTTCGATCTCTTGTCAAGTACTGTAATTTATTAAGCCGTAAACTGCCTGACACTGTTCGCGCAATGAATCTAAGTTTTTGTTGTCTGATGCGTTGCTAGAATCTTTTTAGGCTGAGAGCAAACAAATGGAGCTTTCTTTAGCTATTACAGTTATTACGCGGTAAACATTGTGACTATATTCGTTCGTTCCTGCCCTTATCAGAGTGCTGTTTTTGCTGTTTCCGACGAACACACTCTGAGCGCCGACAGTATTGTTTGCACTCTGCTTTGTTATCTCGCTGCCAAAATAAACAACAGAAATTGTTTCGACCCAAACGACTTTTCCACTTGCAATGGATGAGACATATATAATAATAACTACTTGGAATTGCGAACGATTTGGTTGCTGCGTCATTTCTATTTGCCCATTTTGTTTTTTGTTTATCATCCGGTTATTATAAGCTGCAATTTTGTCGCTTGATCGTTCCGCGCGCTTGCATTACGACACAATCAACATACACACACACACACACTAAACAATAACACAAATGTACATACACACATACATAAACAGACACTATGTATTTACAAACAATGGAAAATTCCACTCGCCTTGCAACTCAGCAAGTGGCAAGCATACATATGTACATCTATGTGCATGAGTGTCTGTGTGTGTGAGTGAATTGCCAGCGCTCAATATTGGGTCAATCGACTGAATGAAGAAGGGAAGAGAGAAGCTTCCAATAAAAGTATCAAGTCAGATGTGCTGAATCAGAAGGTATTTAAAGTGGTTGCATTATATCTGTAGTGCTGCCGCTTAGACGTTATCATTTCATGTCTTATCTTATAATCATAAAGCTGTCAACCATCTTATCGCTATGAAGACAAACAAATGGAAATGATTAGTTATTTTATGACTCGTTTTGCCCTAAATCTCTCAACTTCTGTTTGCATATGTGTGTGTGTGTGTTATAGTGCTGTTTATGCGAGACATTCTTGCTTTGAGGTGGATGGCGATCTGTCTAACAACAATTAAGCATGTTTGTTTGCAGACAGCTTTATGCAGCAATTGCCACATACCGTTTTGATGTGTTTACCAACCAGCGACACATTTACGTACACAGCTAATACCACAATCATTTCCTTATCTGTCTCATGTGTTATCTTATTTGTAGGCTAAAAACGCTTAAAGCTTATAGCTTTGTTTTAGACTTTATACATTATACTGCCGTAGCAAGGTGAAAAACATATAAGTAAGTGCAACCACTATGTATTAGTCTGTCACGTGATACTGCTGAGTATTCGAATGATTATGTGATTGATTTACATAAAATGCGTGCGCTGATTCACGTACATATTGTGTGCCCATATTATAATAACTGTATTTTCAAAGAAGTCATCATCTTCCACTTTGTTGCTCACATTTGCATATGTTTTTGTTTTGCACGCACGCAAACACACACACACATCCATTTATACATTTCTTACGGCTAGACAGCACGTCACGTAAGCAGGCACACACATCGATTAACGATGCATTTGTATTATCGTTATCGCTTGTTTTCTTGTGTTTTTGTTTTACGCTATTTATAGGCACTTAAATTTTTTTTTTTCAACAGCTCACGTGTCGAGCAATATAATAATAAATTCGTTTTGATCACGGCAAAACCGCATTGATCTCCACATTTATTTATGTAAAATAATGCATTTTTTTCATTTCATGAAATTTATCATCATAAACAAATAATCGCATTGGGAGAGAGCAGAGAAAGAAAGGAAAGACCGCATGCTCAATAAACATATATTTACATTTGTATTTGTGTGTACAAATATTTGCATAGATATACTCGTGTGGTGGACAAAAAGCGGCATCAGCAATGCAAATGTAATTAGTTGATTTTGCTTCTACCCCCCTCCCCCTCCCAATGATTGTTTTTGTTTTTTCTTTCTCTACCCAAGAATATCGGACCTGAGACTGGGACAAATTGTGGGGCCAATGCTAAACCTTGGAAGCTAGATTTTTAAATATAAGCCAAAGGCAGTTTTTCTTCAACAGTTAAACTGTACCTGTTTGTTTGTTTGACTGTGTGTTTCTTTCGATTCGGCCACATATAACCCCCACCAATGCGGTAGTATATCTATCTATTGTATCTATACTACAGACACAAGCGCACAGGCCGGTTAACAAATATATATATATATATATATATATATATATATGTGAATGTAGGTGCTTGTGTGTGGGACATCAACTAAATCTTTTTGAAATAAATGATGCCACCGCTATTGGGATGCCTTCAGTTGGCAGACAAGCGCTCAACGCTTCGCTCGCTTCGGCAAACGGGAAAACAAACGCAAATAACAAGCACAAAAACACACGGGTCTTTTTTTTAAATTTACCTTGCGTTGTAAAAGCAAACAAAGATAGGAGAGTGACAGAGAGAGGCGAATACCTTTCGGAAGCCTTTTCGATGTAAAGCTTCTAGAACATTGTACGCATCGTAAACAAAACTGTGATAACGTAATTAATACATTAAGAGACACACAAGGCATATAGCACAACGTAACTGTGATATACACATATACTACTTACAAAAATCTTAAATATTAATATAAATATATATACATATACATATATATTTAAAACATAATCATGCAACAGCAGCCGCAGCCTGACTCCGCCAACTCAATGGATCGGCTCGGGTAGGTGATTAGCAGCAATGTATTTATTTTCATTTCGATACTCAATTCGCCCAATATAAACCCATTTAATTACGCTTGCCTTGCACACATCAAATGCACGTGCTTTCGATTAATTGCGAATGAAGGTTTCTGCAATGGAGGATGCCCTCCAGAACAGGCTTTGATAAAAATCTATGACAAAGTTATGTAAAAAGTACTAAATTAAATATATAGGCAAAAAGATCCCATTGCCTGCTGTTCTTACAATTTTTCCCGTAAAAAAGAAGCTAGATTTGACGTAAAAAAAAGCTTAAATCATCAGCACTGCTCTCTTCTCGCTTTTTGGGTACTATAAAGTGTGCCTTTTGTTGCTCGCTCAATTTGAAATGCTTTGCCAAGTGCGCAGTTTGTTGTTCAATTGGCATAAATATACAAATTTTCGTATACATTTTTGTGCCGGCCCGGCAAACGTTTGCCTACAAATACATTGTTTTTTGTTTTTGGTAACTTTTCGTAATGTGATGTGTCCTGTTGTCTGTCCCCCAATTAAATGTTGATTAACCCCACTGAATCAGAACGAGAGAAATTATGAAAAGCGAATAAGTGAATAAAGAGAGCTGTCCGTCGACAGTCCAGTATACATTTTAATACTGTCATGGAATTGCTCTCTTTGTATGATATTCGACGTTGCCCGAACAACTAATAAATTGATCATGTCCTCTGTCTGAAATTAATTGTCTGTTGTCCTTTCAAAGCTTTGCGGCTTTCAAGTTTCAAAAAATTACGAATAGCGAAATGAAGAGAGCTATCCGTCGACAGTCAAGTTATATACCGATTGTAATACTGTCATGGAATTGCTCTCTTTGTATAATATTCGAAAAGCGACGATGTTTATAATACATATATATGTGTTTAGTTGTTTGTCCCAAATAATTTTGGTGCTGGCTTCTAGGTAAAATGGAAAACACAAAAAAAGTCACGTTTTCAAATTGCAAGTTTCTGGTTCCAGTGTTTTGTTTTCTTTTGAAAATTATTAGACTTCAACATGGTTTGTTTGCGACCCGCCCGCTAAGATTACTTTTCCCTTAAATTATGTATAGTCGAATGTGCTGCACTTCCGCGTTATATTTTACAAGCCGCCGCGTCCACGTCCGCCTGTGGGACCGCCTTGCCAAGCGCCGCGTCCGCCACCGCCGGGTGCACCTGGTGGGCCACTGCCGCCTCGACCGCCGCCAGGAGGACCAGTTCCTCTACCCCGACCGCGCGCTGCAAACGAAGAAAAACAGACGCTCGAGTAAAAAAAAAGCAATTTGACAAAATGGCAATGCGCCTGACTCACCCTGTGCTCGAAGTATAGCTGCTTTGCCGCGACCCGCTGTCCCACCAAGGCCTTTGCCGGTCTGCTTCTTAAACATCGGTGCGTTCTTTAGCATGTCGGGCAGTATGAGGAAACGTATCTTGGATCCGCGTATGTAAACATTCTCCAGATTGGCTGTTCGCCCGTCCCGATAGGTGACCGTGATTTGTGTCATTTGGCAATTCATGTTGTCCTCAGCCTCAATGAGCTTGCCGCGGTAGACTTCGCCGGTAATTGTCTCGCAAGTGATTATATGGCCCTCGGCCTCGTGTAAAACTTTAATGGGTACACCAATCGACATTTTTGAGGTTTAGCTTTACAAATATATTAAATATTTAATAGTATTGCGTATTTTCGGACGCTGTAAATTTTCGCTGTTCTTTCTTTGGGCAAACGTTCACAAATGAGAATGTGTGTATGTGTGACCTGCTTGCGCCGCCATGCTGTGGTGAATAAGTCTGCTTGCTTGCAGGGTTGTATTTCAGCCGCACAGTTGCGCGACAAATGTTATCGTTGTTATCGGCGCCAACTTATTTTTGTTGTAGATAGCGGGCATCATATCTTAATAAACATTTGAAAAACACGTATGCGCCATAAAGATGTGAAATTGTTAAGTTGATTCGTCTTTGCCGATAAGCGTTAACGTGTTCTCGGTCTGCATGTCAGTTTTCCATAAGCTATTGCGCTGTAAAGCTGCTTCAGAGTCCTGCCACCAATTAACTTAAAAATGAATTGGTAAATTTGTATAAAATCCAAATACACCTACAAAATCGAGAGGCCATATTATGGAAATATTAAATTGATAACTAATATAGTTGTTTCTGCACATGTTTTGTATCATTCGCAGCGACCCAATGTTTAGTAGTACCTTCGTTAGAAGAGACTATAATGATAGCGGAGTGGCTGGATGTTCCGATAGCAAGCTCCGCACCATCTCTACTTCGTCTTGCGCCACGAACATGTCGACTGAGTCTTACCGCATCTCTCTCGGCGTAGGGCCTCTGTGGTGGTCCTGATGTCCCTGTCCACCACAGAACAGATCACGATAGGGCATCGCTCTTAACGGGTACATAACCGAACCATCAAATTGCAATTTCCTCTTTATACACTGCTAATGGTTTTTGTTTTGTTTCTTTTTTTTTTTATCGATTTGACAGGCTACAGCCGCAAGTCTTCGGTCGATTCGGCTGGCGGCAGCTTGTTCGAGGCCAGCTCTCGGGCTTCGTCATCCTCATCTTCGTCGTCGGAATGCTCTGACTCGGAGTCGCATGACGTTCATTCGTTGTGCTTAGAGGATGACTGCCAGGAGGTGTTGCGCCAGATCCTGCTGCATGACCAACCAGTGCATATTTCCATCAAATTGCACGTCACTGAAGACCTGTCAACCAATTGGATGTCGATTTTGAACCCGACCAACAACATTCTATATGTCGCCTTCCCCACTGACTTACCCCCAGCCGGCTCCAAGGAGACCTTCATCTCGCTTTTGGAATTTGCCGAGGATAAGTTGGAGGTGGACGGCATCGTCATGGTAATGCGTAAGGATCAGCCGGAGTGTGCTCGTTTAATTGAGGCATTCCTTTTCATGGGCTTCGAGCCATTATCGAGAAAGTCGCCGAAGGCACCACCAGCAGCCGTCAACGATAATGAGAACTACTATTTCCTCTACACCATCGAGGAGTAGAAATTGGGACAACGTGTTGGCAACAGTTTTGCATCAGTTTGTTTAGTTACACATAACCGAAACAATTTACTTATTCAAACTTATCTACAATAATCAATAATAACTAAAGTGTTTGCGAACATAAATATTACCCATCTGAGTAGTACACCATCACAATATCTACACAAGCTGACATATTGACCCCGATGTGTTCAATGAAAATTCAAATCTAAGCAACTTGTTTCATACTTTGTCAACGCGATCATATTCTTTTGTGGTTATTCTATCAATATCCGATTGAACTAACAACATTAATTCGCCACGTTAAGAGCAAGCTTCAACTTGTCGTATATTAACACAAAATATAATCAAAAACAAAAAAAAAAAAATACTAAAACCACGATAAAATAATCTATTTGTTTTAAGTTTATTTGTGAATTGCATTACAATTAATTTATGTCTTCTATATTTTATTCTATTGTCATTATTTTTGTTTTCAAAAACCAATTTTGTTGTTTATTCAATAATTTCCTTAATTCAATATTTTCATAAATCCCACACACGTGTTTTATATAAGAAATATTTTCTATATATATATATATTCAATTTTTGTATACTTATTTACGATGAACATGAAGGAATGAAGCATTCAAAAGTGGAACATACATATTTATATATATTTTATAAACTACCATGTTTATCAAGCAAACACATACATAAATAGACGTATACATATATATATATATATATACCTTGAAATCAATAGATTAAAAGAACTCACCAGCAATTAAATCAATATATAATATTTTATTTTCATTATTTTGTAATATTTTCAACTATATGCAATAAAATTAATGATTCAATAATACTATTGACGCATTCCTCACTTTGGTGATTTCCTTCTCCAAATAGCCGTCTACGTATTATCAGAGATAAGTTTGCTTATTATTGACGTGGATCATATATGAGTTTAAAAATAATTAGACACCTGAATAAAATGCAAAGTGGGATTAATTTAAAATTTGAACTTTCTGCTTGAAAACGATGGGCTAATTGTGAAATTTATCTAGCAATATTATCTGAGATACTCAAATCAGCGTCACATAATTTGTAGGTTTCTCAGTTATGGGATGGCTGGTGCTACCAGGAACAATTCAACTCGATCGTCATATGGACACTCGATCTCTGCCTTTTCTAATCTTATTCATCTGTTGTGAATGACTAGCATAAAGTACATAAAGCGTGTGCTTCGTTTTCCACTCTTTATGGGCGATAAAAAAAACCATACACCGACGCATATATACATACAATGTAAGCATGTGTGAGTATATCTGTAAGTATTATATAGGGGCTTGAGTTGCTGGTCATATAAAATATAACGCTATAAACAGCAACGGAAGAGTTTCCGAAAGCAGTCGACTTTTGGACGTACGCGTTTACACAACGAACTTTTTTGTAAGGCAAAACCGAATACAGAGAGAAGAATATATCATGTTGAAGGCGGTAAGTGTGTGAGGAATGGGCACGATATTGTTGTTATCTTATCCGCTTAGATAACGACCAGCGTTGCTTCAATCCAAATATTAGAATTTCCAAATATATGTATTGTTTTGATCTATTTTTTCAGTTGTTTATCATTGCAACAATCCTGATTGCCGTTGTGCTGGCAACGCACCATATTGAGGACAGTCAACGTCAACATTCGCACCACAAGCGCCAGCATTCCCAGCATGTGGGTCAGCATCAGCATAGTGGCCATCTGACGGACAAGTCTAGGCATCACCAATTGCCGGAAAACAACAAGGAGCAGGTGAAGCATGGACGCGTCAAAGTTCCAGTGGTGCCACACCACTCCAAATCCCATAGAACCGACAGACGGCACAAGACGCCACTGAGCCCAAAGTCTGTGAAGAAAGAGCATCTTCAGCAGCAGAAATCATCCCATCACAAGAGGCAATCGCACAAGGCGCACGGACATGGTCGCAAGCACCATTAGCAATAGTTTTCAGCATGTCACCTTTTAAGCAATGGCTTTAATCAAACACAACTTAATTTTTTTTTGTGCAAAAGACAAATTTCGATGCCACATTAAAGCAAAATCAAAGAGAAACCTTTGCACTTTTTTATGAAATCAACCAGCTTGTAATCTTTTTATTTTTTGACAAAAAAAAAACTAATTTTTAATGTCCAACAATGTTTAAACTTTTGATCTTCGCATAATTGTCTCAACTTGTGTGTGTCGTAAATCGTGGGGTCTTCGAGTTCAAGCCTGAATTACTTATTCGCTATTGCCAAATACTTTCAGTTAACGCTCTTTTTTTGCCACATTTCTCTTTGTTAAGTTTACGTTGCCGGCGTCAAGTTACAAATATTATTATTTCAACTTCTTCGGAAGCACTTAAGTGTCTGACGATCCGGTTTTATAAACGAACCGAGTACAACTCAAACAGAGCGGCAATTTATAAATAATAAAGTTTATCTTTTACGAGTGGTGTTAAATGTTGTGGGGTCAAAAACATATGACGTCAGTATGTCTAAAAAGCTGACTGAACTTCTTTTGAGAGATGGCCCAGTGGCCGGGTGAAAGGAGAAGCATGTGTGTACAATATACTATAGTCAAATGTGCGCCCTACACTTGATTTGCCTGACAAATATGTTTAATACATTTTTAGTTGAAAAGAAAAATACACATAGAGAAACAATAAAACGCAATACTTATTTTGCAATTTATTAATCATTTCCACATAGTCTTATTAAATACACACCCATATTTAGAGCACAAGCCAATCTTTAATCCAAAAAATAAAAAATAAATTAATACATAATATATATATATATAAATATGTATATTTGTATCTTGCTTAATATAATATATTTAAATATTCGGTTGTCAAATATAAGGGAAACGTGCTAGTCTTCTACATATATGTACGTTTATAAGATAATGTAAACGGTTATATAGCTTGGTTTTCATCATTTAATCAACCCCAGACAGGATAAATGTGGCGACGATAGGAGCGTCCGTAACCTCGGTAGCCACCATAGCGATATCCATATCCACCATATCCGCCATATCCATATCCGCCATAGCCTCCGCCTCCATAATATGGACCGTAATACGATGGAGAGTAGTACCCAATCCCAATAGTATCTGCTGTAGACAGGTCATCTTCCGAAGCTTTGGTCACCAAGGTCTTTAAGACAAGTAAAAATCAATTCAATTTGTGAAAAAATACTTATATTCAATTAATTACCTCTCCAGGAGCCGCCTTAGCTGGGGTCAGAAAAAAAAACAACGCAATCATAAAAAGACAGACTATCAAGAACTGGAAGTAGAACACAGTAAATTTAGATGAAAAATTGAACAATTTTGGCTGACTATATTTGTTGATGTTGACTTCGTACTTTTGCCATTGTTAATATTGTATGTAAAATTTCACAATATGTATATTTCTAACGAATTAACGCCTTTCGCCTTTTTTGTGTCTGCTTGAAAGCTCTGTTGTTGATGAACTGTGATTCTGAGCAACCTGTCCAAGATCTTTTATAGTGTGCAAAATAAGCCGGAGATTGATTTTGCATATGATCATTGATTTGCCAAACATTAGCCTGGATAAGTCGTTAGCCGCGAGAGAATTATATATGCACGAACAAGGGCGTGCGCAATTGTAAGGGTTTCCCTGACTTAAATTGGAATACTGCCAACCACGTCCCTCCACATTATTAAAAATAAAAACGAAAACAAATAAGAAAAAAGCAAATATATATTTATTAAATATATGTTTATTTAGCCCTCCCCACTTTCACATAAGCTGGGTACGCCCTTGTGTACTTAGATTAATTGTATATTCAAGCATAAGAATCGGATCTTACACACAGAGAGATGTTATTTTAGAATCTAAAATCCATAGATAATTAATCAATAATGTAGTGCAACATCAAAACATGTTTTCCATGCAATATTTGAAATTCCGCAAATGCGTCAGTGAGTAAATATGCTGACGCACGATTTGAAATAAGTTACTAACGAGCAAGGCAAACAAATACACAAATGCGCTGTGCAGTTGTTGACCAGCTGGGCTGGGTTTCTTCTTAAATTTTTTTTATGATATTTGAAAACTAATCAAAGTGAAATTCGTTTAACGCTTACATCGATATTTATATCGATATGTTTTGAAAATTGTCGAGTTGGCCTATCGCCTATCGCTAGCCGATGTTATTTTGGAAAAGTATCGGCCATCTCAAAACATGTCTGCCGCATCTTAAACGTTTTGCAAGGAAAGCCGGAAAATTGTTAAAAATTGCCAAAAGTTATTGAAACTTGTCGAATAGGTATGTATATGGCTCAAATATGCCTTCACTTCAACGTAAAGTGTGAAATTTTAGCATAGAATTTGTTCTTTGCGCAAAAATAGCTGTGGTGAAAATTGCAAAACGCGGCGACAAAACTGACGTCTGTCTCTGCTTCTTTCTCCTCGCCGTTAATGAAACGTGTATGTGCTTTGTTTTTATGCGTATTCGTATTTATCGATTTGCAGTGTCCCATGTAATTGAGCGATGTCTATACCGCCGTATATGATTTCGCCGAATGCCTGGGCCGCTCAACTGATAGCCCAGCAGCAGGCGTACGCGGCAGCCCATGCACAGCAGGCTCAGCTGCATGCCCAGCAGCAGATGGCCAACCAGATACAGCAAATCCCTCCGCCGGGCGCACCTTTGCCGTCAGCGGGCCACGCCAATGGCATTCCGGTGCCGGCAGTGGGCGTGCCGCAGCCACAGCTGGGCCAAATACCCACACCCAAGCCCGACATCCTCACCGAGGACAAGCTGCAGGAAAAGGCGATGAAGTGGCAGCAACTGCAGTCGAAGCGATTCGCAGAGAAACGCAAATTTGGCTTTATTGACACACAGAAGGAGGACATGCCGCCGGAGCATATACGTAAAATTATTCGCGATCATGGGGATATGACCTCTCGCAAGTATCGTCACGATAAGCGAGTCTATCTAGGTGCACTCAAATACATGCCGCATGCTGTGCTGAAGCTGCTCGAGAATATGCCAATGCCGTGGGAACAGATAAGGGATGTGCAGGTCCTGTATCATATTACGGGTGCCATTACCTTTGTCAACGAGATACCCTGGGTCATAGAGCCAGTTTACATTGCTCAGTGGGGGTAAGTTTAATTTTATTTCCATATATATAAATGTAATTTAAGCAAAATATGGGTTAACATTTTGCAGCACCATGTGGATTATGATGCGTCGTGAGAAGCGCGATCGTCGTCACTTTAAACGAATGCGTTTCCCGCCCTTTGACGATGAGGAACCGCCTTTGGACTATGCGGACAACGTTTTAGATGTTGAACCTCTGGAGGCCATACAAATTGAGCTAGATAACGATGAAGATAATGCCGTCTACAAATGGTTCTATGATCATAGACCCTTAGTCGATACGCCGTAAGTAATTATGATATACCAATATATATCTAACTACTAACTGACAAAATCTTTCATAGCTTTGTGAACGGCTCCACGTACCGCAAGTGGAATCTATCTCTGCCACAGCTGGCAACCCTTTATCGCCTGGCCAACCAGCTGCTCACTGACCTGGTCGACAATAACTTCTTTTATCTGTTTGATCCAAAGAGTTTTTTTACCGCAAAGGCGCTAAACATGGCCATACCAGGTGGCCCAAAGTTTGAGCCGCTGATCAAGGATCACAATGTTGGGTAAATTAAAGCAATATATATTTAAAGCGACTATTTTATTAATTGCTTGCCTTTCAGTGACGAGGACTGGAACGAGTTTAATGATATAAATAAGGTTATTATAAGACAGCCCATTCGCACCGAGTATCGTATTGCGTTTCCATATCTTTACAATAATATGCCGCATTTTGTGCATCTAAGCTGGTAAGAAATTTGTTTTTATATATATCAATATGTATTTAGATATGTACATGGCAGTAGAGTTTCCAGTTGAAGTTGCCTGCTGGCAAACACTTCATGCCCTGTTAGAGCACACCAAACTCCCTACTTACTACCAATTTAGCGATTGTTTTCTTATGGGATGTGCAATGTGAATGTTCGTTACGATTTTCTAGACTGAATCGCGACTGCTGATAGTTGCATACAAGCTAGATCCTATGATCAATGGAGAATGACCATTAAATGTACCTTTCATTTGTATTGAATTCTCTCTTTAGGTACCATACGCCCAATGTGGTCTATATCAAGACTGAAGACCCGGACTTACCGGCCTTCTACTTTGATCCACTTATCAATCCCATTTCTCATCGCAATGCCAATTCTAAAATCCAAGAGCCATTGCCTGATGATGATGAGGACTTTTCGCTGCCCGATGATGTGCAGCCCTTCTTGCAGGACACACCGCTCTATACGGATAATACAGCCAATGGAATTGCGCTGTTGTGGGCACCGCGTCCGTTTAATATGCGCTCGGGACGTTCACGTCGCGCTATTGATGTGCCGCTGGTTAAATGCTGGTACAAGGAGCATTGTCCACCTGGTCATCCGGTCAAGGTGCGCGTCAGCTATCAGAAGCTGCTCAAATACTATGTGCTCAATGCCCTGAAGCATCGCAAACCGAAGCCGCAAAAGAAGCGGTGGGTTAACTAATTACACAATGACTTCTTAATTGCTATTATTGATATGTTATTTGTACTGTTTTGTAGATATTTGTTCCGCTCCTTTAAGGCGACTAAATTCTTTCAAACAACCACCTTGGATTGGGTTGAGGCTGGACTGCAAGTGTGTCGCCAGGGCTATAATATGCTCAATTTGCTTATACATCGTAAGAACCTAAACTATCTGCATTTGGACTACAATTTCAACTTGAAGCCGGTCAAGACGCTGACCACCAAGGAGCGTAAAAAGTCACGTTTCGGCAATGGTAATTGACTTTTTAATCATTAATTCAATCCAATTTTTAACGTCTGCTTCTTTTGGCAGCTTTTCATTTGTGCCGTGAGATTTTGCGCCTCACCAAACTAATCATCGATTCACATGTACAGTATCGTCTCAACAATGTAGACGCCTTTCAGCTGGCCGATGGCCTGCAGTATATCTTTGCACACGTTGGCCAGCTGACAGGCATGTATCGCTACAAATACAAGCTAATGCGACAGATACGCATGTGCAAGGATCTGAAGCATCTGATCTACTATCGCTTTAATACGGGACCAGTGGGTAAGGGTCCTGGTTGCGGCTTCTGGGCGCCGGGTTGGCGTGTGTGGTTGTTCTTTATGCGTGGCATAACACCGCTCCTGGAGCGTTGGCTCGGGAATCTGTTGTCGCGTCAATTCGAAGGTCGTCATTCGAAGGGAGTGGCTAAGACGGTGACCAAGCAACGTGTCGAATCACATTTCGATTTGGAATTGCGTGCCTCAGTTATGCACGATATTGTCGACATGATGCCAGAGGGCATCAAGCAGAACAAGGCGCGCACCATACTCCAGCATCTGTCTGAGGCTTGGCGTTGCTGGAAGGCCAATATACCGTGGAAGGTGCCCGGTCTGCCCATACCCATTGAGAACATGATTCTGCGCTATGTCAAAATGAAAGCCGATTGGTGGACAAATACGGCTCATTACAATCGTGAGCGAATACGCCGTGGTGCCACCGTCGACAAGACTGTGTGCAAGAAGAATTTGGGTCGTTTGACACGTCTGTATTTGAAGGCTGAGCAGGAACGGCAACATAACTACCTCAAGGATGGCCCGTATATATCGCCCGAGGAGGCGGTCGCCATATATACCACAACGGTGCATTGGCTCGAGTCCCGCCGCTTTGCCCCAATACCCTTTCCACCCCTTTCCTACAAGCACGATACCAAGCTGCTGATTTTGGCTCTGGAGCGCCTCAAGGAGGCATACAGTGTAAAGTCACGTTTGAATCAAAGCCAGCGCGAGGAGCTCGGCCTGATTGAACAGGCCTATGATAATCCCCATGAGGCACTCTCCCGCATCAAACGTCACCTGCTGACACAGCGCGCTTTCAAGGAGGTAAGATCGGTTTAAAATTAATGCTGAAGCTTAAATTTTGAAAGTTTTCTTTTGTTTTTTTTTTTTTTTGTAGGTGGGCATTGAGTTCATGGACTTGTATAGTCATTTGATACCTGTGTACGAGGTCGAGCCACTGGAGAAGATTACGGATGCTTACTTGGATCAGTATCTGTGGTATGAGGCAGACAAACGCCGCCTCTTTCCGCCATGGATTAAGCCGAGCGATACGGAACCGCCGCCATTGCTGGCCTACAAGTGGTGTCAAGGTAACAAAGCATTTGTTTCTTCTTTTAAGGCATATTAAATTCCGAGCGTGTTATTTCTGTGCATTTTGGGCGTGTGATTTGTGGCAAAGTGATGAGCTTGATTCCATCCCCTTGTTGCAAACCTCACGCCGAAGGTGGCGCATCTAAGCAACAATATCGATATACAAGTTTCCACTATTATTAATTATAAAATCGCCATGTGAAAATCGCAGCTAAATGTTCTTTGCTTTTGCAGGCATCAACAATCTGCAGGATGTCTGGGATGTGGGTGAGGGCGAATGCAATGTGCTGCTCGAGTCGCGCTTCGAGAAGCTGTACGAGAAGATTGATTTGACCTTGCTCAATCGTCTGCTGCGTTTGATTGTCGATCACAATATTGCCGATTATATGACGGCCAAGAATAACGTAGTCATCAATTACAAGGACATGAATCATACCAACAGCTATGGCATCATACGCGGTCTACAGTTCTCTTCCTTTATAACGCAGTACTATGGACTTGTTTTGGATCTTTTGGTCCTGGGATTGCATCGCTCCAGCGAAATGGCTGGCCCACCGCAAATACCCAACGATTTCCTTACATTCCAGGACGCCGGCACAGAAACAGCTCATCCCATACGTCTTTACTGTCGATATGTGGATCGCATACATTTGTTCTTCAGGTTCTCAGCTGAAGAGGCCCGAGATCTGATCCAGCGTTATCTCACCGAGCATCCGGATCCTAACAATGAGAACATTGTGGGCTACAATAACAAAAAGTGTTGGCCACGCGATGCGCGCATGCGTCTGATGAAGCATGACGTTAATCTGTACGTTTATCGATATAATCATTGGTATGTCTTCTTTTGTTCATATTTTCTTCTGCTTGCAGTGGTCGTGCTGTCTTCTGGGATATCAAGAATCGTTTGCCCCGCTCGGTGACCACCATTGGCTGGGAAAGCACATTCGTTTCGGTCTATTCCAAGGATAATCCCAATCTTCTCTTTAATATGAGCGGCTTCGAGTGTCGCATACTGCCAAAGGTACCTTTAAATCCAAATTGCTCACCAAGTTCAGTTAGCAATTCGTGTATTTCTCATATATTTTCAGTGTCGCACCCAAAA
Source organism: Drosophila picticornis (assembly GCA_035043845.1). NCBI lineage: Eukaryota > Metazoa > Arthropoda > Insecta > Diptera > Drosophilidae > Drosophila > Drosophila picticornis. Next base: position 22,884,542 of record JAWNMR010000493.1, read on the forward strand.
CGAGGAGTTCACGCATCGCGATGGCGTCTGGAATTTGCAGAATGAAATAACCAAGGAGCGCACAGCTCAGTGCTTCCTGCGTGTGGATGATGAGTCACTGGGACGTTTCCATAATCGAGTGCGACAGATTTTGATGGCCTCCGGTTCCACGACGTTCACAAAGGTATATAGAGATTTAATTACTTTATTATAGAAATGATTTTATATTTGATTCGCTTATAGATTGTCAACAAATGGAATACAGCGCTTATTGGCCTCATGACATATTTCCGTGAGGCTGTGGTCAACACACAGGAGCTGCTGGATCTGCTGGTCAAGTGCGAAAACAAAATACAGACTCGTATCAAGATTGGCTTGAACTCCAAAATGCCTTCGCGTTTTCCGCCCGTTGTGTTCTACACGCCCAAAGAGTTGGGCGGCCTGGGCATGTTGAGTATGGGTCATGTGCTGATTCCACAATCCGATCTGCGCTGGTCCAAGCAAACAGATGTTGGCATTACGCATTTCCGTTCCGGTTAGTAATCCTATACTATTCTATATATTTCTTATCTAACAAGTAACTCTCCTCTACTTTTCAGGCATGTCGCATGACGAGGATCAGCTTATACCAAATCTGTATCGCTACATACAGCCGTGGGAGAGTGAGTTTATTGATTCGCAGCGTGTTTGGGCCGAGTATGCGCTGAAGCGTCAGGAGGCAAATGCACAGAATCGTCGGCTTACCCTGGAGGATTTGGAAGACAGCTGGGATCGTGGTATACCGCGCATAAATACGCTCTTCCAGAAAGATCGGCATACGCTGGCCTACGACAAGGGCTGGCGCATACGTACAGAGTTCAAGCAATATCAGGTGCTCAAGCAGAATCCCTTCTGGTGGACGCATCAGCGGCACGATGGTAAACTCTGGAATCTGAATAACTATCGCACAGATATGATACAGGCGCTGGGCGGCGTGGAAGGTATTCTGGAGCACACACTCTTCAAGGGCACATACTTCCCCACCTGGGAGGGTTTGTTCTGGGAGAAGGCATCCGGCTTTGAGGAGTCCATGAAGTACAAGAAGCTGACAAACGCTCAGCGTTCCGGTCTTAACCAGATACCCAATCGTCGCTTTACACTCTGGTGGTCACCGACCATTAATCGCGCAAACGTCTATGTGGGTTTCCAGGTGCAATTGGATTTAACGGGTATTTTCATGCACGGCAAGATTCCCACGCTGAAAATTTCGTTGATTCAAATCTTTCGGGCTCACTTGTGGCAAAAGATACACGAATCCATTGTGATGGATTTGTGTCAGGTGTTTGATCAAGAACTGGACGCCCTCGAGATCGAGACAGTGCAAAAGGAGACGATACATCCTCGCAAGTCATACAAAATGAACTCATCCTGTGCGGACATCCTGCTTTTCCCAGCCTACAAGTGGAACGTATCGCGTCCGTCGCTGCTGGCGGACACCAAGGATACCATGGATAATACAACCACCCAGAAGTATTGGTTGGATATACAACTGCGTTGGGGCGATTATGATTCGCACGATGTGGAGCGTTATGCGAGGGCCAAGTTCTTGGATTACACCACGGATAACATGTCCATTTATCCATCGCCGACGGGCGTGCTAATTGCCATAGATTTGGCGTACAATCTGCACTCGGCCTATGGCAATTGGTTCCCCGGTTGTAAAACGCTCATACAACAGGCCATGGCCAAGATTATGAAGGCCAATCCGGCGCTTTATGTGTTGCGTGAGCGCATCCGTAAAGCACTGCAGCTGTACTCCTCGGAGCCAACGGAGCCGTACCTGAGCTCTCAGAATTATGGTGAATTGTTCTCGAATCAGATCATTTGGTTTGTGGACGATACGAATGTGTATCGCGTGACCATTCACAAGACCTTTGAGGGCAATTTGACAACGAAGCCGATCAATGGTGCCATCTTCATATTCAATCCACGCACCGGACAGCTCTTCCTCAAGATTATTCACACGTCGGTGTGGGCTGGCCAGAAGCGTTTGGGCCAGTTGGCCAAATGGAAGACGGCTGAGGAGGTAGCAGCTCTCATCCGCTCGCTGCCCGTTGAAGAGCAGCCCAAGCAGATTATTGTCACACGCAAGGGCATGTTGGATCCACTTGAGGTGCATTTACTTGATTTCCCCAATATTGTCATTAAGGGTTCGGAGTTGCAGCTGCCCTTCCAGGCATGTCTCAAAGTCGAGAAATTTGGTGATCTTATATTAAAGGCCACTGAGCCACAAATGGTACTGTTTAATCTCTACGATGACTGGCTGAAGACAATATCCTCGTATACAGCGTTCAGTCGTCTCATTCTGATACTGCGTGCCCTGCATGTCAACACTGAGCGCACCAAGATCATCTTGAAGCCCGACAAGACGACCATAACGGAAGCACATCACATTTGGCCCACGTTAACGGACGAGGAGTGGATCAAGGTGGAGGTGCAGCTGAAGGATCTCATTCTCGCCGATTATGGCAAGAAGAATAATGTGAATGTTGCCTCGCTGACACAGTCCGAGATCCGTGACATTATACTCGGCATGGAGATTAGTGCACCATCCGCCCAGCGTCAACAAATCGCCGAAATCGAGAAGCAGACCAAGGAACAGAATCAGCTGACGGCAACAACGACACGCACAACAAACAAACATGGTGACGAGATTATCACCTCGACAACATCTAACTACGAGACGCAAACATTCAGTTCCAAAACGGAGTGGCGCGTACGTGCAATTTCCGCCACTAATTTGCATCTGCGCACGAATCACATTTATGTGAGCTCCGATGACATCAAGGAGACGGGCTACACCTACATTCTGCCCAAGAATATTTTGAAGAAGTTCGTCACCATATCAGATCTGCGCGCCCAGATCGCTGGATATTTGTATGGCGTCAGTCCGCCGGATAATCCGCAGGTGAAGGAGATCCGTTGCATTGTGATGCCGCCACAGTGGGGCACCCATCAGACGATCAATTTGCCCAATGCCTTACCCACGCATCAGTATCTCAAGGATATGGAGCCACTGGGCTGGATACACACACAACCGAACGAGTTGCCGCAATTGTCGCCTCAGGACATAACGACTCACGCGAAGATCATGCAAGAGAACTCCAACTGGGATGGCGAAAAGACAATTGTCATCACATGCTCGTTTACGCCCGGCTCGTGTTCTCTGACTGCCTACAAACTGACGCCATCTGGCTTCGAATGGGGCTCCAAGAACACCGACAAGGGCAACAATCCTAAAGGCTATCTGCCGTCGCATTATGAGCGCGTCCAGATGCTGTTATCCAATAAGTTCCTCGGCTTCTTTATGGTGCCGGCGCAGAGCAGTTGGAATTATAACTTTATGGGTGTGCGACACGATCCGAACATGAAATACGAACTGCAATTGGCCAATCCTAAGGAATTTTATCATGAACTGCATCGCACATCGCATTTCCTGCTCTTCTCAAATCTTGAGGATGGCGGCGATGGCGCCGGCGCTGATCGTGAGGATGTTTATGCATAATTTTCAACAACTACGGGAGGACTGATTAGTCACCAACTTAGGACACTTTTCCTTCTTCCTTCTAAGTGCAAACCATTTTTATAACCCTGGATATCCTGATTCATAACAATAAAACAAAAATCAAATTTAAGCTCTCAATTATCAACATTTTCTTTAGGACTAAACAGCAGTTACCATGGCAAATGATACAACTCCTGGCCTTATTTGCATTTCAGCAGTTTTACTATTGCTTATTCTTTTGTCCTTCACATGGGGCAACTTAACACATAACATTAACTTAATGCTACATATAGTGGATAAGTTAAAAAAAGAAAATTTCTTATATTCTTATTTGGTTTGGTTTCTAGGTACGTCTGTTGGTGATTTGGTTATTTGCTGGTGTTTAGGAGCATTTCCATAGCACAATGGCCAAGTTGCCACCAAAGAATAGATAGAGTATATTCTCAGTCTCATAGGACACCTCAAAGCCGAATCCCTCACCGACAACTACATGCCAATAGATGCCAAACTTTTTGTCCATACTCTCCTTAATCATTTTTGCAACTAACTGTAAAATAAAATAGATTAAATATAATGTAAAATATGTGAAATAACATTATATAACAGTCGCCTGAAAATGAGAATATTGGAAATGAAAATAGTCCTCAAATCATGAATCGACTTCTCAATATTTTATTTAAATCGATTATCTTCCAAAAGACTTTCAGTCGGTTTCGAAAACTCTTTGTAAAAGTCATTGAATTTATTATACTCGTATATAAGAAAAGAGTACTTGAAGCGTACACTTTTCAAGAGACCACCACGTTAAAATCCATTTTGAGATATTTGGCTTACCTCATAATTTGAAGAAAATTTCTCGCACATACTAACGCTCAACTCGACAACCTCATGACGCATTTCTTCCTTCATATCTGAATGCTGTTTTTCAAAAGAATAGAGTATTTCACGCTTACTTCAAAAATAAACTGATGTTTCTTTAACCAACCTTGACTAGGGGATAGATGTGCACGATTTTCTTGTCACCCTCCTTGACGTTCTCTTCATCACCCATGTCTGGAGCGGAGCTGAGCTCGAAGCCTTACAAGCTGTCGCGGAGGAACACCGAACGTGTTCAGTTCTGTTACCAATTTCCGACTCTAAGAACACGCGATAACCGATGAGATTGCAAACAGCGACGGACGAAACTAATGTAATAAAAATTGAGTTAAATTTCGATTTACATGTGACACACAATTCAAGGTAGTAACCGTAGTATAGTATTAGTCTGGCATATAGTATAAGAATTGACTGACTGGCATGTGAATGAATGTGAATATGAGAACGCTTATGAATTTGTGTTGTGTCACGGCAGGTTCAGGCTGCTATGGTAATTTGTGTTGCCTGTCGGCTGCACGATTCACTTGCAACTGACTGACGCCGACTCCATTAACTTTGCCTTTGGCTCAGGCGACCACAAAACAGGAACACATACACACACACACGCACACACACACACACACACACACACACACACACACACAGTCTAGGCATTAGTGGCTGTGCTGCGTTTGCGCCAAGTCTGCAGCTACTCAACTAAACGGATTGCCACCCTCTTAGGCCAAAACAACAATGGCAATTTCCGTGCGGGAGTCAGCTAGACGGATGCCGTCGTCTCGTCATCTTGTCGGCCACCCCAATAGTTCGCAAGGATTTGCCAGCATTGGGCTTTTGGGTGGATGAAGACGATGATGATGCGTTTGCGGAAAATTGAATAGCTTCCTCCGCCCTTCCTGGAAAGAACAACCACCAAGTCACAGAGAGACTGAAGATAAACCATTACACTTGTTAGATTTATGTACTGTTTGCGGCAATTAATACATGTGTGAAATTTCTTGTTTTATTTATGTATCCCAGTTTTCTTCCTCAATCTCGCAGACGGGCTTAATTGTGTTGTTCTCTTCCTCAGCAAATAGATTAGATTCGCTGTTGTTGGAATCGTTGTCCTCTTCCTCGATCAGAACGAAATCGTTTTCAATTTGTTTCTTATGCTTCTCCAAGAGTTGATCCAAAATCTTCTTTGTGGCGCCCATATATTCGAGTCGTTTCAATAGCAGAGCTATGGACATTTTATAGGCACACTTCTCGTCATCATAGTTAGCCTCGTTCAGTGTGCAGCTATTTAGTTCGAATTGAACCTCTGCCCAAATCTTCTCCTCCAGCGAACGCATGTCCTTATAGAATGGAAAATCGACAGCATGCAGAATTTTGTAAGGCGATTCACCGACTGGGTGAGGTTTAAGTGTAAGTGGTTCCATCAATGGCTTGCCCAGCATGTCTTTCCTCACAAACAGCGCTATTTGCGAGACGTGATCAACTGATTCGTAGCCCGCGGGCGGGTCACCCACTCCTAGTACGGAGAACACATAATTAGGATACATTTCAGTTATTCTCAAGCACCACTTTTTAAATTCTTCTCTTGTCCATTCGAACTTGTGATCATGGTGTCGAAATCCATTTGACAGCAACGACTTGAGGCGAGTGAATATAATATTGAAATCCGAATTTGGTGTACTAAAAATTACAATTTTTGGCTGCATAAAACCAAATATATTTAATGGTATTTTAGCCAGCACGTCATCGTAAACATGCTCAATACTGAAAAAAATGTACAAGATTACTGATTGTATATAAATATAATTCTTTAAATTAAAATACTTACAGTTCCAAGGCAATGACTGCATCTGTGTTTCTCAATTCCTCAGCCGAATCCGCTACACTGCCTTGCAGAACCTCAACACGCAATGGACTCTGACGTCGTCTCAGATAATCAGAGGATAATGGATTGATGCGACTTAAATATGTGTTTAAAGTTTCAAGGTTAATGTCCACCTGCAAAAAACAATTGAATACGTTCAAATTTGAGTTTAACCGTCTGTTCCATGGCAACTCGTTTCACAGCACATGTTCTGGGTACAACAGTCTGGCAACGTGACACACATAAGATGAAACGAAACAAAATGGCGAAACAATACGGCAACGGAACATTGACTTGAGTGCGTGAGTGTGTGAGTGTTCCGAGCACGGGCAGCAGTACACGAATTAGATGTAATTTGTTGTGAAAATAAATTGAGTGTTCAAATAAACATACTTACAACTGCAAAACCTTGTAAAAATGTGTATCTAAATATACAAATGAACCTATAAGCATTAAATGCACGCCCAAACGCAAGCAAAGCAAACGTTATTCTTGCATTGCACAGAAAAAGGGAAAAGCAACGTGAAAACAAGAAGAAGAAAACTTGTAATACGTGAAAGAAATACATACTAAAAAGTGGCAAATTAAAATTACCCAGACGAGAAAAGGAAATGGAATCGAAAATGTGTTTCTAAACAATTAGTCGAGCTGCGCACAGCTCTAGGAATTTAATAAAATTGTACAAAGAAGTTGACGCCGGCTCTCGACCTAAGTAAATCAATATTCTCCAATTCTGCAGGCGACTGCCTCTGCCCCTTCTTCGGAATATCCAACATCCGTCCGTCCGTCCAGACAGTCGGACACAGTGCTTCTACTTTTATCGGAATGATGACTGAGTCCACAGAGTGTTGCATATGTATTTTTGCAATATTAGTCAGAGTGATTATTTGTTGGGCATTATCAGAAATTTGCTAAATTATTTGTTTTGTTGTGTGTGCATAGTTGTGACCAATACAAATGCAATCGATGTTGTGTGCATGTCTGTATGTATGGATGTGTGTGGCCTGTGTCCATCATTTTGCCATTCCGTTGTAGCCGACAGTGTCCCATTCCCGCTATTCCGCAGCAACAGTGAAATTCAAAACAAAAGAGTGGGAAACCTGAATTAGTGGTGACAAACAAAAAATAAAACAATAGCAAACAAAATTAATCACCATAAAATACAATGCGAATTACTTGTGCGTGCTTGCGTGTTTATTTTTATGTATTGCCTGTTTGACGACAGCACAGTTTAAAATCTTATACGAAAGAAAACAAAAACTCATCAACACAAGTCTTCTTCTTCTTGGCACAGCCAGCACGAATGTCACCAGAAGGAAGAGCGTAATAAAAGAAAAGCAGTGGGGAATAACGCACAAAAACAAAACCAATTTCAAACTCAACGTTCCTTTATGCGCTTTGCGTTAGCGTTCAACTTGAGACTGACATCTGTCAATTGATCACCTGGGTTAAGCGGCACAAAAAGTGAGATACAGCAACAAGTGCCGCCTGGTAAAGATGGGCAAACGCATTGCATCGGAACGCCAGCATGTAACGACGCATCAAACGAACAATAAAGCATCATCGTCAGATCGCAGTGCACGGAAACGCAAGCGAGCCGCAAATAAAGGCTCCCGGGTGGAGAAGCGCCAGCGCCTAAGCGATGTCGCAAATGACAACAGCTGTGAGTGGCACGAAAATGATGATGAGGACTCCTCCTCATCCGGTTCGGATAACGTGGCCCTCTTACAAACACCACAGCCACCGGCACGCGCTCAGTGTCCAGTCAATTCCCGTGCATCGCTGCTGTCCCTGGCCACATTCGCCAGCGGCGGCTACAGCGATCACAATAATTCCGGTACAACCGAATCGCCACGTCCCGTTTATACACTGCGCCCCTCTGTAGTCAATGGTACCATATTAAGGGATGTGCTCTCAAAGGCTTGGCGACTCGGACGACCCATTGGTAAGGAATCAACTAACTCGTACTTTAATATTAATTGCTAAAAATTTCCCCAATAGGCAAGGGTAACTTTGGTGAGATATTCCTTGCCTCGGATGACACTGGTTGCCCGGTTTCGTTGGAGAGCGCCAAATATGTGGTCAAAATAGAACCACACTCCAATGGACCGCTCTTTGTGGAAATCCATTGCCTGATCAATACTAATCAGACACCAGGTAAACAATCACAAACTTTCCTTCGAGTTAAAAGAGTATAATTGTTATATCTAATTACAGAAATTACAAATGGCAACGAGCCGCGCAGCCAGAAGATTGAGAAATTGCTACCACGAATCAGTAATGGACCACCATCGGGTATCCCGAGCTACATTGCCTCGGGCACACACTACTTTGGCGATGGACGCTATCGGTTTTTGGTGCTGCCGCGCTTTGATCGGGATCTGCATTCGCTGATTAAGAATACGCGTGTGGCACAGAAATCGTTGCTACTCCTGGCCATACACATTATTAATGTCCTTGAGCATTTGCACGACAAGGGTTATTGTCACAATGATATTAAGGCGCAGAATCTGATGATATCCAAGTGCAAGTATCTCAAGCGACAGGCTATGCAGGGTGGCGGCAGCAGCAATAGGAGCTTCGTTTCCAAGCACTACGACGAGAAACAGCAAACGACAGACAGTGGCAACAGTTCCGAACAGGAGGCCAATGACGATGACTATTTCGTAAAGAGCGAGAAGCTCGCGCTAAAACGCCTTGTGGGTGTCAAAGAGGACAACGATGCGGAGGATGAGGATGAGGATTTTGATGACGGCGCTACAACGAACAGTAATAACAGCAACAGCCTTGACATGTACCAAACGCCAGTGAATAAACGGAAGGGACGCGCGCGCACCAATGCAATTGAGTTTAGTGGCTCGAATCCAATGCGCTCGTGCCGCCGGAATGATACCCGCAATTCCAGCTCCATGTATGAGGAGATGGTCAAGTCACATTATCTGCGACCGGCGAAGCGCGTCAGTTATTCGGAGCTGCTTGTCAATGAAGATGGCTATCCGGTGAAACCAGATGCTAACAGCGAACAGTCTCCGGTCAGCTCGGACAATGAGTCTGAAGAGTTTTTGCCGCCATCGGCACGCCGCGGAGGAGGGTCTGTGGGCTCCAAGCGCAGCTCACGCAGCGCCGCCTGCAAATTAAAAACCACGCGTGCCATGCGCCGACAAGATCAAAAGGAAGAGCTCAAAGCCGAATTAAACGACGCTGGACGTAACGGTGGGGTGAGAAGTAAGCGCAAGGTGATGCAGTACCAGTTAATGCCTGTGGAAGAGGAGCATATATTTCTGATTGACTTTGGTTTGGCCTCGAAGTATCAAGACCGCGGCGTGCATCGACCATTTATTATGGATCAGCGTCGCGCTCATGATGGCACCTTGGAGTTCACCTCACGCGATGCGCACTTGGGAGCGCATTCTCGTCGCAGCGACTTAGAGTGCTTGGGCTACAATTTGCTATACTGGTCGGAGGGTTATCTGCCGTGGAAGGATGTGGCGCAGCAACAGCAGCAAGAGAAGGTGCATCGCGCCAAGGAGCTGTTCATGACCGATGTGTGCGAAATGCTTCGACAGTTCTATGGCAAACAGGTTCCTAAATATTTGGGTGAATTCCTCAAGGAAATTGGACAACTCGCATACCAGGAGCGACCCAACTATGAGCGCTATCGCAACATCTTCCAGCGAGAATATCGCCGACTTGGCTATGATTGCAGTCAGATGCAGCTAAGCAGCGATGAGATCTTACGCACTCGCGTCTCCGTCAAGGATGTCGTCGATGGCAGCGCCAAATGCGACATATTTGAGCTAAACAATAAAATTGCTTGCAATGTGATGCGCAATGCGACGCTCAGCACACCGTTCCAGGAGCATGCGCTCACGAATCGCGTATCGCCGAAAAATCTGCGTTCCAAGTCTAACCGGAAGAATGTCAAAAAGAAGATATTCTCATGGGCGGAGGTGCTTTCTCAAGATCCCGATCAAATAGCACGCGAACGTGCTGTGAAGGAGTTTGAGCGTGAGGAAGTCATATGTTCGCTACAGTCACGTCTGCCCAGACGCTATGAGGGCCATCCGACCTATGCTATATTGGCGGTGGAGCAGTCCAGGCGGGACAAAGGGATGATCGTGCAGGAACACAAAACCGAAGAGGCGGTGGATGAAGAAAATACACACAAGGCTTCCGAGTCAGATGAGGAGTACGAAGAAGACGAGCAGGAGCAGGAGGAGGAAGAGGAGGAGGACGAGGAAGAGGAGGGGGAGGAGGAGGAGGAGGAGGGGGAAGAACAGGAAGCTGACTCAGCGACTGATGAGGTGAGTAGATTAGTACAGTACAGTTTGCATCTAATGAAGTGAGGTTATTTATGTTTTTGCCGTAGAGTGATGAGAGCGAGTGCACAACGCAGTCGGAAGCAGTGCGCAGGGGACGGGGACGCCCGCGCAACTGCAGCAAACAAAGGCAATTACAACAACAACAAACGTTGGCCAAAAGCACTGAAACGCGTAAAAAGACTTTAAGGCCTAGCGGCAAATCGCGTAACAGCAATGGCCACAGCCTGCAGAGTCACAGCCAACAAATTGCCACACCGTTGACAGCAGTCGGAGGCAATAAACGTGGCTGTGCCACTCGCAAGGAGAATGCCACAATGGCATCCGCCACCGGTGAGGTGGAGCAAGACAGCAAGCTAAAGTCCCGTCAGCCAGTGGTGGATCAACCCAAACAGCGGCGTACTCGCCGTTGTCTATATAAGACTGAATCACATATACGTGGCGAGAAGCAGCAGGATGTGGAGAACAATTATGCCACGAATATGCAAAATGTGTACAGCGTGTGGCAATATGACGATGAGAACAGATACGGCAAGGGGCGGAATGTCAACTCGTCCAGGCATTGTCGCAAGTGATACGATAGTTAGAGATACCACATACATTAGCTACAACTCATTGTAGAGGGATGCAAGCAACCAAGCAATGTTGCTTATTGGCGGCAACAGAAGAGCAGCCAACTATTCAAACAAGTGCATACAAACGATAGAAGAACAGTTGTGCTGCGCTTTCAAGTATTTTCTAGAAATAAATAAATAACACTAAGTTCGATGTGAGGAAAGTTATCAAAAAACAAAGGGCAAATTCATCTGGATTTGCGTGCATCCATTAGAGTGTTTATTCCTTGCCTGGATCAGCAACACTTATACGTTTTAAGGACCTTAATTTTTACTTTGATCAAGTATGAAGCTACAACGTTAAGCAGTAATTGTTACAATGCAGATATCTGTTTGAAGAGATTCTGTAGGATGTGTTGGCACAGAAATAGGTGCAGCGTTAGGTTATATATTGGCCTTGATAGCAAATTATTGTTTAATTTCAATTATTTTTTGACGTTTTAAGTTACTTGCTTTAGGTTAATCGATTCAATAATTGTATACCCTCAAAAACAAAAAAAAAAGTATTTACTATAACTAGATGAAGATTATTATTGCATAAAACAAAGTGTAAAGTGTAAGCTAGGATGTAAACTGCGGATATAAATAAAATACCTAGAAACTATGTCTACCAATTAATCAAGAAACAATATATCTTTAAGCAAATCGGCATACAAGGTCAAATGGGAAATTGAGACACCTACCTGGAGGATGTGCTCAATATTTTCGATGCGTCGCATTAATTGAAAAAGCCGCATCTCAGCGCATCTGCAATAAACGTAATGTCATTGAAAGTAAGTGATCTTTTTGAATAATACATACCCAAATTCAGCAACTTTTTTGATTTCGTGAGCCCAGCGCGGATCTTCCAGTATTTGAATGGCCGCACAATATCGCTGCTCGTAAACAGGAGGATCAAATTTGATTGTAGTGTCAGTCATTATCGTCAGTGTTTTGAAGCCCCCACAGGGCAATGTATACTCAAACATTATATTTGAAAGATTTAAGAAATAAGTTCCAGGAATTCACTTTTTCGGATTTAGTGCAACCGCGAGCACTCAGCATAAAAATTTCGCAGTTGCAGCCAACTTAATGTGACAAGAAAACTGCGTGCAGCCAACTTCAAGTGCAATCAAATTGCGCAAGGCTAAATTACGTTATGGCTCAATTGGCGCTTAATCGTGATTATCGCACTATTGCGATAACATGACTATCGAGCGCAGTATTTCAAAAAGTACAAATTAGCTACCGAACCTGTATGTTTTTCCATTTGTGTGCCACATACCTTATAATTAAAATTCATGGTATGTATTGTTTGTTGGTGATAAAAATCTTTTTCTTAAGGGTTATCACCCCAAGAAAATCCAAGCAAATAATTGTGCCCTCTCGATGGCCATCTGTTGAAGCATTAAGGCTTAATAAGGTTAAATGTGCAGTGTTGTGCATAAAATCCATGTCTTATGTTTTGGCCATTTTTTGAGACCTCCGGGCTGTTGGCTTCCACAGAAGTACGGCAAACAAGCTACCGCAGCTGGCCAAGCAAGACCAAAAGGGTCCCCTTGCGTGCCACCTCATCACCCACCTAGTGAACATTAAGACCAAAGCCCAAACATTGCTTGACCCTCATTACGTTTGATATTTTCTTTAGACGTTAAGGACAGCGCTGGGCAGCTGCAGAAGCTAGTTAGTTTTTAACTTTATTGCTTGCTGGAAAAACTCATTTGCCTTGCACCGTCTACGCAACAAACAACAAACGGACAAAAGGAAAATAAAGTAAAGTAAACTTTTAACCGGCCTGCGGGCACAACCAAAATAACAGTATTAACAAAAACAACAACGAAAATAAATAAAGAAAACCCAAAAATCGAAAGGAGTTTGTGAAAAGATTTGCTTTTCGTTTTCTTTTCACTTAATGGCAATAACACAATTTGGTACCAAACAGTTTCCCGTTTCATTTGTTTTCGTTCTGTTGAGCAAAACATTTAAGACACCAACTTGGGCTCATTGAATTTTGGGGGCCCGATTCAAATGAAATGTTTTTGTTGTCTTAAGTGCACACAACTTTCGTATAATGAGCAAGATATCAAATACGCAGCTCAAACTCAAATCTTGCAGCACACCTTCTCGCACTCCCCACTCCTCTCTGTCTCTCTCTCTCTCTCTGTCGCTCGCCCAGTGCGTTATCCATGGTAAGTTGCCAATGTGACATTATGTGCACGCACACGCATCCAGGTAAACAAATTTGTTGAGACGACAATTTCAAAATGCGGCGCCAACAACAAACAGAGCAGAATTCGGAGCTGGAGCAGGAGCATGAGCAGCAGCTGAAATAAGTACTGCCCAGATTGGAGCAGGTAAGCGCAAAATGAAAAATACATTGGACTAAGGATAAAAGAAAATTATGCAAAAATAAATATACACACACAGAGAGAAAGAGAACGCACAAGGTGTAGACAAAAAGGCATGAAGGTAAAATATACAGAGATGTAGATAGAGAGATAGAGAAAAGAGAGAGAGAGAGAGAGAGCGAGATAAAGCAAAGTATGATAAAAACAACGTTTGCTCTTCTTTAAGTCTGCTTCTGCTGTTTTCAAGGTGATTATCCATAAGCCCCAAAACACAGGACAGCGCACATGGCCACGTTGCGGGAGGGTCCTGCCTGCCTTCGTTTGACTAAAGACAAAGTTTTTTAAACGATGCCCCCAAGATGGAAGACATGATGCCAGCCAACTTTTGACTGTCCTGTTACCTTTTCTTTAGAGGAGTAGGTTTGAAAACCAAGCATTAATATTTTTTGAAGCTGCGCACCAAAAATGTTGTAAATTTGTTGCCGACGCTTTTTTCTGTTTTCATGCGGTGACAATGAAACGCGGATAAAGCATTTTACGTGCTGACGCCTTTGGCAGCTGTGGGTTAGATTGACTGTGAACTGGTAAGCAGACGGTGCCACATTGTCTTTCTGCTGGTTCTTTGCGCCGCTGATTTCGCATAAATTATGCACACAGACAACGGGCAGCGGACAAACGAACATCTCAAATCGCGCATCGCTCATCGCTTACAATCCGCTAAAAGCTACGTGCGACATGCAGGCGAAGAGCAGCTTCCTTCTCGCCCAACAAATTACAAATGTGTCGCATTTTATGCTTCGACAAGAACAAGAGCACTACGAGAACATTGGAAAACAACAGCAAGCATTTGTGCTCTCTCTCTCTTACTCTTTCTCTTTCTTTCTGCCCTAAGGGGTGTTGCGAACATGTTGGTATGTTTGATTAGACTCCCAAAAAGACATTTGCATTTGAACATGTATATAAACCAAATTAGTTTGCTAAACTGGGCAACATAATGAATTTCTTTGTGTGCTCCTTTTTGGTTTGTGCTTTCCTTTTATGTGTGCTTTCTGCTCCACTCAAGTATTTCGAATATATATATGTATATATATATATAAAGCGGAAATAAAAAAGTGGGCTAGTGCATTTGACTGGAAGACCACAAAACCAATTCATCAGTTTACCAAGATACATAAAAAAAAAACTCGTAAATGAAATAACCTTCATATGCGAAGCACACAATAGAATAGTTGGTTGGGCAGCGGATGATGGGGGTGGAAATGTTCATGATTAAGGCCATAAAGCAATGAAAAACTGCAACAGCAGTTGAACTCGGCAACAAGTTGGCCAACAAGGTTAATCGTTTTTGTGCTTGCTCTAATACATTCCTGTGGCAATATGTGTGATGTTGCCACACATTTGGACACACAAACCCTAGGGAGCACATCTTTAGATAGCTTTTCGCAATGGCAGAAATGTGTGTGGAATTCGTTGTGGCTGTTGCTGTTGTTGTTGCTGTTGCATAAACGTCAACATACATACACACATTGTTTGACTATTCGGCGTGTGCAGCGACCGCACATGGAAATCAAATGAAACCTGCTTTCGAACTGTTAACTACGCCAGATGGCCTGGGAAGAAAGCTGGTGGACGGAGGAGAAAAGCTGGCCAAGGGCGACAGACTGACACAAATAACCCTGATGCACGCCTCCCACGCACCATAAATGTGGAATTTTATGTACATATGTACATAGCTACCTTGAAATGCCAAAAAAATAAGCAGAAAAAAGTTGGCCGTAAAAAAGGTAATTGCAAGTTGTTTTAATCTACACGCTGAAAAGCAGACACAAAAATCGGGTTGGAATTTGTGTCCGTTCATATTAAATGGCGAGTATTATTATTGGTCATTATCTTACTTATTTGGTATTTTTGGCTTGTGTACATAAACAATAAAAATAAATAAATAAATCGCAAAGTTTTATTGATATAGGTATTTAATAGATTAAAGTAAGCATATCACGACTTTAAATGAAGCACAACTGAATTTGGATTAATTATTTGTGGAGATTTGAGTATATTGCTTAAATGTTAAGTTTGGTTTTATAGAGCTGGAAATTGTCGATGCTTAACAGCAGATGAAGTTGAAAAATTTGCAATAGCAACAAAAGTTGAAATATAACTTGGATTGCTTAATTTCTTTAATTAATTAAATGCTACTGAAATAATTTCTCTCCGCCTCGATATTTGTTGTTGTTGTAAATGATAAATAAATGGAAGTTAATATGCAGTTACTAAAATAATAACGCAATAAATATTTATTTACTATTTAATGTTATTTTCTTTAAGCAATTAATAATTTCGAAGCTTAAGGGTTGGAGATCTGTCGTTTCAAGAATCTCGCTCAGTCATCTGAATAACTTTGTGCTTGGTCCCCTGTTTGGGGGCCCACACAACAACGACAACAACAACAATAACCTGAAACAACTCTCACATTTGTTAGCCTCAGCAGGTTATTGGTAATTTGTTGCGGCCGTGTAATTTTGTACAACATTTTCGGTATGCTTGTCATAAGGCCGATGCTTAGCTAACTCCCCAAACACCTCTGTGTGGGGCTGTGGAGTTTAAGAATAGAACGCAGTCAGCTTTTTCTGTATGTGTATTTGTGTGTGAGTTTGTGTATGTGTATAGTTATGTAAATGATACGCCCAATACAGTTTCGCGACAGCTGCCGACTGTCGGGCAAAATGGTTTGAATGCTTTTAAAAACTTTACAGGCACGCAAACTCGCTGACAACCACACAAACCCACACTTATTTACAACAATGGACTGAACCTGTTCTGGCTTTGCACTCATGTCCTGCTCATCTGCTCACATCGTCTTGTCCATCAGGACACATAGAGGAACACATACATTTATACATTTTGTGGCACTTAAAATGCAAACGCAGCTAAAATGAAATAAGGAAATCAAGGAAATCCTGCTGCGGCCTGTTTCACCTGCCTGCAAAGCTTAGGCGAGGTGAACTCTAAGCTGCTAAGGATTAAGCCAGAAAGATGCAGCCAACTGATGCTCTTGTCTATGTGGCACTCAGAAAAAAACTAGCCGCTTTCAAAAAAAAACAACTAAAACAACTCACATTTTTTACAAACCATAGCATATTCTTTATTTTAAAAATGTTATTATTATGATAAAAAATAAATAGTAATTTGAAAATAATTTTCTGTTTTCTTTTTTTCTGTGCAGCACTAATTTTAATTTTGTTGCTGTTTATCTGCGTTGCAAAGTTAATAAATTAAATCAAGAGATAATTAAATCATTCTGCACTTGAGAGCTAACGTGAACTTTTCATAAGTAACTCAAAAGCCGGGTGGGAGGACATTTGGCGGCGCAGAGCACCTGCTGGTTGTTGTTGCTGTGCATAGCAGATACACTTTCTAAAGAATACACACACACTCGCACACTCGCAATGAATACAATTTCACTCACATCAGGCAGCAGTTAATTAAAGCGGCTGCTGCTGATTTTGTTGATGCTGCCTTTGTTGTTGCTGTATTTGTTGTTGTTGTTTTTGTTGTTGTTGTTTTTGTTGTTGTTGTTTTTGTTGTTGTTGTTTTTGTTGTTGGTGTTGTTTTAGCTGGTGTCCTTGTTGCTGGCCAGGCAGGTAGCTGTCAGCGCAAAACCAATTACAAGAGCTGCCAAGAACCGTAGACAGCGATAGCAGGCACCTATGCAAAACACGTATACGTCATATGGACCAAGCGACAGGGCATAAGTCACCCAATTAGACGTGTTTTGTGTGCGGTAAAACCAGAAGCTGTAGCTGAGTTTTTAGGAGCAGCAGCAGCAACAGAAGCACTCACAAATGCAGCTGCGGCTCGTGTTAGACTAACAATAACAAGAGAGGCAGAGACAGAGAGAGCGAGAGAGAGAGAGAGAGGGAGGCATGGTATGGGAGAGAGATAGAGATAACAAGGCAGACATGCAGGCTGGCAACATAAACAGAATTAAAGTGCAGGGTTGTCGAACCAGTAAACTATTGGAAAAGCTCAAGACTTCTTTAGGAAAAAAAGGCAACCTTTTTTTAGACAAAGACAGAGTAAGAGCTAGAAAAATAAAGAGGCAGAGAGTCATTGTGCAGTTGTGCATAGTTTTGTGATTGTCAGATTTGTAGCCTAGTTTGAGGCGCTTAGTTTTTGCACCAAAAACTGCAATGTTTGCTGCGCTAACCAGTCTTTAATGAAGCAATAAACGTTTTTTGCAGCCTCATAAATGTGGCAAAACAAGGCGAAGCCCCCGTTGTAGCGCCTCTATCATGAAATTAATTGCTTAAACTGGCTGCCAGACGAGGCGCATTGAGGCGAATGCGTGAAAACGGCATTCCTGCTTTAACGGTTTGGCTTAGTTTGCTGGCAGTTCTAAGCCTAGACTGTATTGGGGGGAAGGGAGGTGGGAAAGGAGGGGATACACAAAGCAAAGCCAAAGCCAAACGCTTTGAGACTAATAATCAGCGGAGCAGACGATAGACACATGGCTGAATGAGTTTCGGTGCTAAGTGGATGCGGGGACTAACACTCCGGACAGGATGGCCAAAAAGACCACAGAATCTGACTCAAATTCAAATTCAGATTCAGGCCAGGTATAAGTCTTTTGGCTATGACTGTAATAATTCATTTGTTGCTAGCTCTAATTGGAAAACTTTGTGCGGTTTGTGTGTGTGTATAAAAATTATTTGAGTGTGTGTGTGTATATGTGTGTGACAGAATCTGGCTATTTATTGCAGTTATATTGAACACTTGCGCAATTTCCGCTATAGTTCTGAGAGTATGTGTGGATGTATATGCGTGCGTGTGGGTGGCACACAAATATGTGAAGCTATGAAAATAATGCGTATTATACAGACTGGATTACTCATTTCACGTGCAGGAAATAAGCGGAGAGATATTTTAATGGGATTTTCATTAAATTCATGAATAACATCTGTTTAAAAATGAAAATAACAATGAAAGCGTATTATTGTTTAGAATTTAATTAGCTGCCTGTTGGCGGAAGTTTATTATGTGAGCTTATAAAACACATAACGGCTTGAACACTTTGTCAAACAATTTTTTTGTATATTATCAACATTATTGCGAATGTTTATTAGTTGATTAAAATAAACAATTGTTTCATTTATAAGAGTACAATAAAATGCACTTAACTATTTTAGCCATGTCCATAAGAATATTGAATAAATCACAAATATGGCGAAGGAAATTCAACCAATCGATTTTTGCATATGCAGATCATGTTTTTTTCCCCATCCAAGGCAATTATGCAAATGTTTCTGTTGCTTTTGTTGTTGTTCTTGATGCTGCTTCTGACAATTTTCAAATTGCATGGCACTCAATCAACATGCATTGAATATGGTGCAAAGTGCTCTTAGATGTATGTTTGTTTGTGTGTGTGTGTGTGTGTGCGCGCGCGTGTGTGTGTGTGTGTGTGTGTGTGTGCGAGCGCAGGTCGACAGCACATGGCGTGACATACAAGGATGTCAGCTAGCTAGTTGGCTGGTTAACAGACAGACAGTTTGGCTATAAAAGTGCCCTCATTTGAATTCAGCACAATGCGAAAACTTTTGTGCTTATCAGCCAGCTGCCAGTTGACAGCGAGTCCGGTGTTTTGTTCGTTCTGCTCGTCCCGTTCTCTCTGACTGTGTCAACTGCATAATCAGCCAAGCATTGTCCTGTCAGTCCATCTCTTTCTCTGTCAAGCTATCTGCTGCTCCCCAGTGATTAGCCATCCGCCTGTTGCACTAAGTGGCATAAATTGGCATTAAGGCACAAGCTTATTGACGTCGCCATGTACAGAGTAAACCTGCATTTTACAAGTTTAACTACAATCGGAAAAATAACTCGTCTTGCATTTTACAATAATGAATATTAAATATAATCATCCCTAAAACCAAAAAGTAATCAATTAATTTCCAAGTCAATGAGAAATATATTCGCAAAGTATGTTTTTTTGCTGAGTAAGTTTAATAGCCAGCGGAAATGAATGATTAGATGTAGTAGAGTAGATGTAGCAGTCCACCAGCCGATATAAAAACTTTAGTTATGAGTTCGACATATTTAGGAGCGCTCCAGTTTACGCAAAAAATTTCCGTCCTTAACAAAAATCTTTCCATTTCTATTTTGGGTCTCTGCTCTAATTGAACCATCTAATTGACCAAATCAATTATGTGGCTATGAATGTCTTAAGCCCACAACTTCTAATTTATAATAGGGAACTATTATTCCTATAGTGTCGGATATAATAGGCGTACTCGACAAAGGTGTAAAAAGAGACTAATATTGTAAGAAATTTAAATAATAATTATAATTAATAATTGTTTTTTTTTTTCTATATTTAGAAATTATTTCTATAAGCAACAACTTTATAGATATCTTCTAGATTTTGATTCTGAGTATAAAAACACAAATCAGTTACGTTTGTGTTTTCCGTTTGAACACCTCATTAGGGTATCAATCTCACTATGCCTAATGGTCAAAAATTCCCAGCCCAGTAACCAAAAAGTACCGCCCTGTGACCACATGAGATGCTTGTTAGCTGCTGTAATATCCAATTTGCTCTCCATCGGGACAAGCACCAAATAATGTTTTAAGTTGCCCCAACTTCCCCACACGCCGTCCCTGGCTATCTTTTGGTCAGGCCAAAATAATTGGTATGTTACCTGCTACCTGCCACAATTCGAGATAACGAAGCGAATCAAATCGAATTGGAATTGAGAGCTCGAAACTTGTTATGCTATTGAAATTTCAATTCCTTTTTTCTGCCATTTTACTATTATGGACTATTGCATATGGATATGATACAGGGGATGGAGCTCATTAAGTGCGTAAACTTGATATGCAAATGATTTGAGCTATTTTTGTATTCAAAAGCTCTAGTTTTTGTCGGAATTCGTTTTAATACACAGACACACACACACACTTCAATTGAAATATTATAGGGCGGAACTTAATTTCGATGTTAAACAAACCACAACCACAGGGCAAACAATGATAAACCCAACAAACATGCAACAATAACAAGACCAATCTACTTTGAAACAGCAGATGGCCAACGACATTTCAACTTTAAACGAAGCGGAAATGCGAGACCACAACGGCATCATTAATCATGAGTAGCTACAGCAACCAGCTCCTAAAGGCCTTCCTCTCTCTGTCCCTCTCTCTCTTTATCCATTCACTCTTATTTCCCTTCATCTTCTTAGCCACTCAGTTTCAGTTACAGTGTTGACTTTGCTTAACTCTCAGGCAATGTTGCTTTTCTGTCAGCTCTTAATTTTGTTTTTTTCCGTTTTTTTTTTTGGTATACTTTATGTTATACATTTAAATATAAAAGATAAGCTCAGCAGTACATATACTAAGCCTTTTATATTCAAAGCTTTAATAGCACACAAACATAAATAAAATTGTGGACCCCTAAATTTTGCATAAATGTGTAGTTTTTCTATAGCATACTCGAGGGCGTCACCCAAAATGAATTAATTCTAATTATAAAACAAATTTGAAGCATGTAAAATAGAAAGTGTAAATATTTATTTCAAATACTTTTTTAAGCTAGTTGATAATTCTAAGTAAAGCAAAATATTGTTAAGACATTGCAGAATAATTTTTTAGTTATTGCGTTATAACAAAATCTTTAGGGCAACAATATTTTCGTGCATCCCCAACTTTAGCTTTTTTCTTTTTCTTTTCCTTTTTTTTGAGAGTATTAAATTTTAATCCCGTACAAAGGGCGAGGTCAGCCATGCGACGCTACCTAGCATGAGAGTTAATAGCATTTGGTGTTTTGCTGCCAAACAACGGAACAGAAAGTTGACCAAAAACTTTGCTTTGCTTTAGGATGCTGGCTAACATCATTGCAACTTTAACGCCAAAGTGTTTGCGGATTTCACTGTGTGGGTCCGTGTGTGTGTATGTATGTGAGTATGTTTTAAGTTGATTTGATGGTAAATAACGACAAAAGCATAGAGTGACAGAGAAAATGTTGCGGTTGCTCTCACTGACACTTAAACATGCAATAAACCAATATGTCCAATATATGTGTGTATGTGCACTCTGTGTGAAGCTGCAATGGTTGCTGTTATTTTGCGTTCACCGCACAATAAATATGAACTGAAGTGCGCCATGCTTGTTTTAGTTCTTAGAGTTACTGTTGTTGCTGTTTCGCTTTTGTTCTTTGTTGGCAGAGTTGACCAAGACAATAAAACTGCAACAAAACTGAGTCTTTGAAATTGTGGCTACAGTTTGAGAGCAACTGCCACGCAATGTTGTGCATACTTTCAGGCTACACTTAAAATGTCGCCACATATCACTTTTTGTTTTTGACTGGGGGTTGTGGGTGGCTACTAAATGAACCTTATTAGCTGGAAGTTTAAACGCTGGAAAACACAATTTGTTCTGACTGACAGTGTAGCAGCAGAAGTCATACACTGCTTGATTCTTTACGTTTACGTATAGCAAGTCTTGCAAATCCTCATTATTTAATCAGTCATAAATCAATCCAACTATCTCGTGTGGGGTATTGATTGTTATTTAGTTGCTGGGTTATCACCACAGCTTAACTCGAGCTGACAAAATCAATCACAGTGAAGCATCGTTTGCTGTTGACACGAGAATTCAGGTGCCTGGAGGAGACTGTTAAGGGCCTTAACAACTATAAATGCGTTCGCTTACAGCTCGTAATCAGTGACTAACAAGCAGGGCAGCAATAACAAAAGCAAACAACAACTAAAGCCTGCTAAAAAGTTGGATTTCTTTGTCTCCGAAGCAGCAAGTTCAGCAAGTCCGCCAACAACCGGGCAAAAGCTGTTTTCTGTCTCCCATCATATTTCATTTGGCACTAAAAATACTCGCGTTATGGCTACACCCCCATTTTCAACCTCATCTTTCATGCCTATGAAGCTCAAGTGGGGTCATTGTTGATCAAATAAATTGTATTATTATCAAATTGATTGATGTCTAGGCCACTCAGTCCATGTTTTTCTTATTGCTCGACCAGCACACTTTTGGCCAACTTAATTAGAATCTGAAGGCCCTCCTCATTGTTAGCCTTGTAGTAGGGCAGCGCCTGCAATCTGGCCAACCATTGCGTCAGCTTGGGATACTTCTCCGGATCGATGGGCGCAAAGGCAGCCGCGGTTGAGACCGATGACACGCTGCAGAGATCCGCAATGGTTAGTTTCGCACCAGCGAGATATGGAGATGTGGCCAGGCAGTGCTCCAGTCCATCGTATGCCTTCTGCATGTATGTGATGCGATCTTCGGGTATTGTTGTGGCGCCAAAGTAAAACAGCGGCTCCACAATGAAACGCACACGTGGAAACAGATGGCCGCAATCGAAGTAGAGACGGGCATCGACCTCGCGTCGTTGTGCTGGATCCTTGGGATACAGTGCATCACCGTCCTTGGCATACTTGTCAACCAGATAGCAACAGATCACATGCGAATCGCTGACCACAGTGCCATTGTCATCCAGCACTGGGATTGTATGCAGTGGGTTTAGTTTGAGAAATTGTGGAGTCATATTCTCACCAGCCTTGACGGTCAGTGGGCTAAAAATAGGTATACAGAGGGGGGGAGAGAGAGAGAGAGAGAGAGAGAGAGAGAGAGAGAGAGAGAGAGAGAGAGAGAGTATAAAGAAATGGGAATGAATGGAATAAAACGCAAACAAAACTAGTTTTTGCTAGTTTATAGCAGAATTATTGAGTTTGTAAAGAGTTCAACTAAATTCCTCTGTCTGTCATGAGACATTTCAAGTAATTAATATTAACATCGATGTAACATGCTCTTAACATTTATCAAGTGGCTTTCGACTGAATGTCCACTTAAATTCCAACTAAAAAATTTAACTATACATTTTAGTTTATACACTTCGAGAAGCTTTTGTCGCTCTGCGCCACTTACCGGAGATCCAAGTCAAGTCCCAGAGCAGCAGCTGTGAGAAGCACCCCACGGCTTGGCGGACTGCGTGAATTATAATAGAGAACTGGTTTGTTGGCCATTCTGTCTGTATGGCGGAGAAGAGAGAGAGAGAGAGAGAGAGAGAGAGGGAGAGCGGGGTGGCGTTAGTTTGCGCCACAGATAAATAATAGTTAATGTTGATTACTGCCTTGCATGCACACACGCACCGCAAAGAAAAATATTTAATGAAATTGACTTTACCTTTGTATTGATATTTTTATTAATGGTAAGCCGAAACAAACAAAAGCAACCTGCTCAGTTAAAGTGCAAAAAGCTACTGAAATGAGGAGTGTGCTGCGTGGCATCGGCGATCGAAATGACACAGCTTAAAGCTTTAAGTAAATCGATTAATTTTCTTTATTTGGACAGCCCGAGAGTATGCTTTAAATAATTGAGCAGCTCATGAAACCGATGACAGAGCAGAAAGCAGAACGAAGAAAAAAAGTTGAGAAATTCATAGCAGTTAGAGGGGTAATATCTAAAAGTAGCAAACTTTTCGGTTTACTCACAAATTAGAAACTTTTGATGTAATAAATGAGTAAATTGAGTAATTCAGGGTAAATAAATGAATTCTTGTGTGACTGAATTGCGATTTTCCATTTAAAATTTAAATAACACAGTCGTTGATGAATTAATTTGCTTATGTGTTAAATCAATTACTGTCAATTTTTCCTGCTGCTACTTTAAATGATGCCTGGATAAAGAAACAAACATCGGAGGCGTACCGAAAATGGTCAAATAATTGTGCGCGCTTTTCACAGCACAAAGTGGCTAAGCGGCTTAGCGCTAAGACAGACCCTTCTACCAGGTGCACGTACTAAAATTTTTTAAGCGGATTTTCGCATTAGTTAATGGCTCAGTCGTGAAAAACGCCCTCACACATTAAAGTGAAATTTAATTGGATTTGAAGCAGAATGTTTTATTTTTATATTATTTAAATATTTGGAATTTATTGGTGTTTTTACTTTGCTTTTGGCATGCAGGTCGATGGCACCATAAAATGTCGAATGTAATGCCTATGAAGTCCTTGCGCACGGCGAAAGAGTGTCCTTAAATATTTGGTCACGCTTCGTAACGAATTGAAAATACCGAAGCTCCAAGTTCCAGTCTGGCGACAAGTGGTGCGTTGGGATCCAGGTGAGTCGAGAATACAGAACGTGGCAGTGTGGCGGAATTGAGAGTGGAACAGACTATTGTGCTTGTGCTTGTGCTGTCAAAATTTTGTGAAAGCAATTTACGGTTATTAAAGCTTTTAGTGCGATCAAAATCAAGCAGTCGGCTTCCCTTGTCCTTGCCCTTGGTCAAGCGTATTAAATTTAATATCATAATTGAATACTTTACAGGGAAGGTACCCCTAGGTGTTTGGCTGGGGAGAGGCGGTTTGTTTTGTGACCTGCTGAAAAGCATTGACTAATTGACTGCCATTTGACGACTGACATTTATCTTCATAACTTAGTTTTGTGCGTTTAATTGAAAATACAGACAGCAAAAAGCGTGTGATATTGATTAAAGTAGAAGCCTGGCACAAGGACATTTCGGACATGCGGACTTGAATACACATGAACATGGACATTGGACACGGATACGCACTTCAAACTCGAATGAGTGGTGCCCCTAGCGTTGTGCTGCTGTTGCTGTGTCTCGAGTGGAGTGAAAATCCAGTTTTATTAATGGTTCTTGACACAGGACGACAGACAGACAGGCAGTCAGTCAGCCAGTCAGCCAGTCAGCCACTCAGACAGCAGCAGCAAGAAAGAGTGCGTGGGATTTGAGTCAATTGCTTTGAATTTCCGTCTGACTAACGTGTTGTGCCAAACATAAATATTACTTAATTTCTAGCTATACTTCGCTCCATCTCTCTCTATCAGTCTCTCTCTCTGACCCTCTCTATGCCTTCCTCTCTTTTCCTCACTCTATCTACATCTCTTTTTCTCTGTAATTTCTGGCGATTAATAACACTTAAATGCCAGTTGGTTTTCCTAGCTAATTGTTGACATTGAGAATTGCGGATTTAAAGCATGGACCTAGGATTCAACACAGTGGTCCTTGGCAAAGTAGAAATCTGCGCTTTTGGACTTACAATGTTAACAACTATTTTTAAAATATATAAATATAGAAAATGAAAAAGAATTGGAACATTTTACAGGTAGCTAAAAGTTAATTATTATGCAAATTATTCAAAAAGTTTTTCATTAAGTATTTAATTCTAAGTTGAAATGATATGTAAAAAGTCGAAAGTCCTTTCAATATTACACACATTAAACTGTTGTTTATGTTTTGACCGCCTTCAGTTTTAGTCGCTTAACCCCTTGCAAATTTCAATTAGTTCGCAAAAATAGAGTCAATTGAAAATTCAATTATATATTGTGAGGAAGTTCAGTTTTATTTGCTTCTACTTTGCCATATTTTGCTTATTAACAAATAAGCTACTTGTAAGACACAATTTAAAAACTTTAATAAAAGAATTCGCATATTTTAAAGTATTTCTCATGCTTTAGCAAAAAAAATGTTAACATAATCTTAAAATACCAATTTAAGTCATAGGAATTTATTGAAAATAAAAATTTTAATATCTAAGCTAAATTCAATTTCATAATGCTCCACTGTGTAATAGAGTTGTAGCATTAGACAAGTGTGCTTAAGAACGCTAGATAGGCACAATGAAGATGTCGCTGTATAATGCGATATGCCCCTAGCTCCAACAAAAAAGCCGCAAACCCGGAGAATAGCTGCAACTCAGCTTTTGTTCTTTATTGGAAATGAACTGGCGTCGGGCTCCACAAGGGAGAAGTAACTGCCGCAGGGATGTGGGTATTTCTGTGGGGTGGGGGGTGGATTTAATGTATAAATCGAAGGGTAAATTATAAGTGACATGCCATTACTTAGATATAAATATGAAGAGAAGCAACTGAGTGGCCAAATAGCCAAACCAAATTAAGGGCAGACCCAAAATGCTAACGGCCAATCAATGCCAGCTCTGACATGCAAATGAAATGGACCCCAATAACAACAACAGCAACAGCAACAATAACAACAATAGCAACAAAAAACAATTTGAAGCATTCTTTGAATGCCTCTGCAGTGACTCGGTCAACTAAATACACTCAGGACAATGAGTGCGTGAGTTGACTAGATTTTCTATTCATAAATTCAAAATTGAATTCATTTACTTATCGCTCGAACTCAACTTGAAGCTAAAGTTAAAGGTCTTTGTTATTTAAGCAGAAGCTTCAATACGAGAGTTTGTTCATTTCGAATTTGCGTTTATTGTGGATTTGACGGAGCTTCAACAAATTTATTGCCATTCTCAATGGCATAAAATGTTACGCTATTTATTATTTTGAAGAACTTTGTTGACTGAATTTCATTCGGCTCGCTGGCGCAGAATCTTAAGTTGAGGGTACTGAATAGACAACTTTAATAACAGGACTTAAAGAACAAAAGATATACAAACAAGCTTATGGAATCTTTAAAAAATAAGAAATTGTTAAATTTATTTATATACATATAAATTTATATTATGTTCGGCCTCAATCAAACTGCAAATCATATATACTTTTGGGGCTAAGGCAATTCAATGCGGATCAAAATGTGGCAATCTGAAAGTCCGCAGAGATTTTGGGACCCCGTGTTTTACAGTGCGCACATGTGTTGAAGGTTCGGCTGTAGCTTTCTTTCAATGCGAACTGTGCGTCCTGCTGACCCCCTGACCTCGGTCATCGAATTCTTTTCGCTCCAGGTCTCCCGGCTTCTTTCCTAAGCGGCTGATGTATGTGAAGTGAAGGTACATATGAAATGCCTGCCTGACGAGCAGACTTTAATTAACTTGACGTTTCCGTTACCGTTATCGAAGACCGTCAAATCGTGCGAGCATTTTCCACTTCGATGTTATTTTATTGAACTTTATTCGTGCATAAAACGAAAAAAAATTCCAAAGCACAAATTGCTTTTGTTGTCTCTTATGCTCTAATGCCGAAGGGCATTGAGAATTGTATGTGCATTTATTTTGCATTTATTCCTCTATTTTCTGCTCGAGCAAAGTATTAAAAGTGCCACAACTTAAATCGATAAAATCCTTTTTATTTTATACGGCTATGCAACTAGAGTTGCAGGCTGCTCTTCAAAGATCTCTTAACGAAATCCAGTTTCAACTCTGCATTTGCACATGACTATAACTGGTATCTGTCACAGAGATTTAGAGCTCGACTATCGAAAGTGGTCAGAATAAGATGTTTTTCCTTTATTTATCGTCAGCTGAAAACAGAGTATTTCCCAGTCGTGAAGTGCAAATGAAATGTTGTAAATGCTAACAAGGATTCGTCAGATGGTCCTGGATCCGATTGCAGGTGATGCGAATGCATAGGAGACATGTATGTGCCAGTAATATGTATGTATTCATGTATGTAGGTTTGTGTATATGTGTGTAAGTGGAACGGAACATATTTCGCATATACGTTTTACATTCGCTTTTATGGCCATACAATCCGGGTCATGAATATGGATTTTTTTGCTGTATTGGGGGGTTGGTTGATGTGGTAGGCTTTGCCAATATGTATTTTATTGGAGAAGTTCCTCCATCTCAAATTGTGTGCGCTTGTCGGTTGGCTGTTTGTTGTTGCGGTTCTGCTTCTGCTGGCTCCGCTCAGCATTTTATTGGTATTGTATTGCGATGGCTGCTGTCGGCAGTTACCCTGACTGCTGTTGATGGATTAGCCGAACGTTATTTAAACTCACATCTTCCACTCTCTCAAACTCAAGACCTGTTCAATGCATCATCAAATGTGTGGGAAAGCTGGACAGTCACAAGGCACATGGCACAAGGCTCACGGCAAACTCGACAAACTCGGCAAACTCGACAGCTTAGCAGCCAACATGGCAGCTGCCAGCGCCGGTATATGCTGTAGCCCAGTCTCCCACTCCCGGAGGGCATTAGATTACATTGTTGTGTATATACTTTTACACAGGCATGCCATTAGGCAGTCGTCCAATTGGGGAAGCCTTTTCCCTTTTTTTCTCTTTGTCTGTTCAACAAGTTACAATTTGCCTGCAGAGCGAAAACTCTTTAAAGCTGCAAAAGAGAGTGGCAGGTTTCCACGATGAAGCTTAACGCGATGATTAGCACTTTTGGATTTTCGAGAAAATAAATATTTATTAGATTGTGTTGTGTACTTGAGTTAAAATTCGGAAGTATTTGCATGGAAAACATTCACAAGCATACATTGTGTAGAATATCATCCTTTTTTGCTGAAAGTATGTAAATTATTTGTCAAGGTACTTGTTTTCTCCATTTTATACAAACTCACAGGCTTTTTGATTTTTTTTTTTTTTACTGTAAAGGTGACAAATTTGCCTAACCCGATTTAAATTTAAGTGTGAAGGGTTTAAACTGTAATTATACCTCGCAGACTTGAAAACTAAACAAAAGATATTGACTATGAAAATGATACACAAGAAATTAAAAAACACTACCTGAAGCACCGTAAACGTATTAATCCTTAATTGGCTCAACCAAATCCTTTACTTCATCCATTCACTTTAAGTGCTATCTTTAAATTCATTTAATTTGAAAACAACAAACTACAACTGAATACAGATACTCAACCTCCACATTAATTACAGATAGTTAATTGAAGTGCTCGGTTTAGTAGCAGCTGCACTCATGCAACAACTTACTGTCCTGTCTTGTCCTTTGGTAAGTCCGGGCAAATAGGGGCCCAGGCAGTCAGTGATCCGCATTCAAGGACTGTTGCTATTGCTTGCTGGAATTGACTGTCCTAGCCGGTTAAGTTTTAGCTTTTCAACGCTGCTAAAATTTTGGCAACGTTGGGGGTGGGGAGGGGAAAGCGAGTTGCCTCTTCACACGGATTTTAGCAAAAAAAGTAAATTTAATTCGAAATTGAAAGCTGGCACATAAACAGAAACTGAGCAGCGACAATGCATACAAATTGAATTCCTATGAGGTTCCTTAAACAATCTGATCCTATCAGCCGATATCGTTATATGTGTTATTTATATATATGTGTATATATATATGTATATACATGTGTTTCTCGTTTGATTTTATAGCTTTATTTATGTTAGGATTTATGTGTATCTAAATATTTGTTTGTGGCCCATTAAACAGTGACCCTTTTGGCCAAAAAACTCTTGAAGAAGCTGTAGATTTGTTGAGGTCGTATATTACGTCATATATACGCACTGTGTGTACTTCGGGCTGGTTTTGAGCATGGGCTTCAATGCTAATTGCCTGTAGGCCTGCCAACTCTAACATATTTTGTAGTTACTTACACTTACACTCACACACGCACACAGACACACACACACACACATAGAACAAGCACTTACTAAATCAATTAATTATTGCAGCAAACACACACACATACACGTAAATAGAAAAGAGAGCATTCCGTTGGGCATACGCAACAGGAGATTCAATAACAAGCGGCGTTGGCTGCACAAAACAAAGAAACGAGCTGCAGCAGCGGGGCACTCATCAGCTTATTATTGACATGAAAGTTATGAATGGGGGCGGAGACCATGTATCGAAGCCAGGCACTGCTAGAAAGAGAGATAGAGAGAGAGTAAGAGTGTGAGTGAAAGAGTGAGAGCTGCACGATATGCTAATATGCTTAAGCAGAGCCCCTTTCTTAAAGCATTAGTTTCTGTTGCTAGTCGTGCTGAATTTGCTGAAGACGAACAAAGACACCTGCGTTTGAAGCGGAGATGAAGCTTTTTTTAGTAGTTAGTTGGGAGTTTCGCAGCGCGGGTGCGGTAGGATGTGTATGAATTGAACGGAGTAACTTTCGCTATTTGCGCTGTCGTAATGAAGGCTTTTATTCAAATGTTAATGAAAACTTTGATTACGGTTCAATGCTTTGAATTACGTTCACAACTACAATTAAGTTTTAAAGCCACACTTGAATGGTAGAATTTCGTGTGTAGCTATTACAGTTACAGATCATAAATCTTCATACCTAAATTGCGACAATGGCACAAAAGAGCATTAAATTCTTGTTTGCAAGACTTACACGTGTTTGTCTGCCTGTATGCGAGTGTGTGCGCGCGAGTGTGTGTGTGTGTGTGGTAGGACTTAACAAATGTTTGCTGACTAAAAAGGGTTGTTTTCGGGTCGTGTAAATGTCACACCAGAACTACAGCTAAAAAGCATAAGACAGACCTCAAAAATTCTTACCTTTCTTTAAACATACATGTGTGCAGTATATACGTATATCACTGTATAACTGTTTGCCTGGTTACCGCGAATGCAGGTTCAAGATACTTTACAGCTCTGTTGTGCACGTCACCATTGTTGTTGTTGGTAATAAATAATCAAGTTAATTAGAAGGAAATGCTTAATTTAATGCACGTCAAATTTTTAAGGTGGCCCGTGCTATGCATTTTAAATGCGCGCCAAACGCAAAACGCCACAAAATGGAATTGAAACGAACCGAAAATGCACAGCAAACTGAGGCAGCCAGCCAACAGCAAAAGTGTGAAAGCTTTCTCTCTCTCTCTCTCTCTCTCTCTCTCTTTGTCGCTCTCTCTCTCGGTCATCCTGGCCACTATGCGCTCATTGGCGCCCTTGCTTCGGCGCCGGGCGACTCTGTCGATGACAACATGCCTGCCTGCCCGGGATTGACACACATCCCAAGGCAAACAGCTGCAACAACAACAACAACAACAAATACAGTATTCGCTCGCAAATGTTTTAGTGCCAGCAATTTAATGTTTAGGCTTAATTCAAATACATTCGTTAAAATATAAGAAAATTAATTTGGATCTAAAATAAAAAAAAAAAACAAAAATTACCTTAGATCGAGCAATCACTGTATATTAGTTTGTAAATCTGCTTGATTTTGGACGCATTTTGTTTATCTTATCAGCGACCAGATGGCCACGTGAAATTATTTACAAGGCATACGCAATCCAGCCACTCAATTAAATTGGCAGCCACACAATTAACGGGTTGCATTGGCTTAAAAATATTAAATGTCTTAAGAGCTCGTGCAACAATTTTAATAGGTTCAGCAACATTGGCTTGAATCAGCTACATGGTGCGACGTGAGCTACAAGTGTCCCTGGCGCAACATGGAGCCACAACATAGCCAACACTTGCTCTTCTTCTTTACGCACACACAAGCACACACACACACACACACACACACACACACACACACACACACACACACACACACACACACACACACACACACACACACACACACACACACACACACACACACACACACACACACACACACACACACACACACACACACGCACACACACACGCACACACACACTAACACAGAGAGACGCGCTCACTCTCTTTTGCAGGCTCTGTTTCGTTGCCATTTTGTAGCGCTCGCTGGAGCTTTTTTGTGGGCCTGCCAAACTGCTTGCATTTCGGTGCCATTTCAGTTCCTCGTTGTAGTTCAAAGCGCTCGGAGTGTGACGCGGCACATTCAGAAAAACACTGGTAATAAGTTAGAAAAAGCAAAAATACAGTTGATTCAGCTGAATGCGAAACGTGCACGAAGGGAGCAGTACAAAGCAGCAGAAAGCAGCCATTGGCCAACTGAGTGAAGTGTAAATAAGTGAAACTGCCCCCTCCTCCTAACACACTTATCTATTCCAAAACACATGCATGTGTAAATGTGTGTGTATGGGTGTGTGTTTGCGTGTGTGCGTTTCATCTTCATTTGTTTATGTTTGGTTTGGTGTTTGTGTTCTCGGTTCGATAGCGCTGTTAACCTCTGCCTACCTCCTTATGCCCCTACCCCTAACTATAGTGAACCAGGTGTTATCTATTAGCCTCTTTAATGTGCTTAACTTAAGTTTTCCGTTCGTTTTGATTACTTTTATCATAATTAGTTTCAGATTTAATAGCGTCAGGATTTTCTTTAAAAAATGGCAGCCAAATTCGCACGTCAGCGGTTTCTGTTCGCATCAGCAATACTTGCCAAATTGATGGAGATTTACATTAAAATGTCATCAGCGCGTTACAATATGCCATCTTTATACATAACAAAATCTACACATATGTACACACACAAGAGTGTGTGTGTCTGTTTATTGAGTGTATGCCAAGTGCTATCAGTACCAAAAACCAATTAGCTGTTGGCATAGCAAGCACTCATCGACCTTCCCCCATACCCATCCACCAAGCGAACCACATCCAATTGGTCGGCAAAAAAGTTTTCGTGTCTGGGAACCCTCGATAAAAAGAGGAGGAATAATAAAATAAGCTGCACACGGTACACAGTGCACAGTGCACTATTTTAATTGGAAAACTTCTACAATTGAACTTTAATATACAACAAAGGAAAGGTCAAGAAGAAAACAACAATAACAAATAGAATATTAAATAAGTAAATTGTGCAGGAAACAGTCCAAAGACGAGCTTCTACAGGCTTCGCTCTAATTTTCAATTAAAAATGTAGCCCAACCCAAAACCCAAGCAACAAGAACAGCAGCAGCAATAAGAACAAAGGTTGCCAAGTGCATTGACCACAGCTCACTAAAAAAGAAGAGCAGAAGTTGACTTCAGGACTCACAAAGATCCCTGTTGGCAGGTTGTCCAGCTGGAGGCTGCTCTCGTTCAATCTATTGTGTTCTGTCTGCTTCCTGTGCTTATTTTTCCTTTTGGCCTTCTTCTTTTCTCTACCTTTTCTGCCTGATTCAGACAGTGAAAAGCTGTCTTGAATTTTCAGCCTGCGAGCAATTAAAATATGCATAAAATGTAAATGAGAGCAGAACACTTGGCCAAACATTTATAAAAAAACCACCACTCCCCCTATCTCCCCTATTCAGCTAACTTTTCACATTTCCCCGTCTAAAAACCCAATTTTGGACAAACTAATGTAATTAAAGTACTGAAAAAAACAACTATAATAATACAAAGGGACTAGTGAATTAATTTAATACGGTAAGTGCAGCAGAGGGAGAGGGCGAAAACGGGACAGGTATTGGGGCTGGCACGCACTCTGTTTGCTATGTTTACACAACTCAATTTGCGCAAATATCCTGACCACCATCGCATTTATAAGATCAATAAGCGCATTCATGCGGAAAACTTGTTTATTTTAATCCAACACTCGCACGACTAATTTGCCAGTAGACTTTTTTCGCTTGTCCGCATGAAAATGAGGCAATAATATGCCACGCCCACATGCTGCCAACGCCACACGTCATATTAGCCTAATTGAGTGGCCATCAGCAGAAAGAGAATAAGCCAAGAACAATGCGTATGTAAATTACACGTTTTTAGCCATTGTCTGTCTGTCCGTCCAAATGCCGCATCCTTTCTTTTTTATTCTATGTTCGCTTTTTTTTGTTGCCCAGCAAAATAAAAAAGGAAAAAATAAATGAGCCATTAAAAATGTTTACGACATACGCAGCTGGCCAGCTGGAAAAGGTGGCCATGTGCCATATGATTAACTGGAAAAACTGAATTTCATTTATTTGTTATTCCCCCCCACTGATTGTCTCAGCTAAGGCAGAGATTAGCCCAAAAAAAAAACTTTTGACCAACTTGCTTTTTTGTTCTGCCTTTTGTTTTTGTTTTTGTTGCTGACTCTTCAGTTAATTACAAGTTGCTGCGGCAACTTTAACTTTAGCAACGTGCCACAAACAATGGCTCTGAATTTTAGCACAAAACACAAAACATACTATATATACGGACATACTAATCGTATATATATATGTATATGCTATATGGCATATAAATAACTTAATACTTGCGCATTTTAGCATTCATGTGGCATGAAATAAGTTTGCAGTACCATTAATACACGAGCCACAATGATACTCTGCGTATGAGCAGCGCCACAGCGGGCACATTTATATGTATATATATATATATATATATATGCTGTGTGTGTGGAGGGGGCCAACTGTGTTTAGGCGACGCATCTAATTAGAGCTCTGGCAAGCAGTTGATGAGGGTAAATTGGCAAATAATTAATCGACGGTTAATTAAGGACTTACATGAGCCAACGCCAAAGTAAGATTTCCAGCACCCTTTCCTCTCACCCCTTTTTTAACTACTAAACCTACTAAATATTACACATCCTTTGGTAACAGGCTTTAGACTTACTTTTGTTATTTTTTTTTCGATTAAAAGTATTATTTGTGAAGATACTAAAATAAAATACTACAAAATTACATAATTTGATTATGGAAAAATATTCAGCAAAGAAAAATGTAATTGGTTTCAAATGTAAATAAGTATATTGATTGATATGAAATACCATAAAGCTACGCTATTAGCCTTTAATATGTCGACTAGTTTGCTGTCCATTTGCAGCCTTTATGGTCAATTTATTTATATATATTATATTTATTTACAAAATATAAAGCTTTGCAAGTTATTTAAAAGCTATGGAAGTTTGGCCTTTGATTATTTGGTTTAGTGAATTATACGGATATAAATACGGATACAGTATGTGGGACTTCAAATATGATATACACGAGGAAGAAGCGGTCCAAGCTATCTGGCAACCTTGACGACATTTCCACTAATTCTGTTGAGTAGTAACTATCCGAGTCAATAGAAGGTATCGATATCTATATGGGTCGAAAGCCAGTCGGTTGCAGTCAGTAGAAGACAAACGCATGAAGTGCGATTGTACAAATGCACGGACATATGAATGTTAATACATCATGCCGTAGAAACACTTTAAAGATCTCTGCCAAAAAATTTAAATTTTAGAAATATAACTGAGTATTCTCTAAACAAATAATAAAGTTCGCTTAACGACTTTTTCGCCTTGTTTTTCTTTTTTACATAAGCCCACATTCTTTCAATTCTTTATAGCAATGAATTTCAAGTTTCACGTAATAAAATTTAAACGATCACATTCCACAATTAATTTGAAATACAATTTTTTTCATTATTCATAAGCGAATGTGCTTGAAAGAATTTAAATGCCTTTTGCAAAGGCGTGAATGTCAATTAAATAATAATACTTTAAGCCGATTTAATTGCTTTTCTCGCTCCAGTTGTTATCTATAGGGTATCTTAATAACTATCGTTTATGCGCAGCTCATTTCATTGGCCGCCCTTGCGTATGCGTTATTGTTATGTATGTATGTTTGCAGTTACTGTCTGTGAGCTCTGTAAACATCAAACACTTGTTTATATTTGCGAGCGCGATTTTCAATGTTGCACAAAATCAACTTTAAAAACAGCCAGCGGCAATAGAGCAGCAAATGCAAAACGTGAGCGTTTTGTTTTTGTTGTTTATTTATTTTATTATTTTTTTACTGTAAAATTTAAATCTTATAGTCATTTACTTTGAGCAATTCTTGTGCAACGTTGTTTTTAAATTTGATAATCATTGAAACTATAACATTTTTATGAGCAATCACTGCATTTGAGCTGAGTCACCGCACATCTCATCTGCATGTCTGTTGCCTAGGCAAATCGGCAAAAGTTTTCTTATGGCATGCCCCCATTTCATTTTCGCTGTAATTTTTAAACACAAAACTGACCTTGATTTTGTCTACAAGTCAATTTAGAATGTTTCTTCTACTTGTTCGCAAAGCCATAATAATTTTAACGCATCCGCAGTGTAAACAGTCGGGGGAAATTAATATTCAGAAATACTCGAAGAAGAAGTGGAAACCGCTTTGTTTGAAGAGTTTAGATAATGATAATGATAATTTCCTTCAAATAACGATTTGTATAGTGTTATGCGCTAAGACTTTGATCACTTCGTTGATTTATAAAGATACACTGTACAACTCAATTTATAGCTGCAAAAGTGAATGAGCAAAGCCAAATGTATGATTAGGTTTTATGTAATTATATTATTACAACTGTCGCAATTTATTTGCTCAAAAAATGTAAATTATCAAATGAAAAAATAAATATAATATGTGCTCTATTGTATTTGTAAACTTAAATGATTACACTTTTGAATTATTTGCGCAATGATAGACTAAATTTGAACTAAAGAAATCAGAACTTGTACTCTAATGATAATCTAACTAATTGAACAAATACAAAGTGTCGAGCATGAGGAAGGAGGTCGTCTAAAATATAGCGCATAGGTGGTGAAAATTACTTGACCAACATTTCGTACACTTATTTTATTACAAATTCTTTACACTTCGCGCTTCAGTTGTGAAGTTCCGCTGTCGTTAACGTGTGAGTGTAAATATTATGGCTTGATTTAAATTAAACAGCTAAGCTGGTTTATTTTTGCGAATTAAGTAATAAAACCAATATATTCAAATAAAAGAAACACCGATGAATAAGAGTCAAATTTAAAAATGATTTCATTTCGATTTTACTTTCAGAGTTATAAACAATAATAAATTATACAAAAAAATTAAATTATAATTGTATTTTGAAAGAAGCGCTAGTCATTGTGGAATGTTTGTAACTGTGCGATTTCCATGCTTCTATAACACCAATACGAAATTCTATGAGTCACGACTACTCTTGGCGAATTTCTAAATCTATCTGTAAATATAGTGATCATTATCGCTAAGCATAACTTATTTTCCTATTCATTCTGTTAGCCCCAGCACCACAGCTTCCGTCTCAGTATTTTTGTTGCCGCTCGCTGAGTAATGAAATTGCTTTGGGTTGCTCCAATTAATTTAAGTATGCCTCGACTAGTCGTTTGACATTCTTCGACACTCCCTTTGTCTCTCTCTCTCTCTCTCTCCCACTCTCTGTAGATCAGATACTCTTTCTTTTATATATGATATTTGTGTTTGCAGCTCACTTGGCGTATGAGTAATTTGCTTTAAAGCATTTATCCGCGCACACAGTTACACTTTAAATGCAAAATGGGCGCATAAAGTTTAAATGGAAGGTGAAAAACCACACACACGCACACACATAGCTAGAGAGTGTCCTTGAGTGGGTGGCCGGTTGCGGGTTTTTGGCCGGGAAAACAGGGACTGTGTTGTAAATTGCCATAAATCAACACTCGAACCACTTAATAAAAGGCAATGCCATTAGACAACGGCTACATCAGAGGCGGCAACAGCACAAACAGCGTCGATGTTGCACGTAACCCTGCTGCCACAACTCATAACAATGTGTCAAGCACACACACATATATACATACACACATACGCATACATACTGACTCCCAATTTATCTGCGGCAGTTGTAAGCTGCAAAATATTTTACGTTTTTCCAAATGAATAATGAAAATGTCAGACAACAACAAAGCAGCACTAGCAACCGAAAAACTGAATCCTAAAACAGTAAAAATAAAATCTGTGTACGAGCATCGTGGTATGAATGGGTGTGTTGGTGGGTGGTGTGGTTTTGCATTAAGCCAGCGGCAGGGTGTGGCCAATGGCGTTTGGTTAGCTTAATGGAATAAAAATTATTAACAAATGTTGACAGCTTGCGTAAAGAGGGCCGCATGAAATGGCTGCACAAAATTGCTGTGCGCAAAATTTTGAAGGCGTGATAAGAGTGCTTGCTAAATGGGCGT
This sequence comes from Drosophila picticornis, assembly GCA_035043845.1. Taxonomy (NCBI): domain Eukaryota; kingdom Metazoa; phylum Arthropoda; class Insecta; order Diptera; family Drosophilidae; genus Drosophila; species Drosophila picticornis. The sequence goes on from JAWNMR010000493.1 coordinate 22,922,511, forward strand.
TGGGTAGGTGAGGGGATGGTATGGGAGGGGAGGGGAGGGGGTGTATCACTGGGAGGTCTTTTCGTCACGCACTTTAATTGTCATGGCTGTCTGCAAATCAGCAACCGCAGCCATGTGCTGGGCGTGGCAGTTGTTAACAGCTTTCGGAACTCTCGCGACCCCACCCCCCTTTCGAGTGATCTCCTCTGCGTCTGCTTAACGCAACGCAATCGCAAATTAGCCAGCAATTAAGCCAGAATTTTTATCTACTTCTCGCACTGCTCTATCGGTCGCAGAATGTTAAATGCTCAAAAAATTTGCATATATATTTATTTTAAATATTTGCATAGTGCTTCATTATTATTTCAATTTGCCAAGGCATGATGACATTATACTCGCCTCCGTACACACACACACACACCCCCTGCCTATCTATGTACCACTCACCAGGCAGTCGCTTAATAAAGACCATTGAAAATAAACACACACCCACAGAATGGGTTTATGCATTTAGAATTATTCTACACACTACACACTTCGTGTGTGCGCCACAATTTTAATTAAATATCGCACAGCTACCACAACAATAACTACAATAAACAATAACAACAGCAACAACAATATTGTACAGGGTATCACCCGCTAACTTGTATCTGGGGCACATCGGAAGTTTCCATGCGCTGTCTGCAACTTTTTTCCACACTTTGCAGTGTTATTAGCTGTTCAAACATTGATTCAAAAGCGACACGTAAAAACTTTGCCCATTTACTAATTATAAATGGGAACCTATTAAATATTTGATTAATATTATAATATCAGCTGCTATGAGTCTGTTTTTATATCCTGAACCCATTTAAAATTTGTAAAAGAGCAAAATGAAATTGTAAAAAGTATGTAACTGAAAAAATATGCGTATTCAATCCCATAAAGTATATATATTGTTTATTAGCAACAATAGCTTAGCCGATTTCGGGCTGCCCGTCTGTCGGTCTGTGCAAATCTCGGAGACAAATCATATGTAAAATTCTCAGACATATCATTGGTCAAATGCACTAATTTCATTATGATCGAAGAACTCAAAATTTCTTTGCCAAAACTAACTTGCGTATTAATCAAAAAACATCAAGCGCGCTACGGATTTAAGAGACGGATTCAGGTTATCCCCCAGTCCTAGGCCTTCTAACTTTCTGTTAAATATTTGATTGGGAGAATGTGCAATGAGAATTCGTTGCCAGGCTGTGCTATTAAGTTAAAAGTTAAACAATAAATGTTATTGCCCTCCTAACAAGTTCAACTTAACATGCTCTAAATCAGCTAACTATAATTTCCTCATACTTGTTTGTTTGTTAAGCCTAAGATATTAAGGTTTGTTTCTCTTTTGGCTGTTTGTTTGCTTTAAAGTAACCATAAATTGTAAAATTTTTAATTTACTCGGTTCATAATTTAGAAAGTTAAATCAAGCAACAACCGCACTATAAACATAAAGCACAAACACAAACATAATTTTATTTTCACACTAAGCCAAAATAGCGTGTTGTGCGATTTTTATCGCTATTCGGAAAAATGACGACCCTCGCAAATTCTTCTTCTGTTCCCACTTTTTCCGCTGCTGTTGCTGTTCTTGCTTCTTCTTGTGCTTTTCAGCTGTGCTCATAAATAAACTGTTGCATGCTTTTGGGCGTCACTTTTGTCCATAACATGTAGTTAGTTATTGCTGGTTCGTTGCTGCTGCTTTTGCTGTAGATGTTGTTGCTGTTGTTTTTGGGTTGCAATCTGTTCCACTTGTTTATAGCCATTTAATAAATGTAAGCGCCTGGCGGGTGGGAATGCGTTGCACGCTGCGTTTAAACCTTGATAAATACCTTTCGGCGTAACTAATTTAACAGCGGTCCAACTGACAAGACTGACAAGTCGCGGTCAATATCTATCTGGCCACCGAGAAGGAGATACAGAGAAAAGACACATATTTTTGCAGCTTTATAGCAGACCCGTTGGCATATGTGCCGCATGTTGCTGGAAAAAGAGCTAAAGCTGAAACTGCCGGTTGGTTAAGCTGGACATGCAAAAGCATTACACACGCATATGAAACACACACAAAAACTCAGAAACACACTCACACAATAACAGACATAGCTGCAATGTTCATGTAGACTTTGCCAGATATTCGAGACACAGCACATCAGTTTTCCCTCATGCCCTCATTTTCGTTTTTTCCATTTTCGGATTTCGAACATTTTCAAGTTGAACACTTAAATGCCTTCTCTTTTTCCATCTTTTGTTTAAAAGTGTTTTCCTTCGGCTTGTGGCACTTTGTGCAGATTCAAGTGTTGAACCTAAAACGAAAGCAAAAATTGTTGAATCGAAATTTTATTTGCAAATACGCACTCAAAGTTTGCTCGTCTTATAATATGCTTAATGAAAAGTGCCAATTTTTTTATTGTGAAACCTACCCAATTCAACTCATGCACTTGCTAGGTTACTGTCTTACCCCACTGTGTCTGCCAAATGAGGCAACTTAAACTTTGTTTGCAGCGGAAGCCTGTCGAAGTTGCTGATGCCACAAAATTATTTTATGACTTTGTAAACAATTTGGCCATGTGACATTTGCTGACATAATTGCAGATTCTTGCAACTCGTCATTCTCTGTCTATATATAATTTGAAATACTCTGATTTGATGGCACTTAAAACTGCAAATAAAGATGGCTTTCTTAAGTCAAATATTATGCTTGGCAATCTGCCAAATTTTTCACAGTGCTGACTTAGCAATTTTTTTTTTTGATTGATTTCAATTTTTGTTTGAGTAAAAGAACTTACTGATTGAGATTTATATTTCAGTGATTATCTTACCAAGATACTTTGTAAATAAACTTGACTTAAATACGATAAATACCTTTTTCAATATATCTTGGTATATCCGATTTTATCATGAATAATATTAACTAATTTATGAGTTGATTTCTAATTTCAGATTTCTGTATAACAGCCAATCAGTTAGGAAAGCCGCAAATATAACTTTATGAAGTTAATTTACGGTTTCAGCCCCCCACTCAATACACAGAGTGTCTTAGAAAACGAAAACTTTTTAGCGCTCCGGGGTAATCAATAATTTTTAATCCCCAAAGTCAGCATACACACACACAGACAGCAGGTCCTCACTCGTTTTTGTCTGATGTTATCGTTATATTGGCCTGGTTGTTTTTGTTTTTGTATTGGGTTGGCTGAACAGAAAACTTTGGCCCATATTTGAAGCACACACCGAATATAACGCGTTATTTTTGCATTTTAGTTCGCCAAATGAAAATGATTTGTAATATGTGATTTTGACTGAACCAGGGGTAGAAAGTGGGAATGTGCGTATTTTGTGTGGGTGTTGTGTGTGTACGTATCACGCATCATTAATTTGAAAGCCGCTTATCATACAATTTGCAATTACGCTTAGATTCAAGTTGACATGACCCCCAAACACCCTTTATCTATGATTGACAGCACTCTGATTTGTTCATAGTATGAGTCAAATTAACGATTTAGATATTCTATGTAAACTGTTTACAGTAGCACATCCACAAAATGGAATATTTCAAGCATCAAATACTTATATATAATATAGGTGGCTGCAGCTTCGTCTTGCCCTCATCCAAGTGGCAAATCCTTAAATAATTAAATACCAAAAAGCTGACAATCCCTTTCACAATACCCCATTGAGTTCCAATCACTGAATAGCGGCGTCCCAATAAAGCGCAAATAGAATCAAAATTGTTGACTCTGCTGGTGCTGAAGACGCTTGAAGCTGGGGGGCAAGCACTGAGTGGTTGTTGAATCTACAATCAGCCAGCAACTTGGGAGTTAAATATTTTAAAATTTCGAATTTGCAAATGGCGGCAATGTGTGTGTGCGAAAAAATTCATTGACATGATTTTTTGGCGAATATTTTACGTGACAATGCCATGAAATCGAATTTCAAACGACCGGAAATGCTTACGCCTGTAAACACATATGCCTACTTGTGTGTATTTACACGTGTGTATGTGTGTGCTTGATGTGTGTGTGTGTGCGTGCGTGTGTGTGAAAGGCTTTGCTGGCAAGCAAAACGCTGGAAGGGCGGCCGACAGCACTTTTTGATTTATGCGGCATTTTTATTGTAGGCCTGGTCCCGCCCACAGCCTCCATCTTTCTTGTTTTGTATAGAATTTAGACCAAGTTACGAGTCCTGGCCTGAATGTAGTCGAGCACGAATTGCGTGAGCTGCTTGTGCAAGTTTATTTACTTTTGTAAGCAGCAGCATCCGCGGCAGCAGCTCGACAGCCGCTTGGCATCCTAAAAATAAAGAATAGATAGCGACGACGAGCAAAAAAATGAAAGACACTTGAAAATGTTTTACTTTTATACCCTGCACACGCAGCAAATACGCTAACACAAATGGTTTAATAAAGTGTTGCACAAGCTGGTGGCATACAACAAATTTCAGGCAGCGGCTACCCTATACAGTTTTGTAGTGTAACACCATTATGACCACACCTAGATTTATGGCAGAGACTATAAAAGCTAGACATGTAGTTTCTTATACGAACTGATGCTTTTCAGCTTAGTTACAGTGTTATTCTTAAGAGCGTAGCTCTCTTGGGGTTAATTGAGGTTAATTGCTTATTTATTTGTTTTTTAATTATCTACATTGAGCATTTGAAAATCGATGAAAAATTAATGTGATAGAGGTATAAATATCTAAAACATATTCCACAATTTCTGAGAAATTGTGAAATAACTGATTGAAAACCCATTAAGTAATTCAGTTAGTTAAAAAAGTAGTGTTAAAGGTAATATAAACATGTCGGTAATATAAATATGTCGACTGTTTAAAATAAGCTACATCTGTCCCATCGCAATTCGTAAAATACCGGAGTATAAAAAGAAAAAAACGCTTGTCATGGAAAATCAAATTTAAAAAAAAGGTATACTTTCTATATTTCAAGTCCCTGTTAAATATAATATATTAATTATAATAATTCTTGTTGCGAACAATCTTTGATTATTCATGTCTTTGATTATTCATGTGCAATGAGTGCATTCTTGTTTTATCTGTTGTAGCAGGCCATTTGAATGTAGGCATTAAGCAGACAATACATTGGCAATCTAGTTAACAATGTATTGTCTGCTTAGTGATGTAGGTAACAGCCTACTAGTCACGGTACATTAAATTACATTGATATCGATCGATATCAATTGTGTGATCACCAACTTAAAGAAGAAGACGGCATCAATCGTTGTGAATAAAGTAAAGTAAGCGGACGTGTTCGGGGAAAAAATATAATTTAGTTTTGATTGTGTAAGTTTCGACGCTGTGTAATTTAATAAACAAAGCTGAAATGAATGCGATTCGTGTTACTTTAGGCCTGTTTAAGGGGTATTACTTAGTTGATCTCTCTCTCCGTTCATTCCCTCTACCATAGCTTCTAGCATTCCATATTATTTGCATTTTTTGATGTGCTCATCATCGTTGTTGCCTACTGTGCATAACTGAATGTGGGTATAGCTAAAAGCAATGTCCTTCAGCCTTTTCAGTCCAAGGTAAGAAACGTAAAATTGTCAAAGGCATTTCTAGTATCTGTTGCCTCAAATTAAAAAGTCAGCTCACAATCAAACGGATGCCAGGCAGCGAATAAAGCGAAAATAAAAGGACTGACTGTAACTGTGTGTGTGAGAGAGTGTGCATTGGGTTTGTTGTGTGATAGACCGCCAATGGTCAAGAAATGCCCTTTTATATATACAAACACACAAATATATATGTAATAAGTAGCAGTCGCAGCTGCTAGCCGCACAATATAAGCCAAAGGGTCATCACCTTGCTGAGGGCAACTGGAATTAACTTTATAACGGGCAGGATTGTAGGACTCCAGCTGGGCACAGTTGTTGACTGGGCACATGTTACGTACGTAATCAATGGCGACGTCTGACATTACAATTGTGCATTCCATTTAAGTCAATCAGCTTGGTTTTTAACCACAAATCACGCATACGCAACTTTACCCACTGGGTCCTTTCAATCGCTCGCCATAAATCAGAGTCCAAGCTGTTGCACTTGCCTCACTGCAATGTAGATGACACGAGGCTGATTACAGCCAGCAACGGTAATGGCCAGCGAGCAACAGTTAAAACGTCAAATTGCTCAATTTTCACGCATCATCTGAGAGCCAAAACAGGGGCGAACATAAAATACAACAACCAAGTAAAAAAAAAACAATTTGTGTCGACAGCAATAAAAAAAGAAGAAGAAACAAAAAACTTTCAGCAGCTCAGGCCACAGCTCATTTTGTATTTATCAACTGGGCAGACGTTGGGTGGTTGACCCAGACCACTTCACCCCACTCCATGTGGTAACAATTCGAAGCTCCCTGGTCGCAGCAACATCTGTCCTGATGGGTGGCATAAAGTTTTATTTCAATGAATGCCGAAACTGGAACAATAGCTCTACCATTTTGCACTCCGGCTTTAAGCAACAACAACAACAGTAAAGACATCGACTCGATGCTCTACTCCAGTTTTTCTCTCTTCCGTTGTCGTCTCAGCTGTGCCAAAAATATTCGTGGCCCTTGTTGTTATTTTCGTACACCACCAGTCAAAAAAAAAGAAAAGAGAATATAAAATAAATAAAAGTTAGAATGCACTAAGCAAGAATGCTTGACTGGTAGATATCCTAAAAAGGCTAGCTCCCGTATTTATTATAAAACAGCCACTATTATTGAATTGTTATATAAATGTTTTCTATACGTATATGCATTTAATATTAATATTAATTATTAAAACAGCCAGAATATTGTATTGTAATATAAATGTTCTCTATACGTATATACATTCAATATTAATTTCTGCTATTCTATTTATCAATTAGCAAGAAAGTGAAAAGTGTACATTTTTATTTTATTTTGTTTTGACTATTTGTTTGAGAAAGCTAAATGAAGCTATATGTTTGAGAAAGTTATATGAATTTCCATAAAAAAATGTACTTTATTGCTTTTACATACATTTACACAACTTTTTGCTTCTTTCTCCAAATATTTTTATAGGAACTGGTTATAAAAAAAAACAATAACGGAAAAACATTCATGGTATACTTTTCTGGGGTCTGTTGAATAATATTGAGGCAGTAAAAGCAACTTTTAAGTTTTTCCATGCTTGGCATATAAATGCAGGTATTAAATCCTTAAAAACTCGCTCATTTGCAAAGTAGGGAAGCAGCAGTTTTGGACAGTCGAGAGAAGAGTCCAAATGAATAGCAACTGCTCTAATTTTGGCTGTTGGAATTCGGCTTAATTATTTATAGGAAAAATGAGCACCTAAACGACAGCTGAATTTGTGTGGGTGTGTTTGACACACACGCACGGACATATGCCGTGACACATTTAATATTAATGCCACGCAATCGAAAGTAGAGTGCGGCACATACGTTGCACGTTTCAGTATGCTGCTGCTGCTGTTTTTGTTGCCAGCGTCTAAAATGCTTCCACATTGTTTATTTGCTGAATTTGCGTTTTTTTCGACCATTATATTTGCTTTCGCTTCCTTACCTGCCCAACTTTGTTCATGTTTGCGATTTGGGTTCGCCTTCTTTGTGCTTAGCACACGCAGCACCTGCTCCACGCCTGTGCAACATCTTTTAGCCTGGTCCTTTTCTTCTTTGGTTTTGCTGGTTCTGCCAGCCTGTTGCGGTCTTTAACTTATTACCATTAATTTATTTATGCGTGGCGCGTCACAGCCAATATTTTATTTTCGGTTTCGGTCTTCCTTTTGAATCTGCCCCTCCCACCGCACTCCCCCACTTATTACACAAAGAAGGAGCAAAACCACTTGGCGTAACCAGATTCCATTGGCTCCTCTGTGGCCTACATGCTTCCGTTTCGATTATGCAACTCGGCCCGGGGGCCAAAAGTTATGACTTTCAGCAATCAGAGCAACGCTTAAAGGTGCACAGACACTCATCAACACCCCCACAAACACACAAACATTCACATCCTAACTTGAAGAGAGGGAATAACGCTTTATGAATCATTTTAAAGCATTTTAAGCGATCATTAACGACTTCGATTTAAAGTGTGTAAGTTAGTTTTTGTGCTGCGTTTTGATTTAATAGTTTAATAGTAGTGAGTATTTTATGTTGGTGCTTAAAGATCGATATCTCTGTGTAGCGTCTAACTCTGTGTCTCACTGGTAAGCTTTACTCTCTCTATCTCTAACTACCTGCCGGCCTTCGTTTTACTATTTCTTTGAATCTCTCTCTCTCTCTCTCTCTCTCTCTCTCTCTCTCTCTCTGTGTCTCTCTCTCTCTCTCTCTCTCGCTTTCTCTCTCTCTTTCTGTCTTACTTATAGATGTAAAGTCTAAATTCTTAACTGACTTCCTTTCAAAAGCACTAGCCAAGAATCAAGCACAAATTGCTGCACATATTGCGGCCAAGGCCATGCAAACTGCTAAAACATTATGGCCGAGCAATTGGGCTCAAAGACCATAACTTGTGAATTGTTGCAAGTAGCAACGTGTTGCAAGGTTCTGTTGGCATTTGATAAATATCAATACTTATAAATTAAATACAACAGCCAATTGCCAATGCGAAACGATTTTTACTCATTGTATCGAAAGTTGGCCGATATAAACACTAAGAGAGGGAGAGACATAGCTGTGGCATTGAATCAAGGTCAGTGCTCGTTGAGGCAGTGCCCAGTGGTCATTGTTTTGCTCTAATGGAACTCATTTGATACCGGCCAGCTCTCATCGCCCAATGCCACATGAAGCATAAAAGCAACTTGCATAGATAGCAATGTTCATGTTTGCTTCTGGGCCATATGTTAAAGCCTTGTGCCATTTTTTAGCACTTGCCGATTCAGAAGCCAGTGTTGTTCATTGAATGTCCTTGCAACAGTCTGTTTCGTACGGCACCGAACTCACTATCACCAAAAGGGGGGAAATTGCTCAATAATGTGCTTAATCGGCAAACCAATCGCCTCCATTATGGCCAGGTAATTGTCTGTTGTTAAATGTCACTGCAACAGCTCAACAGCCAACACACTTTGCCCGCAAACTTTTGGGAGTGAATATGAAACTGCTTACTTAAATTCGTATCTATAATTTCCGAATCACTGGCAGTCGCTCATTAGGCGCTATTTATTTGACCATTAAATATTTATTGACTTAATGAGAGGGTAATAATCAAGGGGAAGGGGTTGGTGTTGCGTATGGGTGTTGGTGGTGGGTGGTGAGGGTCTGCTTAGTGAAGTGTGTTGTCATTGCAAGGCCGCTTTGGTAATTACACTTGCTGAACGCAGAGCCAAACTACGCGCTTGACTCGCACCTTTGATTAAGATACACACACGCATGCATGTACACAAAAATATGGACAAGCTGCCTTTAGGCCAGCCTGATTCAAGTCCAGCTCCTGCCAATACTCAAACGAGCAATTTAGCCAACTCACTGAAGCGGAATTAATTGCAATCGATTTTGTTAGGCGAATAACTGCGCGGAGTCTTCATTAGACCAACTCTCTGTGTTTGTTTCTATGTGTGTATGTATGTGTTTGGCAGAACCTAAAGCCTTAAATGTAGCCGTTGCCGACGCCTGTCTCGTTTTGTATATCTCACTCTATTAGGGCGCACATTAAAGTCAAACGCGTGGAACTGCAAAAACACATAAAACTACAACGATTACTTATATTTGGGGCCTTTGATAATCAGAACATTTTTTTTGCAGTGTATTTACGTTAATTGAGTGGCGCGTAAAACAAACAACATTTTTTGATGTACAGGGCTGTCAAGCAATATTAAAAATACAAATTTACTAAATATGGAAGGTTGTTTAGTTTGATTTCAAGAAAATAATAAAATAAAAATCTCGATAAATAATAACATATTCAAATTTTACATATTATATAAGCAAAAGCAACGAAATTTGTGCTTAACTTAATCAATACTTGTGTTAAAGTTTTGAACAAACTCGATCCACATATGATTCAATACATTTTTGCTGGTTTGCTTTGTAAAAGTTTTTTTAAATTGAATTATTTTTCATGTGACCTACTTCTGTGCGAACTATTGGCATTAATCTGATGAACACTGTGTTACAAATTATTGCCAAATAATTTGTGCGATCCAGTGTAACTTTGAACTGTTTTTTTTGTAAACTTTCTTTTCTGCTCTTGTTGGAGTCGTAGCAATTTTTCAATCTACAAATGCAATCAACTGGTAACACTTTGCCGTTGTCGTGACAGTGATGATCATAAAACAGTATTTCCACCAAGGAAAAAACTTTTCAGTGCGTCGTTTACATATGTGTATGTTTGTCTGTGTTTGTTAGTACTAAAAGTTTTATACATAAATCTTGGCTTGCCGCTTTAGCCATAGTACCATACACTTGCTCTTTTCAATTTGTATTTGCAGCAACGACAGTGGAGCAAACAAAAATAAAATAGAATATTATCCGTTAAGGGCAAACTTTGGCACAACATCGCGATGAACAGGACCCAACTGGCATTGAAGTCGAGCTGGTGGCAAGCGATGCTAACACCCTGTTCCTGGGACCATTCCTACCATGCGTGCCAGTTGCAAATGGATTGAGGCAAGCACATCTGCACAACCACAATACACACAGACGCACAAAAATACACACATGCATTTGAACAGAAACAGATACAAATACGGATACAGATACTGATAAACATTTGCAGCTTTATGGTAGATAGAAATGTGCAGATTGTGCAATGAAAGATCCTCGTGACTTGTTGTTTGCCGCTGCTGCTGTTACTACGCGAGTGACGCTCCCGTTAGATTTTGGCAAAGTTTAATAAATATCACAGCGAAAACAATAAGTTAAGCCAACAAATTTTTCAACAACGTTCAAACGGGTATCGCCTTTTGGCTCGTCAGCCAACTAGTAAGTTGCCAGTAGCATTCGGTAAAAATGGCCGCGCCAATAGATGAGAGCATCCTCAATGCGCTGCGGGGCGTGACCAGCGCACAGACACGACTCCCAAAGCCGCTGCTTATTAAAATCTATGTGGCTAGCCAGAAGCAGGAGTTCAATCAGGAGCGCCGCATGCTCCTCGAGCTGGTCGGACCAGAGCTGCAGATGCTCTATGATGATCGACAAATTGAGGTAAGTTTGCTGCTCCACTGAAACAAATTAGCTAGGGTAAATTGATTACCTAATTATTTGTGAAAATGTTATTAAAATTAATTTTAATTTTTTTGCTCTTTAATAGCTGGAAATTGTTGATATGCACTTTGGTACGGGCGTTTTGGATGTGACGCTGCTGGAGCGTGATCCTTATATGCTGCAGGACTTTCTACACGAGATTGATACCTGCCATGCGCACTCAAAGAGCGTCTTCTTTTTGGCATTAATTGGCGATGGAATTGGGCGCCCCCCGCTGCCCACACACATTGATGAGGACATCTACGTAGCCCTGCTGGCCGAGAGGCCAACGTTGACGACCAATGAGGTGGAGCTGGTTGAGCGTTGGTATGACAAAGCCGAGCAGGGAACACAGCGTGTGCTCAAATCGGACTATCGGTGAGTTTGGCAGTGGAATCATCATCCTTGTGCATACTCGCGTTGTTGTTTGCAAACTCAATTGCAACTGCACAGATCTGGCAAATATTTGCACAACTCGATGGTGCCGCAGAGAGTTAGAACTATTTGTGTTCTGTTATGGAAAAGCCAATCCCAGCACTTGACGGCTGCTAATTATGCTGCTTATGGCTAGTGGGTAATGGCAACATGAAAGCAATGAAAGCATGGTCAAATGAAATGAGTTCAGAAAATACACATGAAATGAATCACAACTCGAACGGAATAAATGACGAGAGTTCAAATAAGCTAATGAAAAGTTAAAGCGAATTAATAAAGCATATCATTAAGCAATTAATGCAGGTATTATTAAATAGCTGAGAATCTACAAATAAATGTTTGGTCAGTTTATTTTCTTTAGGCCCAAAGAGAGTCTTAGTTATTTTGATGTACTCACTTCTTACTCGCATAAGTACTTGAATTAGACTTGAATTAAATGCTCATGATTATTTTCTTCAAATAAATTAATGTTTTTTAGCGGCGATTGCTTTACAGCGAAATGCTCAAGCTTGCGCTTCTCTGGAATTTCTTTTGATTCATGCAGTTTTTGTTAATACTTATTTCTTTTTGTGCTCAAGGCTTTTAATTTGCGTTCATCTCAAGCTGTTGACATTAATTGTGCTTGGGAATGTTTCTGTTCTTGTGCACTTATTGCTTTTCACGCCGACGCGTGTCATGCAGCTTGATATGTTGCACGTAATGTTAGTCTTTTGAAGTATATATGATACTGAAATAATTGCTTTTAATTTTGTACGTTTAATGATTTAATAAATGAGAGCAAACAATTCCAAAAACTAAAAGATTATTAAAACAATGTTTAGAAGCGTACTGATGTTGCAAGGCAACACACAAACACAAACACACAAACACAAAAACACAACGTTCGTAGAGCACTAAAAATTAAATTCTCTTTCTTTAAGACATTTATTTTTCAGCTTTATCTGATAATGAAATCTGATCTTAATCTAATTTGTTCAGGGCTTGAGAGAAGTGCATAGTTGAAATTAAAAAAGTTTGATTAATTTAGTTAGCACTCACACGTATATACCATCTCTGATTTCGAATATGGCTTTTCAAATGAATTAATACCCTGTTTTTAATGACTGCAATTCTCCGAGCATTATAAAATGCTTTTTTTTTATCGGTTTTTATGGCTTATTGAGCTGTCTTTACAAATTACAGCTCGCTGCCTTCTGAAGAGTGGCTGACTGAATCACGTCTATTGCGTCAGACACTAGAGAAATCGTTGCAACATTTGGTTGCAACAACGGATGCAGAACTAATGCGACGCGTACAGCTGCTGCGACGCACTCAAATCGAGCTAGAAGTGCAGCGTGCAATGGGTGAGTAAAGCACCCAAATAACAAGGCGAGGCATTTGTGAAGTTCCACCTATTAAACCAACAAAAACAACAGCACTTTCCAGTGAGAAGATACTTGCCGTGTTCCGGGAGCGCGCTGCCCAAAATAGCGGACGCGATGTGGAGGCCAGTGAGCGGTTGCGCAAAATCAAAGATGAACTGACTATGAACCTATCAACGGATAATCACACGACACTCGTGTAAGTAGCCGGCACAAGGGACTCATCTATTTAATTGGGCGACACATAATTGCTTATCGTTATTGCTGTTGTCGTTGTAATTATTATTGTTATGGTTGCAGAGTGCCTGGGAGCGCCAGCAGCGAGTCCATCGATCCGGACAACGAGGACCACGAGGCGTATTTAAGTAAATTCAAGAACAAAGTCACCGACAAGCTGCGTCTGCTAATCGAGGCACATATTACAAATGATCCCGATGTAATCAAGGGGAGGAAAAAGACTGTGCAGGTGAGATACTGCTGTGAGCGTGTGGAGATGGATAGGTGGGTGGGTTGGGTGTTTGAATGCCGCAATTAACAATGCAGACAGCAACAAAATGTTTTTTGTCTGCGCTCGCTCTCCACATTAAATTACATTTGTTTATAACTTGACAGCCGCATTTGTTTTCCATTCCGGGTCGCTTATTTAATCAGCAACGGTTGCTGGGGCCACGCAGCTGGCTGCTGCATTCTTAATTGTGTCTCGCTTAAAGCAAAGCATTCCAGAAAAATAAAAAACAGTCATAAATTAATTCCAAGCATTAAAGGACCAAAAAAGCCAAAGATGCCATGCAAAAAAAAAAAAAAAAAGATGGCATTTATATTACTTAAAAGTGGAATCTCAAATTTAGACATCATACCTAAACTTTACTGCGGAAGATGGCAGGTTCACAAAATTTTTAAGAGGGCAGTTGTTAAATTTTCTGTATACTTGCAGTCTGTTTCTTATTGTTTGTGCTTTTGTTAACGTGCTCTGGAACGCTTTGGGTAGGTTAATTAAATGTGTTTTCGAGTTTATGTACAGCAAGTAAATTATGCATTAAGTTTGTATTCGTAGAATCTTATATGAATCTTATAATGGGTAGACAGGTTCAGTAGCAGTCGCCTGAGAGAGACTATAAAATATATTTTCAGCGCGATTTAAAATGTTTTTAATTTTATGAAGACCATCACTATTGGAATTAAAATCTGTAAAACAAAATACACATATGAGCTAAATGTAACTATGCAAAAAGTTTTTCTGGTGTTTCGCTGATCCCTACTAATTTAATTTTTCGCATTTGTTTTTTAACAAACCAAAAATTCAGTTAAAGATTAATTTATTTTTATATATTTAAAGCTTTACAGTTCACCTTTTTCTGATATATGTTTTATTGACTTTCCATTAGTTTGGCTTAAGTGGAATTGTCTCTCTTCAGTTGGCTTATCAATTTCGCTGTATAATGTTTGCTGAAACACCTGTGAAATTCAATTGCCAAATGGCTAAAGAAGGAATACAGAAGGAAAATCCAAAATAAAACCAATATCAAGACATCTTCATTTTCAGGCGTAAACAAGGCGGATTTTAGCCGCCAGCCATAAGCAGCAGTTGGCTAAAACTTGCAAAGACTCTGCTGTTACTCACTTGCCACGTGAATGCTGATGATGATGATGATGGTGATGATGATGATGATGATGATGTTAATAATGATGATGATGATGATAATGATATTGTGTTGGTAGCTTGAGGTCTTTCGGACCGCATTGCCGGCCACATAGACTCGCCTTCGCATTCGCCACTCGTTGGCTTTTGTTAAAAGTATTTAACATTTAAGCTTGGGGCAAAACCGAAGGACGACGCGTAATGCGAGCTTTTGCTGCCCCATTAGCGGACGCTGGCAGCCGCAGCCTCTGTCTTTGCTACACCACACCCACCACCTCATTATTTACTTTTCCAGGCTGCTGCTGACATAATAACACACTTACACTTGCATAACGACGCCCAACCTAAACTGCATTCATGCGAGCACTACTCACGACACCCCACCCCATCTTTAATCGAAAGCCTTGTCGCTCTGCCTTTAAAGTCGAAACACCCAGCACACCACAAACCACGCTCGTCCTTCTACCCTCCTACGCTACTGAGCACTTTGACAAAATGCTGTGGCATTTGAAGCCGCCAAGCAAGCTAGAAATAAGTAAAAGTGTGAACCACCCACAACATAGGTCTAGGCAGAAGAAACAGCCACATGGTGACACTCAGAGCCCAACACTCACCTTCAGTTGTTGTGCCACATACAACATACACATAATGCAATTGAAAGCAAACAAATGTCAAGCTAATTAAACGACTCACCTTCAAGTCACATCTGTGGCTGTCTATGCACCACCGAGCACCACTCAAAGTCGATGCAGAAATTAAGGTTCACATTCTCATCCGTACTTGACCACAGTTTGTTTCTTGACTCTGCGGCTTAGCCACAACAAGTGCACTTGCCAAAGAGCACTGTACTAATCAGATTTACAAAGCAAAAGCAGCTTATAGAAACAGGAAGAGTGAGAACTGAGAAAAGTTAATCCTACTCTGTTTAAGATATCTTAATTAAATGATACACTCTTGTTTAACTTAATTCAGGCTATAGGATTTATGCATGCTATAAAAACGATTAATTGAAAACAACATTTTGTTTGAGTCGTATCAGAATTCTCTATTTGAACAAATGATTAAAATCGAAGAGAAATAATGTGAAACGCTAGAATCAATTTATTGGATCAAATAATTGGAATTTAAAATAAACTGCGGATCGCCTTTATTTAACTAATTAAAGAGACCGAAATTGATTTTAATTGATTGAACTTTACCTAGTATTTGACAGGATAAAAATTGGGATAGTGATGTTCCGGACTAGTCATTACATAAGCACCTTTAAGTGAAACCTCAAAACAAACTTTAGTTAAATTTGGCCAAAGTTCCTAGTTCGTTACCTGTATTTGCAAAAAAAAAAAGAATCTGAAAGAAAGTTCTGGTCAAGTAAACTTGCATAAGATACACTGAACCGGAATCTTTACATATCATAAATTTTAGACATCATAGATATTCAAGTCCAAAATCAGTTGAATAGTAAATGTTACCTTATATATTAGTCATAAACATTTAAAGCTTTACTTTTGCGATAAATAATAGATTAGACAATAGATAATTTTGAATAAGGACTAAAAGTAATTCAATTTCGCATTGTGCTTTCCAAGGACCTGGTGACTGTGTAACCAAAAACTCAAGTTATAGTTGTACAGTGTAGACATGAGTTCAAGCTGGACAGCTCAGACAGAGTTAAAGATAAAGATGACGGGCTCTTAAGTGCATATATGTGCGTGTGTGTGCGAGTATGTGTGAGAGAACATAAGTGGGCTGGTGGCCACTACATCGTAGTGGAAAACATGCCACTGCCAGCCAACAACTACAACAAAGACCAACTCGAAGCTACCAGGATGACGATGTCAATGACAGCGACATGCTTAGCTCAGTAGGTGGAATTCTGTTAGCATAGCAAGTAAACAAAGTTGCCAGCAAGCATACTCATGAAGTCATGCATGGTCGGAGAATGGAGGCTGCGGCTGATGCAGACACATAGTAGCGGTAGATATTTTGGCATAATATATGCCCCAGTCACGAAACGAGAGCTGTCTTCAGCTTTTGTCATTGTGTGTGTGTGGCAAGTGCTTGATCTGAATGTCAAACCATATCTCGACCTCGTCGTCCAGATGGTCATGGTTTGATTCCCTGAAACTGCGCTGATTTTTAATAAGACCGCTGACCATACAGAAAATGGATTCACTTTGATTTTTATTCTATTCCGTTTTGGCTATTAAATTAATTGGTATTTCAACATGTAAAGTTTTTGATAGAGATTTATTATTAGGCAAATACCACTCAGTGTTCTTTATTTATGAAATATGAAATTTATGAAATTCAATTAGATAATATTTACTTAAATTTTATTTGAAATTTAACTTTCGTAATCGTGCAGGAAATCTTTCACGAACATGCCACACATTTGCGCATAATGCGCGAGCATACGGAGCGTGTGGTGCTTCTGAAGTCGCGGGTGCCACAGCAGTTGCGCCAGAATCTAATGACCAATTTTAAGAATGGCAGCCGGCATGCACCGTACTTTATCCGTGGTGCACATGGGAGCGGCAAGAGTGCGTTGATTAGCAACTTGTATGGCCAGGTGGCGAGTTGGTTCACCTCGACGCGTGTGCATCGTGTGATACGCTTTGCGAAGGCCTCGCCGCGTTCCGCGTACAATTTGGAACTGTTGCGTGTGATTTGCCAACAGATTTCGATAATATTCAATATACCCGAGGGCTATTTGCCTAAGGATGCATCCTTCGATCCGCTTTACATCAGCAATTGGTTTCAGAATCTTTTGCGCCGAATCGAGGATATGAACAATGATGTTCTGTTTCTCTTTATCGATGATCTGCATCTGCTGAATCCCCTGGACTGCGATATTGTGGCTGCACTCTCCTGGCTGCCCACCTCGCTGCCATGGAACGTGCAAATCATTTGCAGCTCCACGACACCCGTAGAGCAGCTCAAGTTTACGCCCATGCAGCGGGACAGATTCAAGTCCACAGAGTATCAGTTTGTGTTGGGTATGGAGGCTAATGCAACGCACTTGCAGCGACCATGCGCCGATAATGTCAGCTTCGAGGCCTACGTGGAGCAGCAATTCGATGAGTTGGAACAGCACTATGGCAGACAAGCAGTAGCCAGTTTGGCTGCGTACATATCCTGCTCTGAGTACGGCCTGACCGAGACGGAGCTGCTAGAGCTGCTTATGCCCACTGATGATCCGGAGTCACAAATTGACACGCACAACGGACACTTCAGTTTCGCCAGCTTTAAGAAGATACACAAACAAATGGGTAAGTTCTGCTGATCCACTTTATATCTTTAGCTTACAGCTGCCATTTTTTAATGATCACTGAAAAAGTTAATAAATTAATTTTAAAAAAAATGACAACCATAGACCTTTGCGATACAGTTTAGAGAAATTTCATCTAAAGAAGTATTTAACATTAAAACACAATATTGTCACCAAACTAATTAATTACATCACCCCGCAGATAATCGACTGCTGCTGCACGACAAAATTATGTCCGGCAAGGTGCTGATTCAGTGGCGCCACAACTACTGTGCAACGGTGGCCAACGTTCGCTATATGGATGTGGAACGCAAACGTTGTGTGCACATGGAGCTGGCAAATTTGTTCTTTCCGCAGGACGACGACGAGAGCACTCTGGAGAACGACTCGACCAGAAGTGATACAAAGTCTGTAATCAGTCTGAAGGAACGCGAACCGCACAAGGACAAGGATCGTGAGAAGGATAACGTTTCGGCTGGGCGTAAATCATCGTCGACGCACCACAATGATGACACGTCCACCTTCTACAATCCAATTGCCGCCGATGTGTCCTACAGTATGCGGCACGTTGAGGAGAGCTGGCATCATCTAATGCGATCCGATGACACGACTCGCTTCAAGCAAATCGCTGTTTGCAATTTTGATTTTCTACTCGCAGCGGTAAGTTGACAACAAATGCCCCTCCCTCTTTCCGCTCTAAGTTCCCCCAGCAGCATCAATTTCAGCGAGCATTTCCAATTAGTTCGAGCTGCGGAAATTAGTTTACCACGAGATAAAATGACGTTGCCATCTTGTCGATTTGCGCTCGATTGGGGCGCACAAGCGACAAACAGCTAACAGAATTGGCCAATTGGCCCTGTCAATGTGAGCAATGAACTTGTCTAATAAACTTAAGCAGCCATAAAATTCATGAAACCCACTAAACTATTCCAGCAATGCAGAAAAGTTAAAAGGCAAACTTGAAGCTAACATATTTAAATGTAGATAAGACTAAAATTGAAAGTTAAGGGAAATGTATTTTTGAATATAATAGATATCACATCGAGTGCTAAATAGAATTATTTTTTTTTTTATTTAACAATGAAACTTTTCTTAACGACGTTATCAATTTAACATGCTTCCTACGCAGTTCGACAGGGTTCGTTAAGGAAGGGTTATCCTCAACGATAATAAACATTTAATCTGAACCCCGTAACAACTAAAAGGTTTTCAATAAACATAAAAAAGTTTAGCAAAATCGTTACAACTTAATGAATTTATATTTATATGAATACGGCTTAAACAACGGCGTGGCGTTTAATTGTTTAAAATGTCGACATTCATTACGAAAGTTGTTTGTGAGAGCCGTATTGCTAAAGAGCGACAGCGGCAAATTGAGAGATGATTATTTAAGCAGCTTTAATTTTGTCAAATCGAAATAGGTCAGCCAAAACTCATAGTTTTTTTACGCAACATTTATCAACGCTTGACAGATGAGAAATGCATTTTGCCTTGAGCTTTATAAATCGCAAAATTTACAATTCATGCAAATATGCAAAACGTGCAGTTAAGCGACGGTAAACAATGCAAACTGTGTGAAAAGTGGTGGGAAAAAAAATGCAAAATCTATCAGGCTCATGCGAATTTGCGGCTATATGAAACATGGTTTTCTTTCGAATGTTGCAGCTGTAACTAATATGCAAAAACAGCACCTGGCACAACCTGCGGTAAACTGCATATATACAGGTGACCTGGATTTCAATTAAGTAAATGCATAAAAGTGCTGCAGTCACAACTCAAGCTTGATTTAATCAACATTTTCCAAGGCAACAACCACTAAAGGCCAACAACGTTTCAGGAACAAAATATAAATTTATTATATTTTTAACTTTTACAACCTCGAGTTGTCAGCTACCTTAATCTGAGCATGTGATCAGAATTAAGAGCGTCTCAGAACTTTAGTTATAAGTTGTAAAAGTGTATATTTAAAAGTACTTGACGAATGAAAACATAAAAGTAATTACAAGGTTCTAAAATGTCAATTAAATTTTTAATTCGGTTCCCCCACCAAAATCTGAAATATAAATTGTTAGAAGCACCTATTTGGAAGTGTCTGGGCTTAAATTTATTTATTTTCAGTCGACAAATTTAAACTTATCAATCAGACATGTTTGGCCCAGATCCACAATTTATGGGAGATGTTTATTTATTTTGCACAAAGTACTTAACCTTGTTTGTTGTATATTACAATTCTCTTAGCAGAAACACAAAAACATATTTAAAAGCCTGTTAACTTTTTTCAAAATGGTTTTACAATATACATATTTATATTTATACAATATTTATAAAATCTAATTGAGCATCTTAATTTAGACTAGTTTTTCTGTATGATTGTCAAATCAGTGTATCAATTTGTTACAATAAAGTATGTCCTTTTGTGAATTAAACGAATACTTTGAAAGTATTTAAGGGGATTTAAGGCGCTTATGTAACATTGCTACTACGCTGAGTATACTTAATTTTTTTGTTTTGGCTACCTACAGGTGCAAACGGTATCTATTAGCTACCTGCGCTGTCTAATCGAGCACGTTCGATGCTTAATACTGGATCGTGACATTGAGCTCATCTACTATACGATACGCAAGTCGAGCGATGTCCTCACCCGGGATCCCATGCAGCTGGGCTCACAGCTAATCTCTTGGTTGCGTCCGATTGGGGAGCACGACGATGATGACAACTCGTTGCTGAGCATGACTGTCAGATCGGCGACTGCCTGGTGTGATGGGTATGCAGTGCCATTGCTGGTGCCTCTCACTGGCTGGCTGCCCGCCCCGCTACCATCGCAGATACGCAATATGACAGTGTCGGGAACGGGGGTGATACGAGCCGTTTGTTTGGCACCATCGAGACAGCATCTGATACTGGCCACTAACTCGGGCGATGTGCAGCAGTGGCACATCATGAGCAACTCGCTAGAGCACACATTTAAGGGTAAGCACTGACACAGAAACAGATACACATTTAATGGTCTGCCATTAGGGGGCTAATCATGCGAATTGTGTTTGCCACATACAATTGCAGGTCATACTGCGGCTGTCACGTGCCTGTTGGTGGCGCCACAGCAGTCGCAGCTGCTGCTGACCGGTTCCGAGGATACTAGCGTGCTTGTGTGGCATGTTGCGCTGCGCGAGAGACGAGCCCAAATTAAGTAAGTTCTCTCTTCCAGCTCCTCAACCTATCTGCATTGAATCTCTGCTGGCACTAAGAATGTGTATCTTTTGTTTCTCACCCCAAATCACAAAAAAAAAAACAAAAATTCCAGCGCCCATACGGGTTCTATTACAGGCGTGGCGGCTGGAGTCAATAACACCGTGATCATTAGCAGCAGCGATGATGCAACAATTGCCATTACGGACCTAGCCAGCGGCAAATTGGTGGGCAGCTATATGGCAATGATGTGCAATTGAATTCGAGTTAAAATAGCGCTCAGCACTCATTCAACCTTGCAATTTTTCACATATTTTAATTTTCCATTTTTTTTCATTTCATTCTGGCATTTATTTCATGTGCATTTCACTTTCAGACACACAATCACAAACGATGAGCAAAATTTTATGCGAACATTGTGTAAATATGAAATGTAAAATGAATTTTGCAGTTGCATAATTGCAATAGCACGCCACGAGCTATAACAAACCAACCGCATTAATTTACATAATTCCACCGCCCAAAGCTCTGCCACTGCGAATATCAACGTGGTCATTATCTGTGTGTATGTGAAAAGTGGGCATCCATCAAAAGCACCCTACATCACTTTGACGAAAGGGGTTAATTATGTTTGAATATGTAGCGAAAGTTGTAATAAGCTAAAAATGTTTATGGACACAGTTGTCACATTCATTAAAATATGTTTGAGGTATAAACTAATAACATCATTTTAATTTTTAGAAATAAATATATAAATATTTTAGTATCTAGCATCAAATTGGACAACACTTTGCACATTTCTACGATTAATGTGTTTTTAATCTACGCTGTAAATTTCCAGTTCACACCTGAGAGCACAATATTAATAGCTTACCCTAAAACAATACCAATGTTAATCCTAGACATAGGCATACGTTTTAAATCACTCCAGAGTAGCAGCTAGTTGAGTAACTAAGCTGTTACCTTTCTACTATAGGCACTAGCAATCCCATAAATCATTTTAAGTTTAAATTTCACAGTCACAAACTCACATACACATCCGGCCAGACAAACACAGAGGCACGCACATTAAACAGTGATTAACTACAATGCAATGTTGCATATAGAATGCGGCATACGGATGTCCTTGGGAGTCGTCGTCGTCGAGAATGTTTGTGGGTGCCAGTACCGCCTGTTGACACACATCTAAATTAGATTTATTGCCATTTGCTGGGCGAAAAAGTCCCGTTGGCATATTTTAAAGCCTATTTCGCTGACTACGCAGAATTGAACGCTTTTGAATGTCAAGTGCAGCTTTTACATTTTGGCTTTGGCATGACTTGGCAGACAGTCAGCACACACAACACACACATACATACACATGCAAATTCACGCAGACACTCACGCACATCCACAAGATATTACAGCCGCTTATTAAATTAATTACAATATTACGTATACGCCGTGTCACAGTCACGCTGACTGGTATTGCTTTCATGTTGTTCTTGTCGTCATCGGCGGAGCTGGTGACATTTGAGAGTTTGGGGGAGTTTATCAAAGTTATGACATTTTTATATGACTTCGGCAGTCCCTCCCTCCCACTTAAAAAAAAATCGTTTTGTGGCTGGTGTTGTACAGAGAGTGGTAGAGTAGAGATGGAACCTGTCTTGCCAACATAGCATGCCGTACGGCAATTAACTTAATGCATACACAATGTAGCACAAACAGGTACAAATGATACAGACGATAGGCGACCGCGCCACATGTGTCACGCAACTCTCCATTCCTGGTCCACATACTCAGCCCTCTTGATTTTCCCCTTGCACTACCACACTCCCTTCACCATTTAGTTAAATGTAGTTTTATCGAACCATAAAACTATATTGCATTCACTCAGCTCCCTTTTCCTTTATTTCCTTTACTCATCCGACCCCCCTTTAATTGCAGATACATCGCATTAGCTTCCATCGTGGCCCGGTGAGTGGAATTATAGTTGCTGGTGCCTGCGATGTCCTCATCTCGGCCAGCCATGACAAGAACATTTGCGTCTGGGATCTGGAAAACTATTCGCTCCTGAATACCATGCAAATGACAAGTCCTGTGCTACGCATCGATATTTCATGGAATTCGGTAAGTATGAACGAGCATAAAAATGAGTTTTAGGTGCGGCTTATTTTATATTTATATTTTATGTGCATGATGAATTACATTCACTTATGAGTCTGTGGCACACAATAAAGCCATTTGTCTGGTCGAAATACGTAATATATATGCTTCTCTAGGAAAGCACCTATGGGGAAAATGCACAGGTGCCCATTAATATGTACATACACACACAAAAGCCAGGCTTTCAAAGTTAAAACAATGTACTTGACATAAGAAATTGCTCCATTTACTGAGAATGGACCAATTACTTTAGATTTTGGCTATAAATTCATAAATACGTGGTATATAAAATATTATGATCTCGGAATTTACATATTCAACTCCTTAACAAGGCAAGCAACAACAACAACAATCTCGCATAACATAGTATTTATGATTACACATTTTATAGAGAAACCTGCGTTAAAAGTGAAAGCTACTCCTCATTTTCGAGAGCACACTTCACTTAGGAACTAACTCATGCACGATGAATATGCTCAATTACATACATTTTGCGTTTAAAAAATCGGTATGGAAAACAGCAATTTAAAGCTTCAACTCTTTAATGCCTTTAAATCCAGCTCTGTGTGCTCAATTGAAACAACAATATGGCAACAAATCTCTGCTGACGTCAATGTAAAAGAAAAATGGAAAAGGAAGGAAAATACGACTAACGCAGATTTCAATGTTTTTCTACTCTTTAGTGTGCTCACAGTTTTAAAGCAGTCGTTTGATAGATAAACTAAAGAAGGAAGCCTTTCACAAAAATAAGATGCAAAAGATACAATATACAAATATACTTAAAGCAACAGCAGATAAAGCAGAAATTTGTGACAACGCTCAAAGCTAAAGAGAAGGTAGGGGAATTATGAGGGAGAGTAGGGTGGTGGAGGGTTGATTGTAATAAGTGATTTTGGCTTAGAAGTTCTGCATTACGAGGCAAATCCTTTGTTGTCAATCAGCTTGACAAAAAGCTGCGTGGTTGTGTGCTTGTGTACGTTCGAGCTATATGTGTGCCCCTATCAATGTATATTGCGTACTTAGCAGCAATTTGGTACACAAAACAAAATAAACGCATGGCAGACCAAGTCGTTTTATCAATGGCAACTATGTTATTGGAGCTAGGCACTTCCAAAAGGGAGCCTCATAGCTAGGAGACGTGTGACAATTGATATGTGTGTGTGCCAAGTGCTTGCTGAATCTCTCTAGTTTGCCTCCGGTGCCATTCTATCTATTGCTATAAATCGAAATTAGACAGTGGAGTGTCGTCTTTGTGTCGCTTTATGTCGAACAGTATAAGCAACCAAATAAGCTAAAAGTTAAGCCTATTAGCAGCACACCGAAGTTTATTTACTCTTTCACCAAATTAGATTATCAAATCAAATTATTAAGTTTTAGTATCTTGCTTTTGATGTAGATATTTTACCGAGCATTTGAAAGTTATAACATTTTAAAAGTCAGAACTAAGAATTTTTGTGTTTTCTACATTAAAATCAAACCCTACTAAATAATACACACTTTAATTATAATATTCGATAAAAGAGTTACTCCAAAAAAGCAAACCATATATGGCAAATTCCAATTTTTTTAAATTTCGACTTGTGTGTCTTTTCAGCAGAATATGAACCTAATGGGTGTGCACGCCTCCTATCTATCATTCTCTATCTCTATATTTCTATCACACTCACTTATTACACGTTTCGTGTGAAAATGTTGATATCCTCCCCAAAGGGCATATTAACGACAAAAACAACTCGAAGGTACACAACACACTTGGTCGAGGAAGACAATTGAAGTCTCAGATACATTGATAATGTGCGACTGTCTGCTACTGCCTGTTACTGCTTCTACTCCTGTGGTACGTGCTTGACACATCTGATTACAGGACACTGACACGAGAGACTGAATTCAAAAGCTTCGTCTGAGTATGTCCTGCCTCCTGACTGAAATGGCAAGCCACTGTTCTCAGTTCAACGCAGGCTCATCTTTCTGGCAATTAAAAACTCATTTCTCGCATTTCGAGCTTTGACAGCGCGCGCCTAAATACAAAGTATAAGCAAATTTTGCTTATCACATTAGGCAAAAAGTGCCTAAAATTTAACAAATTGCCTATAAGCATGTAGTCAAATTGCTGCCGATAACAAGTATATAAAGAGGACGTTCGCTAGTACAACACATGATGGCCCGAAGCCGCAATTTCGCGAGTTCCACACAACATTTTTAAGGCTCAAATTTATATGTAATTTTTGTGACTCACACAAACGCAAACGCACAAAGGTATAGATATTTCATATATGTGATGTTGCCTAGCCAGCCACTTGAGAGACTTGTTCTTTGCTCCTTGTCGTTCTTCGATTTGTGGACAGCCATGTAGCAAATGGCAAACGGAAATCAACTTTCTTACACTTTAGCTAACATCCTGATGGCTCTGCGGCACGCTAAGTTTCCTCATGCTCGACATCAGTTTCGCCAAGTTTGTGCACATTCTGCCCTATCGTCTGGCTAGTTGCCAATTGCTACGACTTCTGATTGTTATTGTAGATGTATTTTTTGTCAGTGTTGTTGGGGTTTTTCAATTTACCGGCTGGATTGCAAAACTGCAGACCAGCCCTTTTCCGGGAACACGGTGAAAAATCTGATAATATTAAATAGAATATGATGACAGCTCAACTAGCTTTAACAAGGTAATAACAAAACTATAAAAAGCAATAAAATACTAAAACATAACATGACTTTGTGTGTATATCCAATCGTTTTTTAATCTATGTATGAATATATTATGAATAGTATATAATATTAACTAGTGTCAGCTTAAGCGTTGGACTCTGTGCTGCATATCTAAGGATAAACATTACAAAAGATGATACTTTTTTATGACTTAAAATGAAATTAATTTGCATATATCTTCACAATATGTAAATATCATCAAAATACATATACATATATTCATGACTTGAGTCTTTTAGTAGTTTCTATCATTTATATAAGTTCTAATGACATCATTATAAGATTAAAACAAACCTTGTTCTACGACAATTTTTGGAGGTCATTAATAAGTCCACTTAATATCACCTTAAATTAAAAACATTTTCCTACGTCCATTTTTTTTTTTAATTTCGGAAGAATTCTGGAGTTATACTCTTTCAGCTGATTACAAATGAATATACCTTAAAACCATAAAATAATAAATTAGCATACTTATTAACTTTTACTCAGTGTACTATTGGAAAACTCTCTGTGAAATGCACTTTATTAATGTTTAATTGGACTGACTGAAAGTGTGTGCCATAGAGGAAGTGGGTGAGAAACCGGAATATAGTTGGTCTTTTGTCGTCATCAAATGGCAGGGAATGCATTCAAATTTTATTTAAATTGTCAATTAAATTATTGCATTTAATGTACATTGTGTGCACTCTTGCAGGTATTCCTGCTGGCGCTCTGCGAAGATAATGCGCTCTATGTGCGAACACTGGCCACCGGCAAGGAGCTGCACACTCTCAAGGGACACAAGTCGCGGGTGAGTAGCGAGTAGAAAAGTCATCGGGGTGTGGAGAGGATCCCAGTTGTTATTCGTTTGTATATACACCTGCAGATACGTACCATTGCCATTGGCAAGGACAGTCAGCGCTGTGTGGTCGGCTGCGAGGATACACGGGCTCTCATCTATGACATGCACTCCGGTAAATTGGTGCGTTCGATGCCCCCGAATCCGGGACCCGTTACGGCCGTCTATGCCATGGAGAACGATGATTTTCTCATAACGGTGGGCGGTAATAAGATCACATTCTATTCATTTCGCAACGAGGAGCTGTATGTGAATCCCTATTCGAAGCATCCGCGACGAAAGCGGAGTCTCAAGCGTCACCCTCAAGCGCAACGTTCACCATCCACAACGCTGCCGCCGATCACTTGTTTTGATCTGTCGCGTGATTCACAGCAGCTGGCGATTGCCTCTGGGCGCAATGTTCACATTATGCGCATCAATACGCCGGAGTACCAGAGCACTCTGGAGGGGCACAGTTGTGTCGTCAATTGTTTGAATTTTGCACCGAATGGCGAGTTTCTTGCCACCGGTGGGGAGGATCGTGTAGTGCAGGTGTGGAACCTGGCTCTGGGTGAGATAAATCACACGTTTAAGGGACATACAGCGCCGGTGATGCAACTGGTGGTACTCATGGATTCGGTGCGCGTCATCTCTACGGATCGCGAATCCAATATGCTCGTGTGGATGGCCGACTCGGGCAATGTGCTGCAAACCATTCAGGGTCCCTACAAGAGTCTCGCTGCTACCAATAACATGCGCTTTGCCATTTCCACCAATGGCGACAATACGCTCAAGATTTGGTCTCTAACGCAGGAGGATGAAAAGTATTCCGTCTCGCATTCGGATGAGATTACATGCTTTGAGATCAGCGCGGACAGTATGCACATTATAACGGGTTCCAGGGATATGTCACTCAAAGTCTGGCAATCGATGGGCGGCAAACTGAGCCAAGTGCTTGTCGGCCATAGCGATGCTGTCACTTGTGTCACAGTCTCTGTGACCAATAAAACGCAAGTAATTTCCGGCTCAAAGGACATGAATTTAATTATTTGGGATTTGCTCACCGGCGAGGAGGTGCACACACTTGCTGGCCATTTGGGCGCAGTCATTGGCGTTCAAGTCGCTGCAGATGGTGAGTAGCTACACTTTTTTGTATATTGTATTAAAAAAAAAACGAAACGAAAATTTGGAAGCTAAAATTATATATTCATAATTTATTATTTCTTTAGTAACGATTCGAAAGTCGATTTTAACATTTATTAAAACTTTATGTATCGATTTTGAAGTATAAATCTAGTGTTTGACCTTTTAATTTAATTCATAATTGAATTAATAATTGAGTCGAGTTCAATCACGTCCTCGTATTCACCATATAGTGGGATCTTATTTGTCTTATTTGTTTCCAGTTTAATCATTAACTACATGAAGCCAAAATGAGTAGAAAGTTTTTAACGAAATCCACTATTTTAATTTAGTGCTAACGCGTATCAAATTTATAAATAAATAACCCAAGTTTGATTGCTCTCATTTAACAGGCTCCACCGCTGTTTCTGGCAGCGATGACAAGACGTTGATTGTATGGGAAACGAAGCGTGGATTGGCGCTGACCTCTCTGCAGATGCATGTGCCGTTCACGCACTTTGACATCAGCCTGGAAGTGTCGCGTGTGCTCGTCCAGCTGGTGGACAGCTACAATTTGCCGGTAATCTGTTTGCATAATACGCCGGCGCAGTATGTCAAGCTGCCCACTTATTCTGGCCCCAGCAAGGATGTGGAAGGTGAGACAACTGGAGCTTATCACCAATCTAGCATCTTCATTTGGTCCACTTTTCCGAACTCTGTTAGATTTGCGTCCTCAGGGACCAAAGCGGCAGATGAAGCGGCTGCTCAAGAAGGAGGTCTCATTGGACACTTACACCTGGCAGAAGAAATATGGACATTTGACGTCCTCGGTGATGATGGCCCAGGTCGATGAGCGCTTGAAGCGTCGTTTTAGCGTCTCTGCCAGCATGGAGGAGATCTCGAAGATTGCTGAAACCAAAACGGGCAGCTCACAGGCCAATCTGGGACCGGAGCAGGCGGCTCTGGCTCAATCCCAGCACTTTGATCAACTGGAGGCATTGTGGAACAAGCGTTCGCCACCTCGGCGACGTCACAATGCGGTAAGTTGGCTGTCACGACCACAGACTCTCTATTATCAATATTAGTCCTAGCAACAGCAAAAGAAGAAGACACAAATTTGTTTTTTAGTAGATGCCTTACTCATCATTTTGTATACGATTTTTTCTATATTTCTATATATTCTGTTGATTATTTTTTGTGTTTCACATCAACTTTGGCTATGTCTCTGTTTTGCTTACTTGCAAATTGCAACTTGTAATTTGAAGCAGGGTCTGTCGCGACAGACGTCGCTGGTGGAGGACCGATTGGAGTCCTCCGATGACGATGAGTATCAGGATGAGCGTGCAGGTATGTTATCAGCATCCTACGATCACATCCACATGCTCGCTCGCTTGCCAGGCATCCGTAGCCTGCACGATGCATGGAAGACGAGTAGCTTGCGTGTCTCCCGCACCAGAACCAAATTCTATGTCAGCACACCCCCGCATCACATTAACAACAACAACAACAGCAACAACGACAGATTTGACAACACTAACAATAACCATAAAACCAGTGCCACCAAATCGACCTGCCAACTAGGCCCAGAAGCGCCTGATCTTGTGCGTGATCTGCTCCAGGCGGACCGTTCTTCGGTCAGACTGCGTCAATTTTTCCATTGGCCCGGCTTGAAGCCGCAGCTGTGGCGAAACCGACGCCAGCGCAATTGTCAATCCCTGTTACCGCATTTTCGCGTCAATTTACCAGATGGAGTGCGGTCCACGCCCATTGTTGTGGTGGAGAACTATGACTGTCGGCAGGTGCAGCGTCTGCGCACCGATCTAGTCCTGCATCCACACTGCACTCAGGCCACACTGGGCACCATGCTTGAGGAACTGCCCAGTTCCAGTCTCGGTTCCAAGAGCCGGCGTAACACCTGTGGCTTCTGGGGTCGTCACTGGCCCCTGTTTCGCGGCAACTCTGAGAAAAAAGTGCGTGCGACGCCCACCGAACCACCCGCTGTCAATTGCAATGATTGTGTTGCGCTATGATAAATCTCTGAATCCCTATTCCCATTGTAACCCCTTCGTACCGCTACACAACACTTTATTGGCAACACTTTCTACACTGCACAAGTTTACTTTTGTTCTCTAAGCACATTTTTTTTGTACACAGCTCCTTCTGCAATGCGTAGTTATTAGTTATTATTTTCGAATAAAGTATGCAATTTGTATGTGTGTGTGTGTAGTTATTCATAAGTACAAGAAAATGTAAGGTAAGTTATATGTATTTCTCTTAAACCGATGTTCAAAATTGCGTTAAATGACGCCATTAATTGTTATCAATTAAATGAATTAAATAAAATTAAATCAATTTCAACACGTTTAATTCCATACAAAACCAGAGAATATATAAAGAGAAAACGAATATTGTTTGCTTATACACGTAATCGAGTCACTTTAGTGAATTAAAGCACTCGATAAATTTCGTTGCGTTTGCAATTTATGTATATGTGTGTGTAAATCAATATACCAATTTGAAAACTGCAAAAATCGATGCATACGGGGTGTCGAGGTAAGCGCTGCCTTTCAGCTCTTCAGTTTTATTCTCAACTTTTTTAGGCATGTTTTGCTCCACACCACCGACCTCCACACACCTGGGGACAAAAAAGAAACGCAAGAAAATAAATCAAAAAACGGTTGAAAAATGTTTGTATCATATGTAAATGTTACTATGCTATGCCTACTTTATCGACCTCCTTAAGTAAAAACTCATCATCGATTGAAATCAAAAGTTTTATCTAATTACTCTCCTCTTGCTATTGCTCTGTCTTTCTTTCACTCACTCACTCTCTCGATGTGTATATATTATATACTAAATATATATATCAATTTGAAAATTTGCTCAAGTTTTGTTAAATTTGGTTGCTGTTACAGCGCAAGATATTGCTTATTTAATCAATCTTATTATGTGTGTTTGTGTGTGTGTGTGCCTTGGCATTGCAACAGTTGCCAATATGAAATGAAATTCAATTTTTTCGTTTCCAAACAACGTCAACTGCCAACCACGAACCACTACCAACCAACTACCAGCAACCACCACCAGTATGAAAACCAGTTCCCGCAGCTCACTGCATGCACCACAACAACAGCAACAGTAACAACAACAAAAATAACCACAACAATAGCACAGCATCGCCTGCAATAATAAATAATCAAATCAACAAATTTACAATTTAGCACTTGGCCAAAACTACGATTTAATACACAAGTTTTGCATTTGCAATTCCCAACATTTAAGCCTCAAAAGAAACTTTGAAAGTAATAGACTCCTAAATGACTTGAAGTGCATATACCTTTTCGGTTGGCATGCAAGTTTAATTTTTAAATTTCGCAGCACGTTCACCAAGTTAATCTAATTGTCAGTGAAAATGGAATTAGATTAGAGAGCACTTGACAAGTAAAAAAAAAACGACAAATATAAATATCAGACTTGCACAAAATTTGCAACGACGTACTTAATTGATAATTTTGTACTTTTTAGACGATTTCGACGAGTTCTTTTAGGCTCACAAAAACTGATCTAAGCGGTATTTTAGTTATTCATACAATTATAATCCGCATTACCTTCCTAAGATACAAGCATACCTCACTGCAAGTGCTGAAATATTTTGAATAGCTCTACATAATGTGTAATAATCATTTATAAACCATATATAATAAGATTGCATAAGGCAAATAAATAAATATCGAAACAAATTATAAGCAACAACCACAAACCAGAAATATATATATCTTAGATTGTACTTAGTTGTTGGCCACGCCGTCCTCACAAGTGGAATATATTGCAAGCTTTGGATTAGCTCAAGTAAGTAGTTATTACCTACGTATATAACGCGTGTCTATCTGAATATCTACATACAATATACCTACTACAACCTATCTATAGATCTATACTTACTATTTGCCTGGAAATGGAATTGTATGCAATTCCATACACATTTTCTCACCTGCAACTAATTTTTTACTTATACTAATAATCAATAAGTTTAGTTAGTTCAATACCTAATCAAAAGACAAAAATGATTAAAGGCTCTTGTCTTAAGCATATCAAAAAATTAACTAATTACGTAGTTATTTTTCCAAAATTTCTAAAACCTAAAACAAGATATACTTAATAAAATTTCTATATCACATGCACGCTTGCCAGATCATTTCGCTTCAGGAGGAGGAGGATACCACAAAGGATAATCTGTAATTGCAATCTGACAACATAATGAATAACTATACCATATGATAAGTTAGTTTTTTTAATGGTAAGCAATAATTGAGCAACTGACATCAATTTACACTATCGCCACTCCCCTCAAGTGATCTATTATACATTTCTTAAACTACTTTCTATTGCAAAGTAAAGTGAAAATGAATTGAGCTTAGGTTTGTTTAGAATAGCGCACATATGGCGTATACTCGAGTAAAACTCAAACATTCATTTTGAAGTAAGTGTTAAAAATATTTATTTTCACACTCCCCCACATTTAGCCTGTAGTCTCTAAAAGCAAAAACCACCGTCTCAGACTTTGTAGAACTTAGCGTATTAAGTGAGCCGTTTTGACATTTTAATGTTGTAGAGTGTTTTATGTACTTACACACATAAAAATAACTGGACCTATGTTGTAATTAATATATATGTATAGAATGTAGTGATTTTCGATCAAAACAAATGTACAACCACAAAATATTAAGGGGTTAAAAGCGTAACTATGCTTAACAAACAAACAAAATGAAAGACACAAAGCAAAAACTTGTACTTGTCACAAAAGAAATGCCACAATACTGAATAGTATGCAAAATGCAAGGGTATAAAAGAAAAATTATTTAACTTTAAAGATAAAATTTTACTCAACAAAATTCAAAAACTTAACATTTTATGCACATTTAACATGAATTTAATTTCCAAATTGTAAATAGTGTCATAAGGAATAACACTTCATGTTTGTTAACACATACCCATTACAAACACGTTAACAATTGTATTACTGTGTACTTCTTTGTTTAGGCATAACCTTAAACTATTTTCTAAGCACACAAATGTTTTTCAGCTCATCATGCACCTTAGATAACTTCAATAACTATCTGACAATCATAAGTTCTTGCCTAGAACAAAAAACAAAAAAAAAAAAACAAAAAAAAGTAAACTAAAAGCGATATTTCTATTCACATATTTCTAAGCATGCGACATGTAGAACTTGATTAATCCCTAACCTTGCGCCCCATACAATATGAAAACATACATATGTAGCGTTGGTAGAACATCAATTGACTTATTGTACTCCGAAAGCAATGGAACAATTTGTAGCAGTTAAAAATTCATATATGTCGGAAATTAATTTGGGAAATGCAATCTGGCTGTTCGTCAGTCCCTTGAGAACCGAGTGCTAAATAGAAACGCTGTCTATATCTGTTACAAAAAAAAA
The DNA here is from genome assembly GCA_035043845.1 of Drosophila picticornis. Lineage (NCBI taxonomy): Eukaryota > Metazoa > Arthropoda > Insecta > Diptera > Drosophilidae > Drosophila > Drosophila picticornis. The sequence continues at coordinate 22,955,796 of JAWNMR010000493.1, forward strand.
AAAAATTAAACTTTACTGGAAAACAGCAAAAACTAAAGTCTTTCATTGAAACTACACCGCAAATTAAATTAAGGATTACGCTGTCACACGGTTCATGGATAAAAGGTATTTTCCTAATGGTTAATTTATGCATGCAATAATAACAAAAATACTTTTGCAACACTTTGGTTGACAGCTCATAATTATTTATTTCGGCTTTGTGGTTTCTGCTTGAACAGCAGCAGGTTTTTGGTAAATATGTCATCCTACTATGTTTTGGCCTTCTATGTGTGTCGAACAACTACCAATTTTGGTCAACCAAACCGCATACTCAGCCATTCTGTCTACACTCTCTAATGAGAAAAGTTTGTACAAAACATTGTCAATGAATGCCGTTTATAACACTAAATTAGTCAGGGAGAGAGAGACGTGAGTTCCAAATAATACCCGGCCAAAAGCTACCAACCTGAGCCCCCCAATGTGGGTCAGCCTGATGATATTGTTAGATTGACAATGAGCAGACGACATTTTTCGGGATGGGGGATGTCTTCTGAAAACAAACATACAATAAAAAGGAAAAAAATCATAATGCTTCTACATACACACGCATTCACATACTCACAAAGATGAACAGGCCCAAAATATCGATTGTTATTCAAACTTTTGTTTGGCCAAAACCAAGTCGCATGTGGCGTATAGGATTTCAATGATTTTACGATGACCTTTTCTGAGGCTACATAAAAATATAATAATGTGCAGCTGATTAATTGTTACTGACTGAAAGCATCCTGCCTGAAAGCTTCAAATCAGCTGCAACATTTGAAACAACAATTTCAGTCCCCGTTCTTAATTAAATTTGTATATCAATTCGAAAGTAAGATAGGTTTTTGGTCAGAAATAATTAATACTAATTAAATACATTTAAACGCTTAGACCATCCCGAACGCAGCGTTTTTGTAATATTATGGTCTACAATTTGAGCTGTATAATAATAATTAAATTTTAATATAACTCGGAGGAAATTTGCACAACAAAGTTGATTTTCAAATTATATTTATATTATTATATATATATAATACACTCTTCCTAAAACAGACATCTCGGATTTCAAAAGCGCAATTAAAAACTTTTATGTTCTTATATTATACCGTTTTAACAATTCGGTTTACGAAACCTTAAACAAAGCAAATAACGGTATACTTATGATATAAGAACATAAAATTCGGTTGGGCTGCGTTTATATTTCTTGGTAACCGCATAGCTTAACCTACTCCTTTTATGGCTATGTCTGGCATTCTTTTAGCCATTTCGCAAGTGCTGGTCTCTAATTACTTTTGTTGTGAGAGTGCCAGAGCATGCAAAGGAGGGATTAAGAAAAAGTGTGAGAAGGAAAACTCATTGAAAACTGATGCCATGATGAATTGCATGTCGCTTGAATAGCATTCACTTTGCTATATGCTCGTATTTATTGAACCACAGGCAAATGAAGTATTTGTCTATATTTGTCTCTATCGCTCACTTTTTCTCTCTAATTTTGCCCTTACATACTGACTAACTGAGAACCGACAACTATCCAACAGAAGCCAACAACCTGGGCACAACAACAATTAAAGGAACATATCCATCCATCAGCATTTGGCAAAGAGATGTGTGGATTTGGACGCATGAGCAGTGCTCAAACAGCAAACAGTTGAAAGCGTAATTGCATCTGAATACTGCAAGCTATTTCTGACAGCACACATACGCGGCATGCAACAAAGCAAAGCAAGGGCACAGGACACACTCGTAATTAAGGCGACCTGCCGCTGTTGCTGCTGCCAAAGCTAACAGTTTTGTGAAGAGTTTCGGGAACAACAATAAGTACGTATTAAGAAGTTTCAATGGCTTTGTTAAACGCAAAGTTGGACAAGAAAGAAACTACCCGGATTACAGCAAGCCAACTACGAATGAAGATTAAGTAAGCCACTTGGGAGACGACCCAAGCTGACGCTTGTGGAGTGTGCAGCTTCAGTAAATGATTTTTATCGCACTTGCCTCCCCCATACACACCCGCCTGCAATTAGTATGCATAACATTAATTTTTTTTCTTTGCTGCCAAAAAATAAGGAACATTTTGCACACAATGCATTAGAAACTTTTCAGAAGGCCGAGCGAGAGTTTACTTTGGATAATCAGCAGTTGAGGACAGCTGACATAATTTGTATGACCAACTCAATTTGGTTGTGTTTATTTTGTTGGATAGTCTGCTTAAACTGTAAGTAGTTATGCTGCCACATATTTTAGTTATGCAATTTATTTTAAGCTGTTTAACAAAAACAATGCCCGCTGGCATTGCAACTTTTTCTCCTTCTGCATTGCCAATCAACTAAAAGCCGGCAAAACGAACGTTGAATAATGCATTACAATTAGCGAGGCACTGTTTTTTTAAGTTGGTCAGGTTTTTGGTCTTGGTTACCCACCCAAGCTGACTCCGCTTTTTATTTACGGCCCTCCTGACAGCCTGATCTCAAAAACCAATTTCCGCCCTCTAATCCACACAGCGCAAATGCAATCCAAACAAATAAAACACGCAGGGTGTATGTAAAAGACGAAGATAGTAGAACTCGTTGTCAGGCAAACCAGCAGCTCAATACAGTATATGGGGCCAGTTGAACTAGTCGTCTAGGCAACTGCCGTCAGGCAAATAAATAGCATGAGCAAATAAAGCAACTAAAATTAAAATTTGTATTTTGATCGTAAAGTACGTGAGTAAAAAATGTTTTGGGGTCTCAGCTCGGCACTGGACTTATGCCAGGAATATCGAAAGGCTTTTAAGCTTCCGGATGAGCCTAGTGCTATAGAATTGGAAGCACCGCCAGCCACGCTCAATATAATCATCTGTGGTGGAGCTGATCCACGACATGTCATCAAAACGCTGGCCAAGCGCTACACCCATCCCTATAAGCCCAAGTTGAATATTTATGTGCTGGATGCCTGTGTGGAGATTTTGGCTAGGAATATGCTGCTGCTAGGCTTGGCACTGGAGCCAGCAGAATCATTTAGTTTAGTATGCAAGGCACATCTGTTTATGGACATCTATGGCAACACACTAATGCGTCCCAGCTCGCATCATTATGTGGCCGCAAAGGCGCGCACTCTTCTCAACATAATCTGCGATGCGGAGCAGCTACAGCGCTTGGCGCCGATGCTCAACATTGATGCACTAAAGTACAAGGAACGCGACGGCCTCGAGATGGCCTTCAGCTACTGGCAGCCACAACAAGAAGCGTACGAGATTCAACGCTACTGGGAGCTACGTGTGCGTCGTTTTTTAGGCACACGCTATGATCATCGACAGGGCGTCTTCGACTGGGATCTGAATATGACACTAAAAGATCGCGAAGCGCAACAAATTTGCTCGCAGGAGTATCGACATTGGCGTGAAACGGGTGTTGCCTTTGTCTTTCCGGAGTACGAGCACTGCAAACCGAATAAAACTCTGGCAGCTGGACTACTGCGCAATGGACGCACTTATCTGCATCGTGGTTATTTGGGCGACATCCAAACCGGTCCCTTCTGTGGCTTTGGGCTGCGGACCACCGAGGAGCGCATGCATAATTCGGTGCATGGAGAGAACGACTATCGTGCCACAGATGTTACCGAACGCAATCTCTTGGAGCTATTCCATGAGCTTCTCACACAGACAGTCTATGAGCACGACAAGAACATCTCTCGGCGGTATGGCTCCACACAGCTGCTAATGACGCCGCTGCTCACGTACAATGAGCGCGATTTGAACGATGGGCAGAGGAGCTATGATAAACCCTATATCCAAGTTCCAGATGTCCAACTGCACTTCATCTCGCCCATGGAAATCATGGAGCTGCAAAAGGGCGCTCCACGTTGGCAAAACTATTTCGATATTGCTTTTGTGGCCTACAATTATTATAACTTCTTGAGCAAAGAGTTTTTTGGCGCTCTGCGCGCACAGTCTCTCTTTGTGCTGGAGACAAAGCTGCTGACCGTGGAGCGCAAGGAAAACGTACAAAAGTTTGAGACGGCTGCTAAGGAATTGCTAAAGCAGGCTGGTTTACGACCCTGCCTCAACTATCAGTCAATTAATGTCAAAAATATGCTGCTTAAATACAAAAATATGCCAGATGAAGCTGGAGATGGGAACGATGAATTTTCAGATGAACCAATTGAATTAAAGGAGGGAAATTCAAATGAAGTGAGTGAAGAGATTCGAGTCAAAGACAATTCAGATGAGAAAGATGCAAGAAATAAAGATCAAAAGAACGCACAGAAAGGGCAGTCAAACGATAATGAACGTAAGGATGCACAACACAACAGGGAGCAGGAGGGAGGCCTACTGAAAATGACGAACTAACAGGATCAAGCTGTAAAGCAACCGAATTCGCCATTACATATAAATGCGAATGAATACCAGGACGATCAGTTACAAGAGAAATTAAAAGACAGACAGGAGCTGAACAGCAGAATGTAGAACCAAGTATTAATAATTAATTGCAGTTCGAATCAGAGCAAGAGCAAAACGAAGACTCCAGGAATACGAGCTGAATGAATAGGAGTGAAACAAAAGAAATTGCACTGAATACAAATAATGATATTGAACGACAGAACAGCAATCAAATATAAATAGAAATAGGAGCTGAAGAAACTTGAAGATGAAGATGAAATAATCCGTGGACCCACCATGAAATAGCAAAGACGACCATCAGTTGAAGATGCTTAAAGAAAATAAATTATTCGAGGAGCTAAACACACAAGAGTAAGGACACAACCAGCTGCTGAGAGATCACATATCTAATCAACAGAAAATGCAATCTCAATTGATAATTATTTACAGGACCCACAACCCAAATGTTTCCATGTTGGCTACTATTTTACAATTCTAATTTAACATAAACTTGTCTTTATTAAATGTAACTTATCCAAAAAATGAATTCACTACTTCGATTCGTTATTTTTTTTGCCCGTTGCCCAGCTGTCTATGTTGAAATTCATGCTCTCTTTGCCCTGTCGCAGCTTTTGGTGTGTGCCAAATGCGGTTGGTTCCCGTCGGTTATCATCGTGCTTGAGCAGATGATCAATGCGCACGTTGAGCTTGTTGGCCCGTTTATTCAACGCCTGGCGATTGTCTGTCTGTTGTGTGGCCAGATCAACGACCTTGCGACGCGGCACATGCTGAAGTGCCGCATTCCAGTCGCGGGTTTTCTTCAGATCCAGCAAAATGTTAATCATTTGATTGAGCGTTAAAGACTTGCCAGAGCCAGAACCCCACTGCAGATAGCGATCAAGTGGCAGACGCGCCATACGCAGACCCAAGCGCTTCGCCTTAGCCAGCGACAGTGGTTCATTGTTCACGGTGTCCACCATGGCGCCTACTATGTAAATATCATCCGGATTGTATGTTTTCAAATCCTCCCGACAGTGCGGCGTCAGATAAACTAGCTGCTCTTTGGGAAACAATTCCGTAAAGCACTTTGTGTGTACATTCATGGGAAACTCTGGACGCAACATTGTGGGAATATACCGCTTCAGATACTGCATGCAGCGTCCCTCAAAGTTGGTATTACAATAGTGCAAATCAAAGGGTTCATCATGGGCACGATTTTCGGCAAAACACAGCATCAACTGTTTGGCAGCATTCGAGGATTCACGATTGTTCATGTAAGCATCGTAGGAGCAGTCCAGAACCATTTTTGGTGCGAATTGCATTGAACGCGTTAAGCGATTGTTCAGCCACTGATTGATGGTCGTGTCGTAGATGCGAAGAAACATTGATGTGTGCGCCAGTCCATAGATGATGTGGGTGTTCTCTTCCCGCTGCTTACGCAGATCAGCAATGCGTTGTTCCGTCGCCTCGGCGCGCAGAACTTTCTTTTCTTTGTCCGACTGCTTTTTCATTTGGATTTGCCACAGAAATGCGTAGTATTTGATGCGAGCCGACTTGGAAGGCAGTGTCAACACGTGCGCCCAGTGGTGCTCCTGGAAGAAGTCCAAAGCAGGCACACGGCGTCCTTCCTGATGCGCAATGTCTGCTTCCAGCTGCAACACCTTAAGCCTCTTTTCGCGTTCTTCTTCGGTCTCAACTATTGTATTATCTGACAGTGGTGTGGACCTGGTTAGTACAAAGGGATTTACAGGCTTCCTGTTTGCCGGCTCTAACTTCTGCTCAGGCTCGCTGATGACGATATTTGTGTTTGATTTAAACGGATTGCACAGGCCGCGCGCTGCGCTTACTGGCGAGACTACAGCGCCATTTAAAAGAAATTGCTCTGTATGCCAGCGTACTATGAACTTTAACATATTTATGTAATTAATTACAAAATATATGAAACTAAGGCCGAATATAATCAGCACGCGTAAATTAAATGACAACAACAGCTGTTGGCCAAAACCTCGATGTATTATCGATATATCGTTGTTTTTAAATTTATTTCAAACATCGATATGTGTTCCACATGTTTTACACGCAAATGTAAACACAGTCTGCCCACAATTGGCGAGGCGACAGAGACTACAGCGAAAAATTATATAAAGCTAAGTCATAGCTAAGTACAGCTAATATAGGCATCTTGCAACCATTAAATTAATTTAAGGGTTCAAGGACTTCTTAATGAACACCGGTCAACTGACTTAGTTCCAGCACAATGGCATCATAATAATACTTATCATCGATCGACTTTAATGAACAATTTGTGAAAGGAATGGGAGTTGTTGATTTCGGCTAAGCATGTTTTCTATTTATTTCTTAAACTTCTTGTTTACAAGCTAGTTAAATTTTAATTTAATACGCGAAGTCTGCGTGTATTGTGTCACCTTTCACGTTGGATCGTGAAATCTGCAGATTAATAGTTGGAACATCTTCCGTCAATCGATTTCGCTGAGAATCGCTTATTTCTCCTCACACCACTCGTTTTCCTTACGCACCTGCTCCTCCTCGGCGGGAGTAAAGTCCTTCTTGATGTTGAAGGTCTTGCGGATGTCCTCCGGAGTCTTCCCCTTTATCATATTGGCCACAGTTTTGCATGTAAGCTCCAGCAAGCCCTTAATATCCAAATAGTTAGCCGCTAAGATCAGTTCGAACAACGTACCCTGATCGACTTTGAGAAAATCTGCATCCCAAGATGTGATGTCATCGGTGCGCTTTTCCTTGCTCTCATCATCCTCGGTGGGCTGCGGATCATCCTTGTGATAGTTTGCCCACGTGAGAACCTTTCGCAAAATTGTCGAATTAACATTTGGCAAAGGAACAATGGCATTCTCATCGTCCTCCATGCCACAATCCTCCAACATGGTTCGAATAGTGCCCGAACACTTCGCGATTTGTATATCGGTATCGAAGATCTCCTCATCGGACGATTGCAACTTAATATTCGGCATGTTGATCTGCGAAATCGAATACAAGTTAGTTCCTAAAATATATATGCATACATATATATGTGGTATTTATCTTGCATATTGAGCAGAAAACTCCATAAAAGTAGGAGGAATGCATTATGTGTGTGGGTGTGTGTGATATATTTATGTTGGGTATCTGTATGCATATTTGTAATATAAGCATTCATTCGCTAAACAATCGCACACACTCAATCACAACACATACATATGCGTATGCATGTAAATGTATAAAGGTACAGCAATTTGGATAAAAGCGTCGCATATTCAATTTTCCATAAAGCATAATTAATTTTTTCTTATGGCCACATACTTACTACAATAGTAAATGATTTATTTAAGTTTTGAGTGGTAATTGAAGTAGCGTTGGATAGTTCGAATCGACTACTTTTATCTATAAAAGACCAAGTATATTTCAACAAAAGTGAGAATTCCGCAAAGCCAAAGAAACACGAAATTACACTGTGATAGAGATGGGCGAAAAATCCATGCAACGATACTCTTAAAATTATTTAATCGATGTTTTCTGATGTTCGATGTTTTTCTGCTTGCGTGTAGCGTCCAGTATTTAGTAACGCAGTAATAATAGGTTTATTCTAAAACACTTGGTTTCCTTTCGTGTTTATAAAATAATATGAAGTATTCAATGGGGAAGAAGTACTTTGAAAAACATAGTGAACGGTAATCGATGTTCTTTCTCCAGAACAAGCCACAGCTGTTCTTCAATTGTGATGTGAACCAATTCGAATTAATTCGATATATTATCGAATTCTATGAACATTTGCGCTTCGCGGTGAATGCAAGTTTTAGAAGAAGCTGCGGTTTTTGCGCTTGTTTCTATTAGAAAACGCATGTAAAATTTGTAAGGTCAATTTAAATCGACCAGAAACGTTTAAATATTTGTCGCGATGGCTTTGGTTTGTGCACGTATGTTTCAGTCAGTTACGAGTGGCCATATTAAGACTAACATGATGTTTTTTCAGTAACAAACGAGGTACCCGAGTCCCCAGTCGTCTCCCCGTGCTCTGGCGCCGTTTTTGAAAGACGCGTCATTGAGAAGTATATCATGGAGAACGGCTGCGATCCGATCAGTGGCAAGGAGATGAAGCAAGAGGATCTCATTGAAGTGAAGACGCCTGCCGTAGTCAAGCCAAAGCCGCCTAGCGCTACCAGCATACCGGCAACGCTAAAGACCATGCAGGATGAGTGGGATGCACTGATGATACATTCGTTTACACAGCGCCAACAGTTGCAGACTACACGCCAGGAGCTGTCAAACGCACTGTATCAACACGATGCCGCCTGCCGCGTCATTGCACGCTTGAAGAAGGAGTTGACGGCGGCGCGCGAGGCGCTGGCCACTCTGAAACCTCAGGCGGGCAACGCGAATGTGCCGTCAATGATTTCAGAGCCAACGCTGGCTGCAGAGGCTGGCGTTGGTGGAGCTCACCAAATGGAGCAGGCCGGCATGAGTACTGAAGTCATACAAAAGTTACAGGACAAGGCCACAGTGTTGACGCAGGAGCGCAAGAAACGTGGACGCACTGTGCCCGACGAGCTAGTCACCGCTGATCAAGTGAAGAGCTTCCTTACGGTTGCATCACATCCTGGCCTGCACTCCGCTTCGGTTCCTGGTATTCTGGCCCTGGATATCAATAGTGCCGATCACAGCAAGATTTTGACGGGTGGCAATGATAAGAATGCAACTGTATTTAACAAGGATACGGAGCAGGTGGTGGCTATACTGAAGGGACACACCAAGAAGATCACCAAGGTCATTTACCATCCCAATGAGGACACTGTTATCACAGGCTCACCAGACATGAACATACGCATCTGGCATGTGCCCACAACGCAGACGCAGCTGTTGTTACGCTGCCATGAGGGACCCGTCACCGGACTCTCGTTACATCCTACTGGCGACTACCTGCTGTCTACGTCATCGGACAAACACTGGGCCTTCTCGGACATACGCACTGGACGCCTACTGACCAAGGTCATCGACACAGCCGAGGTGGGTCTGACAACGGCTCAGTTCCATCCGGATGGTTTGATTTTTGGCACCGGTACCGTTGACTCGCAAGTCAAGATTTGGGATCTCAAGGAGCAGAGCAATGTGGCCAATTTCCCCGGACACACTGGTCCCATTTCGGCCATATCGTTCTCGGAGAACGGTTACTATCTGGCCACGGCAGCGGACGATGCTTGCGTCAAATTGTGGGATTTGCGAAAACTGAAGAACTTCAAGACTATACAACTTGACGATGGCTACGAGGTCAAGGACCTGTGCTTCGATCAAAGTGGCACTTATCTGGCCATTGCCGGCACCGATGTCAGGTAAGATCAGCGCGCTTCTCCTAGCTTTATGGATGTAAATTTATGTATGGTCTCGCTTCTTATTCTGGCAAGGATTAATATGATTTTGGTACAATTAAATTTATTGCTTAAGCTTTTGCTTGCTCTGCTGTGCTTGCTGCAATCGGTGATGCTTTTTGAAGTGCTCCATCCAGTTGTGTAGGCGATTCTGCTTGACCAGGGCACGGCGCGACATTTCGTTTTGCTTCGCCATGTGCCATCGCACACTCCTCTCCAGACGACGCAGATCAGTTGGCGGTATGGCGTCCAGTTTGCCCAGCAGTTCCTGTGCAAAAGAATCACCACCAATTCGTCGCCTGTTCATCCGTATATAATTTGAGTACACTTACCAAGGCAAATGTCTGGATTTTCTCCACTTTTGTGAGCGTAGTATCCAGCTCGTCTTTGTAGCTGGCTTTGTTTGTGTTAGCCACTGGCGCACGCATATCCTCTACAGTACGCCACTGCTTGGATGATTTTTGGGGCGGCGTGTTTGGTGGCACCTTCTGCTGATGTGCCTGATGCTCTGGCTGCACTTTATTCTGCAATAGTTTCAGGATAACCGGCACAATGCTATTCAGTTTGATGCTCAGCTTGCTGAAGAGATATGTAATTAATAATTGGCATTTTTGTAGCTATTAACATACTCATTGCAGTAGGAGTGCTCATGATCGTTAAACAACTCGTGGGCACGTTGCTGCAGTGCAGCCATGCGACGTAGCAAAAACTCTGGGTCCTTGAGAAATACGACGGCGCTCGCATTGCGATTTTGCGTCTTTTCCTGCAAATTAAATTGAAATTATAAGCGCCCCATAATTAAGAGCAATATCCAGATATTTACTGCTTTGTCATGGAGTATGCCAACAATGTGGTTGAGCAGCGCCAGCTGTGTGAAGCGTTTGTTGTAGTTGGACACCTTCATGCGATTCCGTTCGTAGTCCTTGATCCAAATTTCGGCATTCAAATGATTTCGCTTATCCAGATACGGTCTAACAACCTGTTTCATATACTCCTTAACCTGCTGCACCTGCTCGAGGCCAGCCGGATGACGTTCGCTGATCTCCATGTTAGCAATATGGTCGGGCATTGGCAACTTGCTGTCAAGCTGCTCGGATTGCTGCTCTAGCGTGTCGTCAAAGTAGCTAATCAACTTGAGCAAGTATTGAAAGCGACCATATATTTCCTGTAGCTCCATTAGGACACGCTGATGCTGCAATTTCACCTGGTTGAGCTCCTCAGCCACTTTGTTCTCTTTGAGCTTTTTGAGGTTCTCCTGAGCCTGGAGCATTTTCTTAAATTCGATAGCCTTCACTTTCATGAGCGAATCGGCGGCAAACTTGTGAAACTCTTGCGCCTCCTGATAGAGCTGATTTTGGCGATCAACCTCACGCTTCCTATCCAAAAACATTTCCTGAGTTGAGTAGCACATAAATTTATTGCGTGTAATCTCGCGTAACAATAGAATATCACTGCAAATGAAGACTATTTAATTTGGAAAAAATTTGTTAAAGTTGTCTGCAGACTACAGACGTTTTCATGCGAAACTTCTTTGCCAGACGCTGCAGGCCAGCATCTTTAATATAATCAGGATCTATGGTGGTTACCACACATGGCGCACGCGGATTGGCAACTTCACCGCGCTGTTGAAAACGCATGGAAAATATTAAACATATTTAAATACGAATTTGCAAATTTTTGTTACCGCATTAAAATCATCAATGCAAAGATTGATGGGTTTTGGTTCGTTCGGTTCCAAATAGTCCTGTGGTCGTATGTAATCTGTAAGGAAGAACTACTTATTAAAAACTTATGCATAGAAGGCAATGCATCTTCATTTTACCTTCATATTTGCGGAAAATTTTACGCTTAATGCTTTTCATTATTAAATTTCAAGACTGTCCTCAATAAGTGGTTGTTTACAATGTTGCCAGGGTTAAATAATCATTTATTAACAGTAGTTACCAAGCGCAACCAGACATTGATAACATTTCCATGTCAATTTTATATTGCAGGGTTTACTTGTGCAAACAGTGGCAGGACCTGAAGGTATTCAACGATCACACAGCACTCGCCACAGGCGTGCGATTTGGTAAGCATGCTCAATATATCGCCTCCACCAGCATGGATCGCACCCTGAAGTTGTATGCCGTCGAGTAAAAGCTGCATATTTTAATTTAAGCCATCGGAGATCCATAGTTAGCAATAAGTTCAACATTTTATATAAATATACTACATACGTTTAGCTGTTCTTGTACCCGTAAATCAATTGCTGCGTAAATAAACAAGACTATTCTTTATTTCCGAGCCAAAAGTGTTTAACATTCTTTACAAAATATTTGTTTATAAACTACAAAACAGAATTTATGCTTATGAATAGGCGAACCGTAGCATCTCAGCTATATTTGGTTTTCGCTAGTTATGACGACGAGATCTGCTTTAATGGCCTTTCCAAATACGCAGCCAGCGACATGGTCTTCTGTTTCAACATGCCCAATCCCACATGCTCTTTGGCATAGAGACACAAAAGGACACTGGCCACCTGCAAAAGAAAAAGAAAGGGATTAATAACTAAAATTTAAATTGTTTTGAGTGTCTTCCACCTGTGTGATGGCCACATGACCGCACTCGCAGTCAATTAATACAAAAGTCAGGCGATCTTCGCGGAATGCATTGCGTCCGTGTTTCTCGTATGCAGCCCAGATATTGCTCGCTATCGCTGCAGTTATGCGTGCATTGTCGCCATAGCCGGAGTATGCAAGCAGAGCGCCTTCCTGGCTGAGCAGACTGTAAGTGAAAACCAAAGTAGCTTTGCTGTTGTGTTCACATTCCTTTTGAAGCGTTTACTTACAGCGTATTTTCGACGCCACCAGTGTTTGCTTGGCTTAAAACCTGGGTCAGCGCTTTCGGTTTTAGCATTTTGTGTACTTTTTCCCTTAATTCTTTGCTAAAAACAAAAAACAATTGACGACCCGACAATTCAGGCATTCGCTGGGAAAGGCAACACGACAGATGTGCAGTTAACAGTGCTGCTCCTCACTTAACAGTGAGTATAAAACCAAAAAAACACAAATATGCTTAAGAATTCTTGATATTGTGTTGAATTTTCAAACATATCGATAGGCAGTTATCACATACCACCACCAAGAGAGAAAATTTAAACGATCACTTTGTTGAAAAAGCGAAGTAGGGAAGGGACAGGGTCAACGAGATCGCTATTGAATGTGACTACATTTTCCGAACGCTCGCCTTATGTGGGTTAAGGAGAATTAGCACATGACACTGAACTAAAAGTGAAGCAGGTCATGGTTCTTGGCGCGTAAATTTTTGTGTCGTGCGAATTGAATATTATTTGTTGGAATGATGGGAGTGCACAAACCCACTTTGGGAGTGCACAAACCCTCCGCTATATTTAGAGTTTTGAGGAGTAAAATACGGCGTAAGTGTGTTCGAGCAAATAATTTTTGTGTTCTAATTTGTGGCCGACAGCAGGTCACGCCGTAATTTTTTTGTTTGGCGACCAAGAATTGTCTACAATCGGCACTACAAAGGTTTTGGTAGGATTAAATTCGCTGCAAACAACCTTGTCTCCCACTATAAAGGAATCACTAGGCGCATCGCTTGTTTTCGACATTGGGAGTCCGCATGCGCAACGACGGCGAGATTTTTCAGCCGGTGAGTGCATTCCAATATGGAACCAGTGACATCACGTACTTCTAGGATTAAGCCATTAGCGACCCAAATCACAAATCGAGCGTAATAAAATTTAATTGAACTAAAAATTAAATTCAAACGCATCAGCCAAAGCAATTTATTGCCACGCTAAAATTTAAAAGGCGTAGTATATATTAAAATCACGAATTGTGAATAGACATATCTCGCTTGATTTGTGATTTGGGTCGCTTGTGGCTTAATCCTAGAAGTACGCGATGGCACTGGTTCCGTATTGGAATGCACTTACCGGCTGAAAAATCTCGCCGTCGTTGCGCATGCGGACTCCCAATGCCGAAAATAAACGATGCACCTAGTGATTCCTTTGTTGTAGTAGACAAGGTTGTCTCCAGCGAATTTAATCCAGGCAAAACCGTTATTGTACCGATTGTAGACAATTCTTGGTCGCCAAGCATAAAAAAAAATAGCGGCGTGACCTGCTGTCAAAAACATAAAACATCAGTTTTTTTCTTGCACCTCAAAAAAAGCATTTTCAAGTTTTGATGCAGAATCAATATATATAACAAGGACTTCATTTTGTTGGTAAACATTCGGAGATTGGACACTTATTGGCGAAGATAGAACAGTTTGAAGTTGAACACAGAAACTTAAAATAGAAATTTCTCGCTTACACTTCAAAAACTTAAAACTGATATTTTGCTCTTCCCCCTCATTTATGAGGCAATTTCTTGCTTACACCACAAATATACGTAATTAAAACTTTTAATGCAGAATCAATATCTATATATAAAAGACTTCATTTTGTTGAAAAATTCGGAGATTGGACACTTATTGGCGAAGATACAAAAGTTAGAAGTTGAACACAGACAACGGAAATTTCTCGTTACACCACAAAACTACGTGCTTTCAACTTTTAATGCGGAATTAATCTATATAAAAACGACTTCATTTTGTTACAACTTCGGAGATTGGACACTTATTGGCGAAGATACAACAGTTTGAAGTAGAAGACAGAAAATTAAAACGGCCATTTCTCGCTTACACCTCAAAAACTTAAAACGGAAATTTTTGCCTTATACCTCAAAAATATGCATTTTCAACTTTTGATGCAGAATCAATATTTATAAAAAGGACTTAGTTTTGATGCAAAAAAATTCGCAGACTGGACACTTATTGGCGAAGATACAATGAAGCTGAACACAGAAACGTGAAACGGCAATTTCTCGCTTACACCACAAAAACATAAAACGGCAATTTTTGTTTCACACCTCGAAAATATTTTTTTTCAACTTTTGATGCAGAATCAATATTTATAAAAAGGACTTCATTTTGATGCAAAAAATTCGCAGACTGGACACTTATTGGCGAAAAAGTTGAAGATAGGAACTTAAGACAGCAATTTTTGTCTTGCACCTCAAAAGTACGTAATTTCAACTATTGATGCAGACTCAATATTTATAAAAAGGACTTCATTTGATGCAAAAAATTCGGAGATTGGACACTTATTGGCGAATATACAACAGTTTGAAGTTGAAGACAGAAACTTAAAACGGCAATTTCTCGCTGACACCGCAAAAACATAAAGCCGCAATTTTTGGCCTACACCCCAAAAATACGTATTTTCAACTTTTGATGCAGACTCAATACTTATAAAAAGAACTTAATTTTGACGCAAAAAATTCGGAGATTGGACAATAATTGGCGAAGATACAACAGTTTGAAGTTGAAGATAGGAACTTTAACAGCCATTTTAGCCTTACACCTCAAAAATACGTATTTTTAGCTTTTGATGCAGAATCACCATTTACCAAAAGGACTTCATTTGATGCAAAAAATTCGCAGATTGGACACTAGTTGGCGGAGATACAACAGTTCGAAGTTGAAGACAGGAACTTAAGACGGCAATTTCTCGCTTACACCTCAAAAACTTAGAACGGCAATTTTTGTCTCACACCTCAACAAGGCGTATTTTCAACTTTTGATGCAGAATCAATATTTATAAAAAGGACTTCAATTTGATGCAAAAAAAATCGGAGATTGGATACTTATTGGCGAAGATACAACAGTTTGAAGTTGAAG
>JAWNMR010000496.1:0-11984 GCA_035043845.1 Drosophila picticornis
GTTCTATCGAAGTAGAGAATACACCGAATTGGACAACTGAAATTTTTAAAATAAAGCAAATACAAAATGCCAATCAAATACATACATACTGGAAGACCATCATGGTGCAGTTCTGAAAGGATGTTTCTACAATAAAGAGTTAAGGGAAACAAAATTTCCGCACACTTGATTGAAAAGATAATAAGGCGTCGAAATGACAGAGTTCTAGTTAAATGGCTTGGGTTCTCAAATGATCAGAACTCTTGGATAAATAATAATGAAGTTCTATAAAAATAAAGATTTAAAATCGAACGTGTGCGTACTATTTATAGATTAAAATTTCATAAACAGTACTGATTTGTGATGAACCTGTCAGTAATTTCCTTTCAACCTTTGGACATATGCATTCAGTACTCAGTGTAGGGAATTTCGGATATAAAAGAGCGTCTTGAATACAGGTATCTCATTCAAAAAGATTTCAAGGAACATTCAGCAGCTGTTCAACTTAATGGATGACGATGAAAATTGATTGGATTTTCATTTGGGACAGCTGATGCCCTGGCCGATTCCAAGTAGAGAAGCAGCAGCTAACGAAGTGAATCCACAATTCTCATCAGAACTAGAGCTTATTGCTGAGGAATGGGAAATAAGGAAATTTTTTTTATGATTATGTTGTGCTTGAAAACTCACCAGATTTTTTAAACTTTATTAAACATATTTAATAATAATAATAATTAATTATCTTAGTACTAAATTTAATCAATTGTATTTCATTAATTCATTTCATTTAAATAAATAAAAACATTACAAAATACAATTTTCTTTGTGTTGTTATTTATTATTTCGAATCATATTCCACACATACACACATATACACTTTATTTTCAGCTTCATGAATTCAAATAAAAATGCATATATGTACAACCTAAAAATATGTGTTTATCTTTTTCTTTTTTTTTTATACACACGCAGGTACGCAAGCACACACTTACAACCTCAAGTCTTGTGTTTATCTTCGTCTCCCTTTTTTTTACATGTACACTGCATTTCTAAATACAGGCACAAACAGATACACACACATACACATTTTAAAATTTTTCTGGAATTTCTCCCTTTCCATGTCATACCCTACATTTTCAGCTTGCATAAATTAAAATAAAAGAGAGACATGTATTTCTGTTTGGCTTTAAATATTCATTTATTTTTTTTTTTCTTCTTCATAATTTTATTTACATTTTTTTTTTTTTTTTCACTTAATTTTGCTAACATTTTTGATTGATTGCTTATTAAATAATTTATTATTTATTTATTTAATTTTTTTTTTTTTTTTCTTAAAACTATGAATTAATTCTATAATGCCCCAGGCATACGAGGTGTGTTCAAAAAGTATCGCGAATTTTGATTTTTCGCGGGTTGCGTATATTCGAATTTCGATTTTTTTGTAGCGTTATGTTGGTACTCATGTCTCTCACTTATGCCGACAAGCTCGGCCATTTTGAATGTTCACTTAATTGTTGACAGCTGTTTTGCTTGCACGTGTTTTGGATCGTCTTCGATTTTTACCTATTCAAAAAAATGGATCAAAGAACCTGTATCAAATTTTGTGTGAAAAACGAAATTAAGTGCGTGGATGCATTCCGAATGTTGATTGTGGCATACGGAGAAGCTACCTTGGACCGCGAAAATTCAAAATTCGCGATACTTTTTGAACACACCTCGTATATGTTTTAAAAAATATTGTTTTTGGCAAAGAGTATTTATTTAAATATTACCTTGACAAATTTTTTATCCACACGAAATGTCCGCGCTCCTCCGACTCCAGCAAGATCAGGCTAATGTGGGAAATCCAAATTGAACGTGAGTGCGTCGTCAATTTTTATGAACTCTTTTTCAAATCCCATCAACTTTGTATGCTGAGCATCGTGCAGGCTGGTTATATCCTGGTGCTTTACTGGCTGATATTAATACCCATTTAAAATAAAATGCATCAGTATTTTTAACATTAATAATTGCTTTCTTATTTCTCAACACTTTGGGTGTTTCAATAAAGCTTGAAACCTTAAGTGTAATATGTATGTATGTTTAACTCCAGCCGTAACATTTGAGACAGTGGCCAACCACTGTCCTTCTCTTGGAATTCATCCATCTTCGTACAAATGATTGATGCGTGATCTTTGATTATCTCTCCCAGATCACTAGATGCTATTATGACACTCATATTGGATTGATGAGACTTAATCGTCATTAGCAATTCATCATCAGCGAATTTAATATACTCTACAATGAGTTCAATATTCATTTTGCAAGCCGTGTGAGTTTGCAATCCATTTTTAATTAACGAAAGAATTTCTTGAGCTGCTTCACTCAGAAATTCTATTGGTTCGACCAAATTTGTATGTTTATTGTCAAATTAGAATGTTGATATCCGATTCTTTAATCCGCTCGAAATTAGTTTCACCTGACTATTTATAGGTGTAAAAACGAGAATCTTGTGGAAATTAGAACGAAGATAGGTACTCCACTTTGACGATGCAATTTGTATATTGGTCGCGGTGCAGACCCTTGCTTGAGTTGATGGTCCATTAGTTAAAATTGTTCCTAGTGGTGATGGGATTCATGTTGTTGGTGGTGGTGATGGAGTTGAAGTTGTTGATGGTGGTGACGGAGTTGATGATGGAGCTGGTCGTGGTGGTGGTGGTGATGGGATTGTTAGTGATGCTGGTGAAGTTGGCGGTGGGATTGGTAATGATGTTGTTGTTAATGATGGAGTGAATTGGATCGTTGGCTATGCTTGAGTTGGCCACATAAGTTGAATTATCGAAATAACGCGGGCGGCTCTGTCCTTGAACCGAGTTGTTCCTGCAGATATAGTTAAATCCCTCGATGGAATTCAGGAAGTTGTTCTTGTTGCTGAACATTTTAATTTTTTTGTTTTTGGTTTCCGTCATCCAAAACCACACATTTTTTAAAAAAGGTTACACACCTGCCAATCCCCCACCCAAAAGCAATAAATTAACTCCAATAATGAAGCAATTAAAATGCACATTTCCCTACTGCTGCCGAAGATAATAATTTTCTTGGGGTCTGATAGTTTGTTGTGTAGTAAACTTGTTTTTCGAACTTCATTTCTTTTCGGAAGCGCATCATATAAGCTATAATTATGACTAGATTACTGAAAAAATTGGTTTGCTTAATTTTATAAATAATATCATATTCCTTGGTGGGCCATTAAAATTCATGCTGTGTTTTGTGAATTTAGCAACAGCATTCTTCAGATTTTCAGCTCCTCCCTTTTTAGTTCTCATTCTTCTAGATATAAGTTCTTATTCATACACAAATCCCTCTTTTCATAGGTGTTACATGAATTGTTTCGCCTTCATAACCACTGTTCAAAATATTGAATATTGCACTATTGGTACCCTTTGTTTTGGAAGATGCGTTGTGTTTTTTTTTTAACCTGGGCATTCCTCTTCCAATTTTTAAATTATTATTTTGAAGAATTTCAAAATAATATTCTGTTCCTAGAAGTCAATCAAATATTAAACCTTCGTAAAATTTGTGGTCCGCCAATGTAATGTTTTATCGGAAGCTTTCAACGAGATGTTTCGATCTTCTGTGCTGGGTGGTCTGCTACTACGTAAGGTAGACAATAGCTTCTAATATTGAACCTCTTATGATGTGATGTGTGCATAACATTAATTTCAGATGTTTACAACTTCAGATTCAAAATTTTCAATGATAACATTTTCTCCGAGATAACATTGAACTGCGATCCTGAGTTAATTCGGGCACTGAATTCACCCACTTGTCCATTGTTGCGTTCAATAAGGAATCGTGCTGTGGCTAGCAGTTCATAATTTGCTTATACACTGTTTGGCGATGCTGCTGTTTTGGAGTCAGTTTTGACTTCCAAAGGTAAAAGAAATTTTGCTTAGTTTTGCAATTGTCATGAATTTGCGGCAGATTGCTTATATAGCATATGAATTCGACGATATAACTTATTGGTCAATGTACAGAAGTATCCAAAGATTCTGCTGTTATTCCACTAGTGCAGATAACTATTTCTTTATGATATGCTGCAGAGTTTTGATTGAATTTCTGCTTTTGAAAGAGGTAGTATAACTGCATCTTCAGGATCCAAATATCTAATATCATTATATCTTATCCTCTTGGGATCACTGAATCCAAATATCTAATATCATTATATCTTATCCTCTTGGGATCACTGAATTGTTCTTCTTCAATAATTTGGACGTGGATGCTTCTGACATCACTCCAAACTATCGATAATTGGCACTGCATTTAATTTTCCGATCACGATCGACAAGTATAGAGCTAATTTCACTGTGAAATTTTTCTTCTTTTAATATTTATTTCTTAATTTGAAAATATTTTCCAAAGGTCAAGGCGAAAATATTGCCATCTCTCCGTCAGTGTGATGTGCAGGTGGCTTGGGCTGTACTCTGACCGTACGATAGTCAGGAGATGTGTGTGAGAAGTATTGGCCACACAATATTCTTGTCAATACTCATGGCAAACAGTTGGTCAGCATTCAAATAGCCGCTTACATCGATTTAGTAAATTCTGGTAGTGTGTATTAGGGATTTGGATAAAAGAAAATAGCAACAAGGGCAGCAGATGAAGTAGAGTGAGCTGAAAACGCTTCTTGAACTTGTTCCTTATATTGATAGATCGAAGCAGCCATATGGGCAGGCATATAACCGATGCAATCTCGAAGTAAACATATCGTATCAAGTAACAGGCTGCCATCGAGGAGTCCAAGCTGGATGTGCTTTTGCTGTCCGACGTAGTAGTTGTGATATGGTTCTGCCTATATTGCGGAAGCGTGGCCGTTTGTGATGCGCGTCTATGCTCTGAGTACGTATAATATATTTTCGATGATTTGTTCCAGGTTATCTCCGCTTAAATTAGCTTTCGGATCACCATCGTCGGCTAGCTGATACCACTTCTAATGCTACTGGCATGTGGTTTTTTTTGCTCCAGCTGCTGCTGCAGGTGCTTGTTAGAGTGTCCAACATTGCTCTACCACAATGGTTAGCACTCTTGAAGCCAAAGCTGACTTGTTTGTTTTATTTTGAACAAGCATATGCTCTCCTG
This sequence comes from Drosophila picticornis, assembly GCA_035043845.1. Lineage (NCBI taxonomy): Eukaryota > Metazoa > Arthropoda > Insecta > Diptera > Drosophilidae > Drosophila > Drosophila picticornis. The sequence continues at coordinate 5,098 of JAWNMR010000496.1, forward strand.
CTTGGTCGCATTTCTCACTGCTGAAACCCAAAAGCTCTAAGTCACCGAAGGCGGGTGCCTTGACTGTGATGACGCTAGTAGAGTAGCGGACTTTTATTACACTTGTCGTTATTTCGGATTTTGTGCACCTTTAGCTGTTCAAATTAGAGTTTATTAAACACAACGATACGCGGATCAAGTCAGGTTCAACAATATTTGCGCTATCAGCTTTTTGAATTAATAACACGAAGTTATTTTCAGGTTATAAAGTTTATTCAAATGTACTTAGACTAGAAACCATTTTGATGGATGGCCTTTCAAAAAAAGAAAAACATTGTTCTACATAAAGAACAATCAGAAATATCAGTTTCTAAATATGAGCCGAAGGATATAATTTTCTTTTCTTTTTTTTTAAATTAATTAATTAATAATTAAAAAGTATTTGACAGAAATTGATCAGGTAGCTGACTGACTCGTTTGAACAAAATGAAGACAACCGCGGCGATTCCAATGAGTAGTAGTCCGGTCGTCATGCTGATGTTATTGTCGGCTACGTTATGCAGGTCCAGGTCGACAGGGAAGCCTAAGATGTGAATTTGGTATCTTAAAGGATTTTAGTTCCCCTTCTACTTGACTTGCGGTGTCCAAAATTTTACATTAGTTGTCACGTCATCATATGCCAACAGATTGATTTCCTCGGAATACAAGTTATATCTAGGGTCAAGATGAAGAATACCTTGTACTGGTAATTATTTTGTATTCAGCTTGCTCTTGGAAAAAACTTCTACAGTAAGCTCATACGGTTGAATAGAGCCATGAGCTTGGCTTGCTGAGTTGAGCCCAGAAGTTTTGCGGTTGCATTATATTAATAAAGCATGTTTTCGGTACTGTTGTCTTTAAAAAGCAACAATACCTCACAGTTGGTTGCTGCTCTAATATTGTATAACGGGTGGTGTTGCGGGATTGGATGTGGGTAGGTTTTACAAGCTCTTAGCTTCTTGTTATTTATCAATGGAATTTTGATATTAAACAAAATGGCAGAACTGATTGTTCGAGACGTTATTGACACAATTCTCCGAATTTCAATTGGATCCATGCCTGGTAGTTGGACTCCCCTTCCGGTCTATATAGCACAATTTTCTGAACATTCTGCTGAAACTCGGCAATCGGCATCAGAGTTTCCAGAAAATTACCGTTCGTTTTCTATTTAACGGATATTATATCACACTGAAGATGCTCAAAAGCGTCCATCCCTATTGATAGTTCTTGGATGGCGGCGAGAAAACTTTCAAAATTTATTTGCTTGCTTAAACTATCAGCCAATGTATACATTGTTTGGTTGATGGTTTGAAAATTCTTTCAGATTACGTCATTCTGCTTTTCATCATGTTGGCTGTGGCATCTTGGATTGAAGATTGATTTCGTACCAGATCGAGTAGATAATCTTCGTTGCGCCTGGTTTGCTTAATCTTTCTTAGCAAGCTATCAGCTTGTTCTGACGAAATCTTTCTAGCTTTTCTGCTAGTAGATTCAGTACTCTTATCATTCGGTTTCTTTTTAATATCAAATACTGACCACGATGCTTCAACTCGGTATTTAAAGGCACAATAGCCATCCAGATCCGCGTGAACTATTATATTAAATGCTGATCTTGTCAGCCCTACAATACCTTCGCTCTTATTTTTTTCGTAATTCGGACAAGTATTCCAGTGACCGTTTCCAAAATTCGTTACAATTGGACTGTGCTAATTTTTTGATGATCATTACAGTCTATGGTAAAAATACTTAGATAAACATGTTTTTTTCTTAAAATGGTTTTTTTTTTCCAAATGAATTGCTGTAGTGCTTATGTGTAGCACTTCGTATCGATTTTTCATTATTATTTTAAAATTGCGCTGCACTGGCATAAACAACACTTGTTATTTTAATTTCCTTCTCGATAGGAATAACACAAATATTGTGTATCGATCTTAGCGACACTCTATTGATGGTCCTTACCTCTATCATTCTACAAAGTCCATCTTTTGCTATAATAGGCTTTGTAACACTGCCCCTTTTCAACGAGGCTTGTTTCATACTTTCTTCTTTTATTAATACTTCTTCTAAAATCTATATCATCAACATAAGACTGGTTTTAGCAGACAATAAATAAATAAATAAAAACATTAAATATTGCATTTGAAGCACATTAATTTAACGATCAACAGTCCAGAGGTCGTTGGTGTGGAGGCGCTTTAACCTCCTGCGCGTCGTATTTGACTCAAGTGTGCAAGCCAAAGGGTTGACGTGATTGTGCAACCGGCTGGTATGTCGGTTTATTTGTTGTCTGACTGTCGGTAGACCGAAGTCGTTGTGAAGCGTCCTGTTTCTTACTTGTAGTGGAGCACCAACGATGTGTCTGACCACCTTGTTCTGCAAGACTTGAATTTGGTTTATCCAAGATTTTGTAGCTGAGCCCCAAAATGGAATCCCATATGTCCATGTGGGCACGGTGATGCTCCTGTAAGCCAGCAGCTTGTTGCTTAAGCTGAGTTTGCTAGATGGCCGCAGCAACTTATCGCAGCAACTTATCTTTGACGATAACATTTCTAAGTGAGCTGCCTTCGTAGCAAAGCAAACGAATACGCAAACACATGATTTGTCTATTCTTTTGCCCCTAATATTATGTTAAATCATGTTGAAGAAAAGATCTAGTTCGTATAACCCTATCTTTTGGTAAATTACCCATTAATAGATGAATCGGTCTGCGCTGTGCCTTAAAGCATCTGTAACACTGGTTTACTCTCTGAGACGTTAACAGTTTCCTTATTACCTCTTATTACTTATTAAAATTATTTTTTGTATTAATGTTTTTTAACATTGACTCGCTTTTAACTATTAATACTTTCACACTCTTTTTTACATCTGGGATTTCGTCTACTGTAAGTAACATTTTTCAAAAATGTAGGTCCTTTAAACCACATTTTATTTCCTACTATATTTTTAGGATACACTCCTCTAGATAGTATGTCTGCAAGATTCTCTTTTGATTCTACGTATTTCCAATTTAACGCATTAACTCTGTGCGAAACAAAGGTTTTGAGGGTTGCTGTATCAAGCTTAAGCCAACAAAGTACAATTTTAGAATTCGAATATAAATAAATTTCATCTATTTTAATGTTCATACTATAAACTACTTTGTTTGTTAATTCAGCCAGTAATACTGCAGCGTATAGTTTTAATCTTAGAAGATATAAAGTTTTTGTTGGAGCTACTGTTGATTTTGATGCTGCTTTATTTATGAGGATTTCTCCATTACCGCTAATGGTTGTAGTGTAAACCACCGCCCCATAAGCTTTAGTTGGTGCATCACTGAATCCACGAAGCTCAATTTGCTTGCATTATTACCTATCAACCTTCTTGATATCATAATATTGTTTCACTGTGGTAACTCATTCTTAATTCTATTCCTTGTTTGTACAAATTCTACAATTACTTCCTCATCCCAATCAGTTTTTGATTTCCAAAGATGCTACATAACCACTTTTGTCGTAACAGTTACTGGATTGACCACACCTAATGGTTCGAATAATTTGGAAATGTCTGACAAAATATTTTTTTTTTTGTTGCACTATGTTTACATTCCCAATTACATTTATTTGAAAAATTATATATTTCTGCCACCCAGGACACCCCTAATGCCTTAATAGAGTCTGCTTAATTTTTTTCAAATTCTAAGCATATGCCTCTATCGGCTTCCGGAATACATTTGAGAATTATTGAAGCATTTGATCACAACTTTCTTAGATGAAACCGTCTTTCTTTTAAGGCTTTAAATATATGGTCTCCTAAATTTAGAGAATTTTCAATCGAGTCAGCGCCTGTCATCAGATCATCCCTATAGAAGTAAGTTTTTTTTTTTTACTTTTGCTATTGTCGGTATTTATTCTATTATATATATTTTATTTCTTCAACTGCGACTTAAAGGCACTTAACTACCAAATATGGAGCAGAATGCCGTATATCACTGTCTTAAGTGCATATGTTTTTAACTCCTCGCGAGGATCGCATCGCCATAAAATCCATTGATAATTTTATGCTCTTTTTTATTACCCATATTTGGCAGTACACCTTTTCAATATCCGCTGAAATGGCGAACCTATGCTTTCGGAATCTAAGTAGCATATTGAAAATATCCCCTTGCAATCTTGGTCCAGAGTGTAACATATCACTAAGTGATAAGTACGTGGATGTGTTACAGGAATCATCAGACACAAGGCATAACAACGCAGTGGTGCGGTAAATAACATTTGTTTTTTTAAGCCTTTCAGGATTGGACATTTTTTCTATTTTGCTCTAATGACATACACCTTCGCTTAGCTTGAATTTCAGACCCACCCAATTTCGATTGGGTATCCTTAAATGGTAATGGAACGACATATTTTTCATCTGAATGCTTAGATTATTTTCTTTTAAATATTTGTTTACATGCTCGCTTCTCTTTTGTAAGATTTGCGTGTTGTATTTTTATTTCCTCTGTTTCCCAGAACCATCTAATTTGTGCATCTAATCAAAGTTTAGTTCCGTTAGCGACCAAAAGCATATCAATGCCGTTTGGGATGTTAAAGTGGGATCAGCTAACTTTAATTTTGGAATCTCCAATATCTATCTTGTGTTGATAATTCCGCCACATCACACCAACACTTCAATATTTGTTTTGTAAGTTTATGTTTTTGATTTGAGATTAATTGCTATCATCTTATCCACCTGTGCGGTGTTACCTGACATTCCTTTTGTAGTTGTTTGAATTTTTTACCTCTTAAACCAAGTTTGTTTTTTATTGAATATAAACCACTTAAATAACAACCCATTAGACATTTTTTCTTCTCAAATGAACTTTCAGTGCATTTCAGTGAATGCTTAGCTTGCTTCCAAAGCGAATCGCTCATGCTCGAGAAATTTGATTAGTGATTCAGTACTTGGATTTCTCTGGGGTTATGCATAGATTTTTCATGTTTTGACCTTAAATTCATATTTAGGTTTCTGGCTAAAATGAAATTAATTAGGTCTTTTGCAATTTGATCGGCAGTCAAGTCCATTGCACTTATTGCTTGCAAGTTTTCTTGAACTGTACCTAAAAGTGTTTTTACACTTAAAGCTGTTTCGCTTGCATATGGAGCATCCATTAAATTTTTTAAATGAATTTCCAAAACTGCTCTTTGATTTAAGAAATTATTGTCAAGCAGCGACCATGCAAATTTGTAATTCACCTCTGTTGGCGCCAGGCTTGATATGGTAGCTGCTGCTGCCCCTTCCATTTTTGTATTTAGCAAGCACATTTTTGTGCGTCTGTAATTTTTGTAGAGCCTATCAATTGATGAAATCGCTCCTTCAAAGTTTTCCATTCTTCGTAACTCCCTGAAAACGACGGAATGTCAATTTTGGGAAACACGGAAGGCAAATTTTCTCTTCTTGATGTGGCAGCTTTATTATATTAGAGACACTCGAAAAATACTTCTTGAGCTTTATTTTTTATTAGACGGACTTCGGATATGAGCTCGTTACCTGTTTTAAATCTATTTAAAACTCCTTCATAACAGCTTAAATTTTCGGCTAACCGAAAGTTCTATTTTCCTTGTGCTACTTTCTGTTTTGCTATGGAAGTGGTCTGGTGCTATCCTTTTGATAGCCCCCTGTGAATTACCTTCTGAATCTATACACTTACCCCTATACACATACCGCCTTACTTTGTCTCCGTATTGATATTTAAAATACGGACTCTGTTCCATGCTTGGTAAATGAGTTTTCAATATTTTCTCATTGGCTTCATATATCTAAGCGATGTTCCAAGCTCTTTTCTTCCATTCCTGAATTTCCTCTTGGCAGACCGTCTATGCTTTTGACGTCGCATTATTGCAAAGAACTACAATCGATTCTCCCAAAAGCTCCTGAGATTTTATTTTTACTTCGCGAACCGAACTTTTATTTTATTTAATTATTTAATTTATCACTTTTTATTTTTAGATTGGGTTTGTGTGAACAAATCTTGGGGTCACCAATATTTATTTTACGCGCGGTGGAATAATAAGACACAAGTACAACTAAAAGATGATCCCAACAGCAAATTTTGACACAACGATGTTGCTTAAGTATCGAGCATAGACTGCTGCCGAATTGCTTCGTAAGGTTAATTGAAAACTTCTAAATTATCTAAGGTGTCTCACAGCTTAGTTGGGCCAGTGTCTAGCAAAAATTTAAATTGCCTACCATAAACAAATTATTCCATATTTTTCAAAAATTCTAAAGAATGGCCTGAATGAATGAATAAATATAAGTAGTAGCGAAATGGGGATTCTATGACAGGAAGTGGCTTATTGCTTTTGATTTTTAATTGGGTGGGGGAGTGACTGGTGTGTAACCTTTTTTTAGAAAAATGTGTGGTTTTGTATCACGTATGAGACATTTATGATCAAAGGGTACAGATTTATGGCTGACCCTTTTTTAATAGTGGGTTGACATGAGGTGGAGGATCACTCACAAAGAGGTGAGTGTATGAGTGTTATGTTATGTTAATTTCACAATAATTTTAGCCTGCGTTTCTTTGTGCACCTGCGGGCTTCAGTTTAAAATGTTTAAATAAAAGAACTTTGTTTTTTTTTGTCAATTTTCATAACATATTTTATTCATTTATAAATAAAATGTTTACAAATGTGAAAATTTGTTTATTCTTATTGATATAGTGTAATTTTAAGATAAATGTACATTATGAAAGCATATTATTATTATTTTCAACTTCGCTTAACCTCTTTCTTAAGTTAGTGTATTGAAATATAAGACGATCAATTTTTCTTTTATATGATACAAAGTAATGACAAGCACATGTATCAATTCCATCTCTGGCTTTATCCGAAGACCATAAGCACACTGTC
>JAWNMR010000498.1:0-33245 GCA_035043845.1 Drosophila picticornis
CGAGATAAGGATTGCTACAAGCATTCTGAAGCGGCAAATCGCGAATGCTGTGGCCAACCCACCAGCCGAATGGTAAAACAAGGTGGAGTGGGCCAAAAATGTGCTGCCAAACTTTAGTGAGGCTCAGGTACCCGTTGCCAAACGGGCCAAGGTGCAGCCAGGAAGTTCCTTTGCCGAAATTGCCAAGGAGAGAATCCTTATAGGAATCCTTGACAAGGTCAATAAGGATGGACGAATTCCCAAGAATAAGTGGAAGTGGGTTGAAAGGGTCCTAGCTCTCCGCTGACATCAGATATTGAGTAAGGTGCCTAGGCCACCACCATTAGGCGGGGATGCTGGTTGGTACTGAGGTAATATTGAAGTCATCGCATGCCAGGACGAACGCTCGGTGCAGCTATATAAGGCTGCCGTAGAAGAGGTCGGCGAGATCCCAGCCTCTCTGAAGGAGCTGGACCTGGTGCTGAGTCTGTTGCAGCTATGCAACCCATCTATCCCTACTCATGATTGGTGGTCAAGATTGAGGCCACAGAAGGTTGGATCAACCAGGCAGTGTTGACTCTGAACAGAGAATCACTGGCCCTAATTGAAGACGTCAAGGGCAAATTGAACTTTGGTTTGTGTTCTATCATCGTGAAGGTATACAAGTCGGATGCGACGGCCGGAGGGGATTCTGTTGTCGACAAGATAGTCGAGCAGGTTCTCCTCCGAAAATCGGAACAACCGCTGCCCTGATGGTCCGCCTGGCTGGTGGCAGAGACGACATACTACTAGTCCAAGAACCTTGGCTGATCGGAGACAAGGTTTGCGGGTTAGGAAGTAAGAACTACAAGCTCATAACATAATCTTAAAACACGTACCTGCGATAATTGCGATAACACAGCGGTAAGCCTGGAGCTCCAGACAGCTCCGATATGGCTACCGTCTGCGTACATGGCCCATGACGGTATTGCTCCACCACCAGATGAGATCATGAGATTCCTCGTCCAGGAGTATGAGAAGCACAATATCGGCCTAATTATAGGCTGCAACGCCAATGGATAAAGATGACAACTGATGGTCGGTCTCCATTGAAGAGTCACTGGACATTCTCCTCAAAACGCATTTCCCCGGCTGCTCTGAGCAGCCCTCAAGTTGCACACAAACGACCTGTAAAGAGATTACATCTATTAAATGTCTCCTACATAAAAATAGTATCAAATGGGCAGTAAACAGTTTCAAGCCGTTTAAATCTCCAGGCCCAGATCAAATAAGTCCGGCCCAATTTCAGAAGGCGGGCAACGGAGCCATAAACTGCCTAAACGAAATCTTTGGGAAAATTGTCAAGGCAGGTCAAATCCCACCGACGTGGCCCCAGTCGAAAATTATAATGAAGGATAGAGAAATCTAGACTCTATAAGGAATGTACCCTAATAGCGTTCCTAGACATTGCAAGTGCCTTCAACAATTTCACTCTGGCAGCCATAACTAGAGCTTTGCTGAGCCTGTTGATTATCACCAGTCTATTGGAACTGATTAATCAATTGCTCACTTCAGGATTGTGATATCTATACTTGGATCGTCAACTCTCTCCAGGTATATCAGTAGAGGTATGCCACAAGGTGGCGCCGTATCACCTCTACCATGAAACTTAGCAACAAAAAGCTGTCGCATACGAAGACGATGTTGCGGTAATCTTCAGGGGAAAGTAAAAAACAAACTTTCTCTGACTACATACATGAGAGTGGTTTGTGTGTTAGCCCTAATAAAACGGAAATTTTTCTTTTCACAAGAAATTACAAAGTCTCTCTTCTTATGAACTGAACTTTGCAGATCTTCGTACCACGCCTAGTGAGGCACTGGACACTATCCTAAACATTTCTTTTCTGGAAAGACAAGGAATAGAAAACGCAACACTCACGGCCATAAGAGAGAGAATAATTAACCTGTTTTGTTCAAAAAAACATGTTGTTGGCAGCAGCAGCGAAGAAATTTAATTGATTTTGAGTTGTCAACATATTTGAATTTGGAGCCCTGCCTAGCTTAATATCAATGGGTTATTGTTAGTCTTAATTACATATCCACACTATGTTAAGTGCAGTTTGAGCTGCAGCAGCCAGCGTTGGCAGCGCTCTCATTGTACTGCGCTTTTTTGTGCAGCGCTCCCTCTCTCTCTTTCGATAAAGGGTGTTCGCTGATCGGTCGGCTGCTGCAGCTAATGAGTTGTTTCGTACAGCTCCAGCTGACCGATCGGTTTTAGTAATTCTCGTTGTAAAAAGGTTCAGCATATGGCTTCAAACCTTTAATGAGCCAAGTGTTGTTGAAAGGACTAAGCATGTGGCTTCTAGTCTAAATACATTCAATAAAGTTTGTAACCAAGACTTTGTGTAACTTCGTGTTGTTAATTGGAAAATACAGCTATCAAAAAGCTGAAAGCGCATAAATTTGGTGACCCCAACGTGATTTTCTTGTTACTCGCGTGTCATTTTAATTAAACCATAAAGTGCGCATAATACACAATAACACAACTAATCATTCGTGAACTTCATTCGTGAACTGATAGTTGTGAAAAAACTAACTTGAACAGCCAAAGGTGCATAAAAGAGACACAACAAGTGCAATAGAATTCCGATACTCAATCGTCGTTTAGTGTGTGCCTCTGCTTCGTTTGAACTTTCGTGAACTTTTTCGTAGACATAAGCAGCTGTGCGTGAGAGATTGAGCATATACAGACCGTTTCTCTCTCGGTGCATTTGTTGTTGCAGCTTTACTTTGTGCAGTGATCAGCAATTTCGTGCGCGCTATAACCTTAAACATGAACATAACAACAGTCGCGTCCAGTGATAGTGTGCCTGCACCTAGTTCATTTTATAAACGCAAAGCGGAATCAATTTATGCCGCGCAACAGAGGCTAGACGTGTTGTGGTCGGTCTCGACGATAAGTTCGGTTGACTCTGTTCAAATTAAGTCAAACTTAGAACTTTTGAACAAAACGGAAGCCTCATTCAACCTCGCTCACGACAGTCTGGAACGTCTTGACTACGACGAAATAGGCGGCGATTTAGGTATAAACTTTCTGAGGCTGTTTGTAGAAGTGACAAGTCGATAAAAAGGCAGCTCGAACTGTGCGAATCGCGTAGTTTATCGTCAACATTTCGGAATGTTGAGTCGGCAGCTGAGCGATCAGCTCCTATTTATATTGATCGTTCGCATCGACCGCGCTTACCTAAGCTAAAGCTGCTCACTTTTGTTGGAGGTTACACGGAATTCGCTAATTTCACTTTCAGATGCTGCTCCAAAAACTGGACATCACCACTCAGAGTTCTTGGGAGGAGTCTGCACCGAAGAACCAAATACCCTCATCGGAAGAATTCTATACATTCTTGCAGAAGCGATGGCAGAAGTTGAAGCACCTGGAGCATGCAATGAAATATCATTACCTTAATTCTCAGGTGGAAGAAAATAATTCAAATCCTAACCACAGTAGACGAGCCTTGGTGGCATCCCAATCAAACAATTCTCCATGCCCATTCTGTAACTGATTCGGCCATAACTGTTGTCGCCAATGGGTCATCTGACTCTGCTCTCGTTGCGTCTTCGTCTTTCAGTGCACCATCGGCTTTTGCACACGATGGATCATCAGAAGTCATATTACTGGCCATGACGATCATTTTAGTGAAAATTTGTTCGGGACTATTTCTTCCATGCAGAGCCTCACTGGATTCGTGTCAATCAGTTCGGAACCTTGCAGCCAACATACAACTGGCTGACCGCGCATTTTGCAAACCTCATCGTGAGGATTTGCTAATTGGAGCTAGCATTTCTTCGACATCCTGTGCATTGGTCAGATCAGGCTCCTACCTGGACTACCTTTGTTACAAAAGACTCGTCTTGGCTGGGTAGTCACAGGTGGTGGCCAGCGCGTGAGCCAAACTTCATTGTTGGTATCAAATTCCGCATTGAAGGTCTTCTATGTTGATGATTTAATCTCCGGTGCTAGCTCAGTCTCTGAGGCCATCGACAAAATGAGGCTGACGTCAGCAATTCTATCTCGTTGCTACCATTTAGGATCAAAGTCCTGCGGACATTCTATCCAGAAATCTGATCTCTAGTTTGATGGGCCAGCCTTTCTTGTCCAGAATAAGAATGAATGGCCTCCGTCTTGTGCGCTCAAAAGACCCTGGATAGAACTTCGGAAGACTGTGTTGCTCATCAAGTCACCTTATGAATACATGACGGTTAATTGCAAATTCACCAACCCATTTGCTCATATGCAACGCGCACACCTTCAAGTTTATTCATCGCCTTCGACATCAGGGTTTTAACGTATCAGATATTCAGCAAGGAACTATTATTATTCTTCGTCTCGTCAAAAACGCACACATGTAGGAAGATATGAAGACTTTGCGATCAAGAGGAGCACTCAAGAATTCTAGCCTCATTGAGTCACTGTTGCCCTTTATTGATGATGTTGGAGTTTTGCGCGTTGGTGGCCGACTGGCCGACTCAAGTCTGCCCTATGAAGCCCGACATCCAATCATCCTGCTTTAATACCACCCCATTACTGTGGCAATCATCAAAGAATTTCATGAGCGTAATCTGCACTCAGGCCCTCGCGCACTTCTTGCCAATATACGCCTTCAATATTGACCAATTGACGTCTTAAAAACTGTGTCTCGGATTGTCAACATGTGCGTAAGATGCTTCAAGTTAAGCCGCAATTTGCCAACAGAGCGGATTGAAGCATCTCGTCCGTTTGAAGTGGCTAGAGTCGATTATTGCGGACCGTTTTTCTACAAATCTGTTGTTCGTACTAGACCACCAGTTAAATGCTACACTTCGGTATTCATCTGCTTCATCACCAAGGCTGTGCACTTTGAGCTAGTACAGGACTTAACAACAGCATCATTTCTTGGCGCTCTGGGTAGATTCATCTCTATGCGTGGCAAGCCTCGTCAGATTTGGTCTGACAACGTCGCAAACTTCGTGGGAGCCAAAAATAATGTGCGATTCTCATGCCACTGCTGTTTATCAATACTATCTGGCTGACAACATTGATTGGCGTTTCATTCCCCCTCGCTCTCCACACTTTGGCGGATTATGGGAAGCAGCAGAGAAAACCGCCATTTGAGGAGTTGCGAGCTCTTGTTTGCCAAATCGCGCCATTATTAATTCTCGCCCTGTAGCCTCATTTTCAGAGAATCCTGGCGACTTAGATTTGTTGAGTCCAGCCAATTTTTTGATTGGCAGATTTCAATCAACGTTTTAAGAGGCAGATCTAACTAAGTAGAATTACAATCGCTTGGATGGCTGGCAGCGAGTGACTCACCTACAGTAAATCTTTTGGTCACGGTGGTGGGAGGAGTATCTCACACTCCTCCAACAGCGTATTAAATGGAAATCACCAGCTCGTCCTATTTAAATGAATGACGTAGTCTTCGTTAAGGACGAGAATCTGCCTCCCATGAGCTGACCACTCTCCAAAGTGCTTGCTTTAATACCAGGCAGGGATGGCATTGCTCGAGTTGCTGACCTGAAGAAGCCTAAAGGAATTGTCAGAAGAGATGTCAACAAAATGTGCCTGCTGCCTGTTAAGGATTTTATTGAAAGGGAGTCTTTCAACGGGGGGGGTATGTTGGCAGCAGCAGCGAAGAAGTTTAATTAATTTTGAGTTGCGTGGCTTAATATCAATAGCTTATTGTTAGTCTTAATTATCCACACTATGTTATCCACACTATGTTAAGTGCAGTTTGAGCTGCACCAGCCAGCGTTAGCACCGCTCTCATTGTACAGCGCTCTCTTTGTGCAGCGCTCCCACTCTCTCTCTCGATAAAGGCCGTTCGATGATCGGTTGGCTGCTGCAGCTAATGAGTTGTTTCGTACAGCTCTAGCTGATCGATCGGTTTTAGTAATTCTCGTTGTAAAAAGGTTTAGAAAGTGGCTTCAAAATTTTAATAAACCAAGTGTTGTTGAAAGGACTAAGCATGTGGCTTCTGGTCTAAATACATTCAACAAAGTTTATAATGGGGAATTAACTTCGTGTTATTAATTGGAAAATAAAGCTATCCAAAAGCTTATAGAGCAAACAGATGTCATGGTTCTATCTTAAAAGAAGGGTTAAACATCCTTGGCTGTAATACAACTAGACACACACTTCAGGACATACTTCCCCCAAGGGAGGAATGCGCTCATGGCACTCCCGGATCACCGGTAGCCATAACCTTTTCAAAGATGGCTCAAAAGAGATGACTCTACCAACTCAATATACAGATATCATTCAATCCCCGGACATTGCAGTGTTTTTTAGGCTGAAATACTTGAAATAAAGGAAGCACTAGATTGCCTAAAAAGAAAATCTGCCTGTGGGCCAGGCAGCAAGTAAATCTGTCACAAATCTTTGTAGGAAATGGCAAAACAGCATGTTATTAGCCTGATATCAGTTCCTGGTCATCATGACATTGAAGGCAATTGTAAAGCTGTTGAGTTAGCTAAGAAAGGGACTATTTTACCATTCCTCACGGATAAGGAGGGTATAAGAACGCCTTTAGCTACCTGGAAGCTCAATATCAATAAAGAAATTAGACGCAAGTCAAATGTTAAATGGCGAAATGCAATCTGCGCACAGGCGCACAGCACACCAAACATGGCCCAACATTAACGACATGCACATAAGACAGACAAACTGCTCTGCAGTAATCCGAGCTGTAACCGGGCAGTGCATTCGATAATGAATATTAATTTCTGCGGAAGCAAATAAGAGGTAGGATCCCCGGAACACTCCTTCTGCTAGTCCATGTCAGTCCAAATAGTCCACATCATCTTGGACCAGCTGAGAGAGGCACACTTCATCACCAGCTGGGACCGTCAAAATGGATACTGGCAGATAGAAGGTATGGAATTGTGTTATTCTATGTATGAGCATTTTTGGTTCGCTTTAAGGTATGAGCATTTTAGGCTCACCCGTTTCCTTCCGGTCGCTGTGCGGCTTTCAATCCGCTTATCCGTTATACACTTTTTTTTACAGATTACGAGTGATGTAATTTCACCCACACACTGACTACGATTTTTGTTCTCCATATAGTACCTTGTTTGGTCCTGTGCCGCCTCTTCTAAACTACGCGAGACAACTTCGAATATTTCCTTTAATTGCCTCTCATTGTCGGACGGTATTTGAGCTGGTTAGCCTGTTCCGACTGTTATTTCATCGAACAACGCTTCTCGAAGCCTAGGCTCTCGACCTTGTGTGATGAACGCCACACTCTACCTGGTGGAGCTTGAGACGCTGGTGTTGACTGCCAGTGTCAGTTCGGTTAATGCCTCATCCCGACGTCTTTGGTTGTGTTTTATTAATTGTACAATCATTGTTTTCTTGTAGAGTGTAGAGCTCTATGAATTGATGTTTGACTCCCACCTCCTCTATGAATTTTTTAAATGCTCTACTTGTAAACTGTGTTCCATTCCGTGGTAAAATTTTTTGCATGAAGGCCTTTTGTAGCGTTGCTGTACTGGCGCTTCGGGGTGGTATCATTTCCGTCCATTTGAGAAGCGGTCTATAAAGACCAACAACATCGTGTTTCCGTGGATCGATCTCTGTAAATGTGCTCCAGGTTTCTTCCGGTATCTGAATCAGCATTTATCCTGCGGCGGCCATTTGACTTAGATTTTACTGTTGACATATTTCGCATTGTTGGACATAGGCGCGTACGTCTCTGCATAAGCCTGGCCACGAGTAGAGTGCTGCTGTACGGGCTATTGTTTTCCTACTACCCGTATGACCTGCGGCGGCGGTGTTGTGGTTTTGCCTTAAGATTTGCGTTCACTTTCCGGCACTCACAGTTTCCTGGCTACCACATCCTCGATTCTTTGCTATAGTCTGGGAACTTCCTGGGATTTTTCGCTATGTTAGACCGAATCTTTTGGATCCAGTTACAGCTCTCAGTTGCCTGGTCCATTGGATCATCCACAGTTAAGGCTCTTAGGCACGTATCCTTTAGGGGTTGTCGGGATGGGGCATCTGCAACAACATCAACGTTTCCCTTCCTGTATTCGACATCAAAGTCAAACTGTTGCAGTTCCAATGCCCATTTCGCGATACAACCTGATGGGCTTTCTATGTAATTCGTCCACTTCAGTGCTATGTGGTAATGACAGTGAAGTGGTGACCTTCCAAGTACGATATTAGCTTCCTTATACCCCAGGTTATCAGTATCGCTCCCAAGCCGTAATTGCAAGCAAAATGGCCTTGATAAGTCTGGCATGCTAACACAGGAGTTTGTGTCAGTCTTTGACCTTTTCGAAAGCTTCTTGGTGCTCTCCGGTCCATTCCAATTTTGCGCCATTCCTTAATAATGTATTTATTGGGTGTACTGTGGTGGCAAAATCTGGTACGAACCGCCTGTACCATGATGCCACTCCCAGGTACTGCCGTTATTCCTTGACGTTTCGAAGAACTTCAATTCGGCGATAGCAGCTACTTTCTCCGGATCCGTGCGTATTCCTTCTTCGGTCACCTGATGGCCAAGGTATTTAAGCTCATTCTTGACGAAGTCGCACTTATCCACATTGATCCTCAGATTCGCTGTTCGTAAGCGTCGGCACACTTCTCTAAAGTTGTGAATTTTCACAATAGTATCATCCAAATATGCAAGCGCATGCGGCACAATTTCGGGTCCAATCACGCGATCGAGGGACCTTTGAAACGCGGCTGTTGCTGTGTATAGTCTGAATGGTATCACCTTCCATTGGAACAGTCTTTTCTCTGGAAATGTGAACGCCGTCACCGCTCGACTCGACTTTGAGGTCCATGCTCGTGATAAATTTTGCCTCTCTTAGCTCGCGGCAGAGGATATCCGCCAATCTTGTGCTATATGGCAATCTGTTTCGTGTGTGCTCATCCACTATCCCGGCATCAACTCCAAAAGAGCCAGCAGTACTCTGACGCCACCGGTGGACACCCCTAAACCGATGTGCCCGGCAGCTTGCAGTTTTGACTTGCAAGCAAGGAGTATTGAACATTGAGCTCTCTTATTAACCATTAGTGAAATCTCTTCTCTATAAGGAGTATACCGTAATGGCGCTAGTAGATATTCAAGCCGGCTTCAACAACGTCACTCTGGCAGCGATAACTGGAGATCTGCTGGACCTGGGGATTGACTCCAGTTTAGTGGGATTGATCAATCAATTGCTCACTTGCAGGACTGTGATACCCACACTTGTTTCGTCAACTCTCTCTCAGTCTGGATGGGGGCCCACAAATAGCCCAGTCATCTGAGGAGCATATCGGATACCTGGCGACCTGATATAAGTCAGCCTTGCCTGCACATCGCGCATCTATGTGAAGGTGGACATATTTTCTTCGCAACTCGTGGGAATCAGAATAAGTCCCAAAATTAAAAATAAAAACCAAAAAGAGTCCGGTACTCAATCAAAACCGGTTAAGAACAATTTCGAACGTGTAGCTGAGGCAGTGGCTCGAAAGGCAAAAGTGGCCGAAAAACCTGCTTGCCTAGCCAATGGTGACGGTGCACTTGACAAAAACCCTGACTCTTTAGATTCCTGGTGAGGCCAATCTTCGGGCAGAAGCGGGTGCGAAATGCGATTTGCCAACAACAAGCGCTGTGGCGAAAAAGTGCACGTATGCCGAGAGGAGGAATGCTGCCAAACTTTAGTGAGGCACCACCCAATAAAGAGCTGAGCTAGGCAAAAAGGCAACGCTCGCAAGAAGTTCAGGGACCCGTTGGAATCCACGCATCTGGATCCCGGCCTCACTAAAGGAACTGGACCTGGTGCTGAGTCTATTGTAGCTATGCAGCCCATCCATCCCTACTCATGATTGGACGGCGGTCAAGATTGAGGCCACTGAAGGGAAGTGTTGATTCTGAAGAGAGAGTCACTGGCCCTAGTTCAATCCGTCAAGGGCGAATTGAACTTTGGTTTGGGTTCTATCTTCGTGTAGGTGTACAAATCGGATGCGACGGCCGGAGGCGATTCTGTTGTCGACAAGACGGCCAAGCAGGTTCCCCCTCCGAAAATCGGAACAATCGACGTTGAACTCGTGGCCTTGAGGCCATATGTCATGAGTAAGACGAGGATGACTTCTAACTGTCGGACGAAGACGGTGGTGGGGGTGGAATTTTCAGATGTCCCTGAGACTACTGCAGGTAAACCTTCACCACAGTAAAGCAGCAACAGCTGCCCTGATGCTCCGCAAGGCTGGTGGCGAAGACGACATACTACAAGTCCAAGAACCTTGGCTGATCGGAGGCAAGGTTTGCAGGCTAGGAAGTGGCTCCTTGCAGGTCAACATAATCGTAAAACACGTACCTGCGTCCTTGTGAAAAACATCTAAGAATTTTTCTTCTCCTTCATTTTAGTAATTGCGATAACACAACGGTAAGCCTGGAGCTCGAGACAGCTCCGATAGTGTTATTGTCTGCCTACATGGCCAATGACAGTATTAGTCCACCACCAGATGAGATCATCAAATTCCAATGGATAAAGATGACAACTCAAGGTCGGTCTCCATTGAAGAGTCACTGGACACCCTCCTCAAAACGCATTTCCCCGGCTGCTCTGAGCAGCCCTCAAGTTGCACACAAACGACCTGTGAAGAGATTACATCTATAAAATCTCTCCTACATAAAAATAATATCAAATGGGCAGTAAACAGTTTCAAGCCGTTTAAATCTCTAGGCCCGGATCAAATAAGTCCAGCCCAATTTCAGAAGGCGGGCAACACAGCCATAAACTGGCTACACGAAATATTTGTGAAAATTGTAAAGGCTAGTCAAATCCCACCAACGTGGCTCCAGTCGAAAATAATCATGAATGCCCTTCATTCTGTGTAGTAAGTGTTATAGAGAAATCTATACTCTATAAGGAATGTACCCTAATAGCGTTCCTAGACATTGATGGTGCCAGACAATGTTGTGGTAATTTTCAGGGGAAAGTAAAAAACAAACTCTCTGTGACCATATGACTAGTAAATTAAAATACTGTCATGTTGGCGACATGAGAGTGGTTTGTGTGTTAACCCTAATAAAACGGAACTTGTTCTTTTCACAAGAAATTACAAAGTCCCTCTTCTTATGAACTCTCCGTACCACACGTAGTGAAGCACTTGATACTATCCTGTATATTCCATTTCTGAAAAGACGTGAAATAGAAAACGCAACACTCACGGCCATAAGACTGAGAGAATACTTAACCTGGTGTACTGAAAAACAGGTTATGCTTCTATCTTAGAAGGAGGGTTAAACATCTTTGGGACATTTCTTCTGCTAGTCCATGTCAGTCCATATACTCCAGATCAACTTGGATCAGCTGAGAGAGGCACACTTCATCACCAGCTCGGACCGTAAAAATTGCTACTAGCAGATAGAAGGTATGTAATAGTGTTATTCTACGTATGTGGCATTTTTGGTTCGCTTTAAGGTATACGCGTTTTAGGCTCTCCCGTTTCCTTCCGGTCGCTGTGAGGCTTTAGATCACTCACGTGTTCTTTTCTTATCCGCTTATACGTTATGCACTTTATTTTGCAGATTACGAGTGATGTAATTTCACCCACACATTGTCTACGATTTTTGGTCTCCATGTAGTACCTTATTTGGTCCTATGCCGCCTCTTCTCAACTACGCGGGACAATTTCGAACATTTCCTTTAATTGCCTCTCATTGTCGGACCGTATTTGAGCTGGTTGGCCTGCTCCTACTGTTACTTCGTCGAACAACGCTTTTGGAAGCCTAGGCTCTCGACCTTGTGTGATGAACGCCGCACTGTACCCTATGGAGCTTGAGACGTTGGTGTTGACTGCCGGTGTCAGTTCTGTTAATACCTCATCCCAACGCCGTTAGTTGTGTTTTGTGAATTATACTACCATTGTTTTGTTGTGGAGTGTATGGCTCTATGTATTGATGTTTGACTCCCACCTCCTCTAGGAACTTTTTAAATGCTCTACTTGTAAACTGTGTTCCATTGTTGGTTATTAATACTTTTGGTAATCCAAACCGCGGTAAAATCATTTCCCTGAATGCTTAATGTAGCATTGCTGTTTTCATTTCGAACTGTAGGACATAAGCGCTTACGGTTTTGCATAAGGCAGGCCAAGAGTAGCGTGCTGCTGTACGGGCTATTGTTTTCCTACTACCCATATGACCTGCGGCGGCGGTGTTGTGGCACACACAGTTGCCAAGCTACTACATCTTCGATTTTTTCCTATAGTCTGGGAACTTCCTGGGATTTTTCCACATTGATCCTCAGATTCGCTACCCCAACCGTCTGAACCCTTCTCTCAAGTTGAGCATGTGTTCCTTGCGTGTTTTCACAATAGTATTATCCAAATATGCAAACGCATGCGGCATAATTTCGGGTCCAATTACGCGATCAAGGACCCTTTGAAACGTGGCTGGTGCTGAATGGAGTCCGAATGGCATTATCTTCCATTGGAATCTACCGGTATTCCTCTTTGATGTCCAAGCTCGTGATAAATTTTCCCTCTCGGCAGAGGATATGCATCTTTTATTGATCTGCTATTTAGTTGCCGAAAGTGCACACAGAGACGTTTTCCCGTTTTCTTGTTCACCATTACAAGTGATTGTCTGTCATGAATCGTCTCTAGTCCCTCAAATCTTGTGCTATCTGGCAATCTGTAATGGTGTGTGCCGAGATAAGGATTGCTACAAGTATTCTGAAGCGGCAGATTGCGAATGCTGTGGCCAACCCACCAGTCGAATGGTGAAACAAGGTGGAGTGGACCAAAAATGTGCTGCCAAACTTTAGTGAGGCTCAGGTACCGTTGCCAAACGGGCCAAGGTGCAGCCGGGAAGTTCCTTCGCCGAAATTGCCAAGGAGAGAATCCTTATAGAATTCCTTGACAAGGTCAATAAGGATGGACGAAATCCCAAGAATAAGTAGAAGTGGGTTGAAAAGTACTAGCTGTCCGCTGACATCAGATATTGAGTAAGGTGCCTAGGCCACCACCATTAGGCAGGGATGCTGGTTGGTACTAAGGTAATACGAAAGTCATCGCATGCTAGGACGAACGCTCGGTGAAGCTGTATAAGGATGTCGTAGGAGAGGTCTGCGAGATCCCAGCCTCACTGAAGGAACTGGACCTGGTGCTGAGTCTGTTCCAACTATGCAACCCATCCATCCCTACTCATGATTGATGGTCAAGATTGAGGAAACAGAAGAGTGGACCAACCAGGCTGTGTTGATTCTGAAGAAAGAATCACTGGTCCTTATTGAAGCCGTCAAGGGCGAATTGAACTTTGGTTTGGGTTCTATCTTCGTGAAGGTGTACTAGTCGAATGCGACGGCCGGTGGGGATTCTATTGTCGACAAGACAGTCGAGCAGGTTCCCCCTCCGAAAATCGAAACAACCGACGTTGAACTCGGGGCCTTGAGGCCATATGTCATGAGTAAGACGAGGATGACTTCTAACTGTCGGATGAAGACGGTGGTGAGGGTGGAATCTTTAAATGCCTTTGAAACTACTGCAGATAAACCTTCACCGCTGTAAAGCAGCAACCGCTGCCCTGATGGTCCGCTTGGCATGGTAACGGAGACGACATACTTCTAGTCCAAGAACCTTGGCTGATTGGAGGCAAGGTTTGCGGGCTAGGAAGTGAGAACAACAACTTCCTCGTATACCAACATAATCCATCATTTTAATAATTGCGATAACACAACGGTAAGCCGTCTGCCTACATGGCCCATGACAGTATTGGTCCACCACCAGATGAGATCATGAGATTCCTCGTCGAGGAGTGTGAGCACAATGTCGGCCTAATTAAAGGCTGCAACGCCAATGGATAAAGATGACAACTCATGGTCGGTCTCCATTGAAGAGTCACTGGACACCCTCCTCAAAACGCATTTCCCCGGCTGCTCTGAGCAGCACTCAAGGTGCACACAATCGACCTGTAAAGAGATTACATCTATAAAAATAATATTAAATGAGCAGTTAACAGTTTCAAGCCGTTCAAATCTCTAGGCCCGGATCAAATAAGTGCGGGCCAATTTCAAAAGGCGGGCAACACAGCCATAAACTGGCTTCACGAAATCTTTGGGAAAATTGTCAAGGCTGGCTTTATTCGAAAATAATAATGAAGGATGGAGAAATCTATACTCTGTAAGGAATGTACCCTAATAGCGTTCCTAGACATTGAAGGTGCCTTTAACAACGTCACTCTGGCAGCCATAATTGGAGCTCTGCTGAGCCTGTGGATTGTCACCAGTCTAGTAGAACTGATTAATCAATTGCTCACTTCAGGATAGTGATACCTACACTTGGATCGTCAACTCTCTCCAGGTATGTCAGTAGAGGTATGCCACAAGGAGGCGTTCTGTCACCTCTATCATGAAACATAGCAATAAAAAGCTGTCGCATGCGCAGACGATGTTGCGGTAATCTTCAGGGGAAGTAAAAAAACAAACTCTCTGTGACCTGATGACTACTAAATTAAAATACTGTCATGTTGGGGACATGAGAGTGGTTTGTGTGTTAACCCTAATAAAACGGAATTTCTTCTTTTCACAAGAAATTACAAAGTATCTCTTCTTATGAACTGAACTTTGCAGATCTTCGTACCACGCCAAGTGAGGCACTAGACTCTACCCTTGACATTTCATTTCTGGAAAGACGAGGAATAGAAAACGCAACACTCACGACCATTAGAGAGAGAATAATTAACCTGTTTTGCTCAAAAAACAGGTTGTTGGCAGCATCAGCGAACAAATTTAATTGATTTTGAGTTGTCAACATGTTTGATATCAATAGCTTATTGTTAGTCTTAATTATCCCCATTATTTTGTCTACACTATGTTAAGTACAGTTTGAGCTGCAGCAGCCAGCGTTAGCAGCGCTCTTATTGTACAGCGAACTCCTTGTGCGGCCCTCCCACTCTCTCTCTCGATAAAGGGCGTCTAAATACATTCAATAAAGTTTATAACGTGGAATTAACTTCGTGTTATTAATTGGAAAATAAAGCAATCCAAAAGCTGATAGCGCAAAAATTTGGTGACCCCGACGTGTTATTCTTGTTACTCGCGTGTCGTTTTAATTAAACCATAAAGTGCGCATAATACACAATAACACAACTAATCATTCGTGAACTTCATTCGTGAACTGATAGTAGTGAAAAAACTAACTTGAACAGCCAAAGGTGCATAAAAGAGACACAACAAGTGCAATAGAATTCCGATACTCAATCGTCGTTTAGTGTGTGCCTCTGCTTTGTTTGAACTTTCGTGAACTTTTTCGTAGACATAAGCAGCTGTGCGTGAGAGATTGAGCATATACAGACCGTTTCTCTCTCGGTGCATTTGTTGTTGCAGCTTTACTTTGTGCAGTGATCAGCAATTTCGTGCGCGCTATAAGCTTAAACATGAACATAACAACAGTCGGGTCCAGTGATAGTGTGCCTGCACCTAGTTCATTTTATAAACGTAAAGCGGAATCAATTTATGCCGCGCAACAGAGGCTAGACGTGTTGTGGTCGGTCTCGACGATAAGTTCGGTTGACTCTGTTCAAATTAAGTCAAACTTAGACCTTTTGAACAAAACGGAAGCCTCATTCAACCTCGCTCACGACAGTCTGGAACGTCTTGACTACGACGAAATAGGCGGCGATTTAAGTATAAACTTTCTGAGGCTGTTTGTAGAAGTGACAAGTCGATTAAAAAGGCAGCTCGAACTGTGCGAATCACGTCTCAAGAAGGTGGATTCGACCTCCGCAGGAAAACTTCGAGAGTTTTCGGACAAGGTCAACTCCCATACGTGCGCGCTTGAGTCTTTGGGAAGCTCCCAGGAGATACCTGACTGTATGGTTATACACATGCTGCTCCAAAAACTGGACATCACCACTCAGAGTTCTTGGGAGGAGTCTGCACCGAAGGACCAAATACCCTCATCGCAAGAATTCTATGCATTCTTGGAGAAGCGATGGCAGAAGTTGAAGCACCTGGAGCATGCATTCCCTTAATTCTCAGGTGGGAGAAAATAATTCAAATCCTAACCACAGTAGACGAGCTTTGGTGGCATCCCAATCAAACAATTCTCCATGCCCATTCTGTAACTGTTTCCGCCATAACTGTTGTCGCCAATGGGTCATCTGACTTTGCTCTCGTTGCGTCTTCGTCTTTCAGTGCACCATCGGCTTCTGCACACGATGGATCATCAGAAGTCATGCTACTGGCCATGACGATCATTTTAGTGAAAATTTGTTCGGGCCTATTTCTTTCATGCAGAGCCTCACTGGATTCGTGCTCTCAACTATATCTGGTCACCTCTCGCTTGGCACACTAGCTACAATTGAAAAAAACTCGATCTACAACTATAGTGTCCGGTTTCGGTGGCACTAATCTTCGTACTGAAGGTCATAAGGTGGAAATTTGCTTCAAGTCGCATGTCTCAGACTATGCCGATTTACTTACAGCTTTGGTCTATTACCCACTATTACCGACAGTCAGTTCGGCATTGCAATTGACATACAAAATTAGAACATTCAAGCCAACATACGACTGGCTGACCGCGCATTTTGCAACCCTCATCGTGAGGATTTGCTGATTGGAGCTAGCATTTCTTCGACATCCTGTGCATTGGTCAGATCAGGCTCCTACCTGGACTACCTTTGTTACAAAATACTCGTCTTGGCTGGGTCGTCACAGGTGGTGGCCAACGTGTGAGCCAAACTTCATTGTTGATCAAATTCCGCATTGAAGGTCTTGTATGTTGATGATTTAATCTCCGGTGCTAGCTCAGTCTCTGAGGCCATCGACAAAATAAGGCTGACGTCAGCAATTCTATCTCATTACCACCATTCAGGAGCAAACCATCGGCATGGAGTGGCGCTATGTTTCAACGGATCAAAATCCTGCGGACATTCTATCCAGAAATCTGATCTCTAGTTTGATGGGCCAGCCTTTCTTGTCCAGAATAAGGATGAATGGCCTCCGACTTGTGCGCTCAAAAGACCCTGGATAGAACTTCGGAAGACTGTGTTGCTCATCAAGTCACCTTATGAATACATGACGGTTAATTGCAAATTCGCCAACCCATTTGCTCATATGCAACGCGCACATCTTCAAGTTTATTCATCGCCTTCGACATCAGGGTTTTAACGTATCTCGTTCGAAACGCACACATGTGGGAACATATGAAGACTTTGCGATCAAGAGGAGCACTCAAGAATTCTAGCCTCATTGAGTCACTGTTGCCCTTTATTGATGATGTTGGAGATTTGCACGTTGATGGCTGACTGGCCAACTCAAGTCTGTCCTATGAAGCCCGACATCCAATCATCCTTCTTTAATACCACCCAATTACTGTGGCAATCATCAAAGAATTTCATGATCGTAACCTGCAGTCAGGCCCTCAGGCCAACATTGATTGGCGTTTCATTCCCCTTCGCTCTCCACATTTTAGATGATTGTGGGAAGCAGCAGATAAAACCGCCAAGCATCTTTTCTATCGCTTAGTTGGCCAGTCGCTGCTCAGATTTGAGGAGTTGCGAACTCTCGTTTGCCAAATCGCGCCATTATTAATTCTCGCCCTTTAGTCTCAATTTCAGAGAATCCTGGCGACTTAGATGTGTTGAGTCCAGCCAATTTTTTGATCGGCGGATTTCAATCAACGTTTTAAGAGGCAGATCTAACCAAGTTGAATTACAATCGCTTGGATGGCTGGCACCGAGTGACTCACCTACAGCAAATCTTTTGGTCACGGTGGCGGGAGGAGTATCTCACACTCCTCCAACAGCGTACCAAATGGAAATCCCCAGCTCGTCCCATTCAAGTGGATGACGTGGTCCTCGTTAAGGAAGAGAATCTGCCTCCCATGAGCTGACCACTCTCCAGAGTGCGTGCTTTAATACCAGGCAGGGATGGCATTGCTCGAGTTGCTGACCTGAAGACGCCTAACGGAATTGTCAGAAGAGCTGTCAACAAGATGTGCCTGCTGCCTGTTAAGGATTTTGTTGAAAGGGAGTCCTTCAACGGGGGGTGTATGTTGGCAGCAGCAGCGAAGAAATTTAATTGATTTTGAGTTGTCAACATGTTTGAATTTGGAGCTCTGCGTGGCTTAATATCAATAGCTTGTTGCTAGTCTTAATTATCCACACTATGTTATCCACACTATGTTAAGTGCAGTTTGAGCTGCAGCAGCCAGCGTTAGCACCGCTCTCATTGTACAGTGCTCTCTTTGTACAGCGCTCCCACTCTCTCCCTCGATAAAGGCCGTATGCTGATCGGTCGGCTGCTGCAGTTAATGAGTTGTTTCGTACAGCTCAGCTGATCGATCGGATTTAGTAATTCTCGTTGTAAAAAGGTTTAGAAAGTGGCTTCAAAATTTTAATAAGCCAAGTGTTGTTGAAAGGACTAAACATGTGCCTTCTAGTCTAAGTACATTCAATAAAGTTTATAATGGGGAATGAACTTCGTGTTATTAATTGGAAAATAAAGCTATCCAAAAGCTTATAGCGCAAACACATGTCTTGGTTCTATCTTAAAAGAAGGGTTAAACATCCTTGGCAGTAATACAACTAGACACACACTTCAGTACATACTTCCCCCAAGGGAGGAATGGGCTCATGGCACTCCCGGATCACCGGTAGCCATAACCTTTTTCACAGATGGCTCAAAGCTAGAGGATGTGTCTACTCTACCAACTCAATATACAGATATCATTCAATCCCCGGACATTGCAGTGTTTTTTAGGCTGAAATACTTGAAATAAAGGAAGCACTAGATTGCCTAAAAAGAAAATCTGCCTGTGGGCCAGGCAGCAAGTAAATCTGTCACAAATCTTTGTAGGAAATGTCAAAACAGCATGTTATTAGCCTGATATCAGTTCCTGGTCATCATGACATTGAAGGCAATTGTAAAGCTGTTGAGTTAGCTAGGAAAGGAACTATATTACCACTCCTCACGGAAAAGGAAGACATAAGTATGCCTTTAGCTACCTGCAAGCTCAATATCAATAAAGAAGTTAGACGCAAGTCAAATGTTAAATGGCGTAATGCAATCTGCACACAGCCGCACAGCACACCAAACATTGCAAAACATTAACGACATGCACATAAGACAGACAAACTGCTCTGCAGTAATCCGAACTGTAACCGGGCAGTGCATTCGATAATGAATACTAATTTCTGCGGAAGCAAATAAGAGGAAGAGGTTGAATCCCCGGAACACTTCTTCTGCTAGTCCATATCAGTCCATATAGTCCAATTCAACTTGGACCAGCTGAGAGAGGCACACTTCATCACCAGCTGGGGCCGTAAAAATGGCTCCTTACAGATAGAAGGTATGGAATTGTGTTATTCTACGTATGTGGCATATTTGGTTCGCTTCAAGGTATGCGCGTTTTAGGCTCACCCATTTCCTTCCGGTCGCTGTGCGGCTTTAGATCACTCACGTGTTCTGTTCTTATCCGCTTATTCCTGATGCACTTTATTTTACAGATTACGAGTGATGTAATTTCACCCACACACTGTCTACGATTTTTGGTCTGCATGTAGTACCTTATTTGGTCCTATGCCGCCTCTTCTAAACTACTCGCGACAATTTCGAACATTTCCTTTAATTGCCTCTCATTGTCGGACCGTATTTGAGCTGGTTGGCCTGCTCCGACTGTTACTTCGTCGAACAACGCTTTTGGAAGCCTAGGCTTTCGACCAGCTGATAACCGCCGCACTGTACCCGGTAGAGCTTGAGACGCTGGTGTTGACTGCCAGTGTCAGTTCAGTTAATGCCTCATCCCAACGTCTTTGGTTGTGTTTTGTGAATTGTACAATCCTTGTTTACTTGTGGAGTGTAGGGTTCTATGTATTGATGTTTGACTCCCACTTCCTCTAGGAACTTTTTAAATGCTCTACTTGTAAACTGTGTTCCGTTGTTGGTTATTAATACTTTGGTAATCCAAACCGTGGTAAAATCATTTCCGTGAATGCTTTTTGTAGCATTGCTGTTTTTATTTTGTATTATTGGACATATGCGCGTACGCCTCTGCATAAGCCTAGCCAAGAGTAGCGTGCTGCTTTACGGGCTATTTTTTTCCTACTGTTTTGGTTTTGTCTTAGGATTTGCGTTCACTTTCCGGCACACACAGTTTCCAGGCTGCAACATCCTCGATTATTTCCTATAGTCTGGGAACTTCCTGGGATTTTTCGCTAGATCAGACCGAATCTTTTGGATCCAGTTACAGCTCTTAGTTGCCTGGTCCATTGGATCATCCACAGTTAAGGCTCTTAGGCACGTATCCTTTAGGGGTTGTCGGGGCATCTTCAATAACATCAACGTTTCCCTTCCTGTATTCGACATCAAAGTCAAACTGTTGCAGTTCCAATGCCCATTTCGCGATCCAACCTGATGGGCTTTCTATGTAATTCGGACACTTCATCGCTATGTGGTAATGGCACTGAAGTGGTATCCTTCCAAGTACGATATTAGATTCGTTATACCCCAGGTTATCAGAATCGCTCCCAAGCCATAATTGCTAGAATCGCTCTGCAAGCAAAATGGCCTTGAGAAGTCTGGCATGCTTACACAGGACATTGTGTCAGTCCAGCCTTGACCTTTTCGAAAGCTTCTTGGTGCTCTTCGGTCCATTCCCATTTTGCGCATTTCCTTATTAATGTGTTCAGTGGGTGTACTGTGGTGGCAAAATCTGGTACGAATCGCCTGTACCATGATGCCAATCCCAGGTACTGCCGTTATTCCTTGACGTTTCCAAGGAGTTTCAATTCGTCGATAGCAGCTACTTTCTCCGGATCCGTGCATATTCCTTCATTTTTAAGCTCCACTTTGAAGAATTCGCACTTGTCCACATTGATCCTCAGATGCGCTACCCCAACCGTCTGAACTCTTCTCTCAAGTTGAGCATGTGCCCCTTGCGTGTTTTTACAATTATATCATCCAAATATGCAAACGCATGCGGCATAATTTCGGGTCCAATCACGCGATCGAGGGCCCTTTGAAACGTGTCTGGTGCTGAATGGAGTCCGAATGGCATTACCTTCCATTGCAAATCTGCCAGTATCCCTCTTTGAGATCCAAGCTCGTGATAAATTTGCCCTCTCTCAGCTGGTCTAGGATGTGGTAGACTCACGGCAGAGGATATGCATCGTTTATTGATCTGCTATTTAGTTGCCGAAAGTGCACACAGAGGCGATATTTTCCCGTTTTCTTTTCCACCATTACAAGTGATTGTCTGCCATGAATCGCCGCTAGTTCCTCCATCTTGTGCTATCTGGCAATCTGATATGGTGTGTTCTCACCCACTATCCCGGCACCAACCCCAAAAGAGCCAGCAGTACTCTGACGCCACCGGTGGACACCCCGAAAACGATGTGCCCGGCAGCTTGCAGTTTTGAACCCGGTCTAGTGGTGACGCATGTGGCGGCAATGAAGTGTCCGGAAGGGCTGAATATGGCCATAACGCCTAGCTCTCCAGCACCCAACGAACATCTATACTCTATAAGGAATGTACCCTAATAGCGTTCCTAAACATTGAATGTGCCTTTAACAACGTTACTCTGGCAGCCATAACTGGAGCTCTGCTGAGCCTGTTGATTGTCACCAGTCTAGTGGAACTGATTAATCAATTGCTCACTTCAGGATTATGATATCTACACTTGGAACGTCAACTCTCTCCAGGTATGTCAGTTGAGGTATGCCACAAGGTGGCGCCGTGTCACCTCTACCATGAAACATAGCAATAAAAAGCTGTCGCATACGCACACGATGCTGCGGTAATCTTCAGGGGAAAGTAAAAAACAAACTATCTCTGTGACCTGATGACTACTAAATTAAAATACTGTCATGTTGGGGACATGAGAGTGGTTTGTGTGTTAACCCTAATAAAACGGAACTTCTTCTTTTCACAAGAAATTACAAAGTCTCTCTTCTTATGAACTGAACTTTGCAGATCTTCGTACCACGCCCAGTGAGACACTGGACACTATCCTAAACATTTCATTTCTGGAAAGACGAGGAATAGAAAACGCAATACTCACGGCCATAAGAGAGAGAATAATTGACCTGTTTTGCTCAAAAAAACAGGTTGTTGGCAGCAGCAGCGAAGAAATTTAATTGATTTTGAGTTGCCAACATGTTTGAATTTGAAGCCCTGCGTGGCTTAATATCAATAGCTTATTGTTAGTCCACACATATCCACACTATGTTAAGTACAGTTTGAGCTGCAGCAGCCAGCGTTAGCAGCGCTCTCAATGTACTGCGCTCTTTTTGTGCAGCGCTCCCTCTCTCTCTCTCTCGATAAAGGGTGTTCGCTGATCGGTTGGCTGCTGCAGCTAATGAGTTGTTTCGTACAGCTCCAGCTGACCGATCGGTTTTAGTAATTCTCGTTGTAAAAAGGTTCAGCATGTGGCTTCAAACCTTTAATGAGCCAAGTGTTGTTGAAAGGACTAAGCATGTGGCTTCTAGTCTAAATACATTCAATAAAGTTTATAACGTAGACTTCTTGTAACTTCGTGTTATTAATTGGAAAATAAAGCTATCCAAAAGCTGAAAGCGCATAAATTTGGTGACCCCGACGTGATTTTCTTGTTACTCGCGTGTCGTTTTAATTAAACCATAAAGTGCGCATAATACACAATAACACAACTAATCATTTGTGAACTTCATTCATGAACTGATAGTAGTGAAAAAACTAACTTGAACAGCCAAAGGTGCATAAAACAGACACAACAAGTGCAATAGAATTCCGATACTCAATCGTCGTTTAGTGTGTGCCTCTGCTTCGTTTGAACTTTCGTGAACCTTTTCGTGTACATAAGCAGCTGTACGTGGCGATTGAGCATATACAGACCGTTTCTCTCTCGGTGCATTTGTTGTTGCAGCTTTGCTTTGTGCAGTGAGCAGAAATTTCGTGCGCGCTTTAAGCTTAAACATGAACATAACAACAGTCGCGTTCAGTGATAGTGTGCCTGCACCTGATAGTGTGCCTGCAGCGCAAGGCGGAATCAATTTATGCTGCGTTACAAAGGCTAGACGTGTTGTGGTCGGTGTCGAAGATAAGTTCGGTTGACTCGGTTCAAATTAAGTCAAACCTAGAACTTTTGAACAAAAGGGAAGCCTCATTCAACCTCGCTCACGACAGTCCGGGACGTCTTGACTACGACGAAATAGGCAGTGATTTATGTATAAACTTTCTGAGGCTGTTTGTAGAAGTGACAAGTCGTTTAAAAAGGCAGCTCGAACTGTGCGAATCGCGTCCTTTATCGTCAACATTTCGGCATGTTGAGTCGGCAGCTGAGCGGTCAGCTCCTATTTATATTGATCGTTCGCATCGACCGCGCTTACCTGCGCTCAAGCTGCCTACTTTTGTTGGAGGTTACACGGAATACGCTAATTTCATTTCCATGTTTAACTCTATCATTGACGCAGACACTCAGCTTAGTGACATTGAAAAGCTACAGCACTTGCGGTCATGCTTATCGGGCGTGGCGTTAGAATCAGTGCGTTCGCTTGAAATATCAGGTGAAAATTATCACGCGGCTTTCAACATTTTAAGCAAGCGCTTTAACAACAAGCGATTAGTTTTCCAGTCGCACGTCAAGGAGATTATTGGCCTCAAGAAGGAGGATTCGATCTCAGCAGGGAAACTTCGAGAGTTTTCGGACAAGGTCAACTCCCATATGCGCGCGCTTGAGTCTTTGGGAAGCTCCCAGGAGATACCTGACTGTATGTTTGAACACATGCTGCTCCAAAAACTGGTCATCACCACTCAGAGTTCTTGGGAGGAATCTGCACCGATGGAACAAATACCCTCAGCGCAAGAGTTCTACGCATTCTTGGAGAAGCGATGCCAGAAGTTGGAGAACCTGGAGCATGCAATGAAATACTATTCCCTTAATTCTCAGGTGGGAAAAAACAATTCAAGTCCTAACCACATTAGACACCCTTTGGAGGCATCCCAAGCAAACAATTCTCCATGCGCATTCTGTTACTGTTTCGGCCATACTATGCGATTCAACGAAGTTAAGAACCTGGCTCTTTTCAATTCTTTAAAGCTCGGGCACCATTCTCGAGCATGCCGCAATGGGCATTGTCATGTATGTGGTAATAGGCATTATACCTTGCTGCAATTTAATACCACCATCTCCCAGCAGCTCGCCAATGGGTCATCTGACTCTGCTCTCGTTGCGTCTTCGTCTTCCAGTGCACCATCGGCTTCTGCACACGATGGATCATCAGAAGTCGTGCTACTGGCCACGGCGATTATTTTAGTAAAAAGTCATTCGGGCCTATTTCTTCAACGGAGAGCCTTACTGGATTCGTGCCCTTAACTATATCTGGTCACCTCTCGCTTGGCACAACAGCTACAATTGAAAAAAAACTCGACCTACAACTATAGTGTCCGGTCTTGGTGGTACTTATCTTCGTACTGAATACCATACGGTGGAAATTAGCTTCAAGTCCCAAGTATCAGACTATTCCGATTCACTTACCGCTATGGTCTATTACCCACTTTTACCGACAGTCATCCCGGCATTGCAATTGACCTACAAAATTGGAACATTCCAGCCAAAGTACGACTGGCTGATCCCGCAATTTGCAAACCTCATCGTGAGGATTTGCTGATTGGAGCTAACATTTCTTCGACATCCTGAGCATTGGTCAGATCAGGCTCGTACCTGGACTACCTTTATTACAAAAGACTCCTCTTGGCTGGGTAGTCACAGGTGGTGGCCAACGTGTGGTTGTTGGTATCAAAATCCGCATTGAAGGACTTCTATGTTGATGATTTACTTTCCGGTGCTACCTCCGTCTCTGAGGTCATCGACAAAATGAGGCTGAAGTCAGCAATTCTATCTCGTCCTGCCCTATGAAGCCTCGAGTTAAGCCGCATCTAATCGAACACAAATGGGAAATTTGCCAACAGAGCGAATTGAAGCATTTCATCCGTTTGAAGTGGCTAGAGTCGATTATTGCGGCCCGAATTTCTACAAATCTGTTGTTCGTACTAGACATCCAGTCAAATGCTACACTTCGGTCTTCTTCTGCTTCATCACCAAGGATGTGCACTTGGAGCTAGTACAGGACTTAAAAACAGCATTTCTTGGCGCTCTGAGGAGATTCATCTCTACGCGTGGCAAGCCTCGTCAGATTTGGTCTGACAACGCCACAAACTTCGTGGGAGCCAAAAATAATGTGCGATTCTCATGCCACTGCTGTTCATCAATTCTGCCTGGCTGACAACATTGATTGGCGTTTCATTCCCCCTCGCTCTCCACACTTTGGCGGATTGTGGGAAGCAGCAGAGAAATCCGCCAAGCATCATTTCTATCGCTGTGTTGGCCAGTCACTGCTCAGATTTGAGGAGTTGCGAACTCCTGTTTACCAAATCGCGCCATTATAAATTCTCGCCCTTTAGTCTCAAAGCTAGACATCCGCATAGGCGGATGTGTCTACTCTTCCAACTCAATATACAGTTATCATTTAGTCTCCGGACATTGCAGTGTTTTTTAGGCTGAAATACTTGAAATAAAGGAAGCACTAGATTGCCTAAAAAGAAAATCTGCCTGTGGGCCAGGCAGCAAGTAAATCTGTCACATATCTGCGTAAAATGGCAAAACAGCATGTTATTAGCCTGATATCAGTACCTGAATATCATGACATTGAAGGCAATTGTAAAGCTGATGAGTTGGAAAGGAATTATATAACCATTCCTCACGGATAAGGAAGGTATAAGAATGCCTTTAGCTACCTGCAAGCTCAATATCAATGAAGAAGTTAGACACAGGTCAAACGATAAATGGCGAAACGCAATCTGCGCACAGCCGCATAGCACACCAAACATGGACCAACATTAACGACAAACACAGTAGAGAGCTATGTAATCTGAGTCATACAAACTACTCTGCAGTAATCCGAGCTGTAACCGGGCAGTGCATTCGATAGTAAATACTGATTTCTGCGGAAGCTGCAAAGAAGAGGAAGAGATAGAATCCCCGGAACACTTCTTCTGCTAGACTATGTCAGTCCATATAGTCCACATCATCTTGGACCAGCTGAGAGAGGCACACTTCATCAGCAGCTGGGACCGTCAAAATGGCTCCTTACAGATAGAAGGTATGGAATTGTGTTATTCTAGGTATGTGGCATATTTGGTTCGCTTCAAGGTATGCGCGTTTTAGGCTCACCCATTTCCTTCCGGTCGCTGTGCGGCTTTAGATCACTCACGTGTTCTGTTCTTATCCGCTTATCCGTTATGCACTTTATTTTACAGATTACGAGTGATGTAATTTCACCCACACACTGTCTACGATTTTTGTTCTTCATGTAGTACCTGGTTTGGTCCTGTGCCGCCTCTTCCAAAGTACGCCAAAGTACGCGGGACAATTTCGAACATTTGCTTTAATTGCCTCTCATTGTCGGACGGTATTTGAGCTGGTTAGCCTTTTCCTACTGTTATTTCGTCGAACAACGCTTTTCGAAGCCTAGGCTCACGACCTTGTGTGATGAACGCCACACTGTACCCGGTAGAGCTTGAGACGCTGGTGTTGACTGCCAGTGTCAGTTCGGTTAATGCCTCATCCCAACGACTTTGGTTGTGTTTTGTGAATTGTGCAATCATTGTTTTCTTGTGAAGTGTAGGGCTCTATGTATTGATGTTTGACTCCCACCTCCTCTATGAATTTTTTAAATGCTCTACTTGTAAACTGTGTCCATTGTTTGTTATTAACACTTTTGGTAATCCAAACCGTGGTAAAATCATTCCCAGGAATGCTTTTTTATAGCGTTGCTGTTTTTATTCCGTGTTATTGGACATATGCGCGTACGTCTCTGCATAAGCCCGGCCAAGAGTAACGTGCTGCTGTACGGACTATTGTTTTCCTACTACCTGTGTGACCTGCGGCGGCGGTGTTGTGCTTTCGCTATGTCACACCGCATCTTTTGGATCCAGTTACAGCTCTTAGTTGCAATGCCCATTTCGCGATCCTACCTGATGGATTTTCTATGTAATTCAGACACTTCAGTGCTAAGTGGTCGGTGACAGTGAAGTGGTATCCTTCCAAGTACGATATAAGCTTCCTTATACCCCAGGTTATCAGAATCGCTCCCAAGCCATAATTGCTAGAATCGCTCTGCAAGCAAAATGGCCTTGAGAAGTCTGGCATGCTTACACAGGACATTGTGTCAGTCCAGCCTTGACCTTTTCGAAAGCTTCTTGGTGCTCTTCGGTCCATTCCCATTTTGCGCATTTCCTTATTAATGTGTTCAGTGGGTGTACTGTGGTGGCAAAATCTGGTACGAATCGCCTGTACCATGATGCCAATCCCAGGTACTGCCGTTATTCCTTGACGTTTCCAAGGAGTTTCAATTCGTCGATAGCAGCTACTTTGTCCGGATCCGTGCATATTCCTTCATTTTTAAGCTCCACTTTGAAGAATTCGCACTTGTCCACATTGATCCTCAGATGCGCTACCCCAACCGTCTGAACTCTTCTCTCAAGTTGAGCATGTGCCCCTTGCGTGTTTTTACAATTATATCATCCAAATATGCAAACGCATGCGGCATAATTTCGGGTCCAATCACGCGATCGAGGGCCCTTTGAAACGTGTCTGGTGCTGAATGGAGTCCGAATGGCATTACCTTCCATTGCAAATCTGCCAGTATCCCTCTTTGAGATCCAAGCTCGTGATAAATTTGCCCTCTCTCAGCTGGTCTGGGATGTGGTAGACTCACGGCAGAGGATATGCATCGTTTATTGATCTGCTATTTAGTTGCCGAAAGTGCACACAGAGGCGATATTTTCCCGTTTTCTTTTCCACCATTACAAGTGATTGTCTGCCATGAATCGCCGCTAGTTCCTCCATCTTGTGCTATCTGGCAATCTGATATGGTGTGTTCTCACCCACTATCCCGGCACCAGCCCCAAAAGAGCCAACAGTACTCTGACGCCACCGATGGACACCCCGAAAACGATGTGCCCGGCAGCTTGCAGTTTTGAACCCGGTCTAGTGGTGACGCGTGTGGCGGCAATGAAGTGTCCGGAAGGGCTGAATATGGCCATGACGCCTGGCTCTCCAGCAACATACACTTCGCACATCTCTGTGCAGGTGGACATATTATCTTCGCAACTCGTGGGAATCAGAATATGTCCCGAAATTAAAAATAAAAACCAAAAAGAGTCCGGTACTCAATCAAAACCGGTAAAGAACAATTTCAAACGTGTAGCTGAGGCAGTGGCTCGAAAGCCTTGCCAAAGCGAAAACCACGCAAAAGTGGCGGAACAACCGGTTTGTCTAACCAATGGTGAGGGTTCAGTTGACAAAAACCCCGACTCTTCAGATTCCTTGGTAGAAGTAAAGTTCACGTATGCCGAGATAAGGATTGCTACAAGCATTCTGAAGCGGCAAATCGCGAATGCTGTGGCCAACCCACCAGCCGAATGGTAAAACAAGGTGGAGTGGGCCAAAAATGTGCTGCCAAACTTTAGTGAGGCTCAGGTACCCGTTGCCAAACGGGCCAAGGTGCAGCCAGGAAGTTCCTTTGCCGAAATTGCCAAGGAGAGAATCCTTATAGGAATCCTTGACAAGGTCAATAAGGATGGACGAATTCCCAAGAATAAGTGGAAGTGGGTTGAAAGGGTCCTAGCTCTCCGCTGACATCAGATATTGAGTAAGGTGCCTAGGCCACCACCATTAGGCGGGGATGCTGGTTGGTACTGAGGTAATATTGAAGTCATCGCATGCCAGGACGAACGCTCGGTGCAGCTATATAAGGCTGCCGTAGAAGAGGTCGGCGAGATCCCAGCCTCTCTGAAGGAGCTGGACCTGGTGCTGAGTCTGTTGCAGCTATGCAACCCATCTATCCCTACTCATGATTGGTGGTCAAGATTGAGGCCACAGAAGGTTGGATCAACCAGGCAGTGTTGACTCTGAACAGAGAATCACTGGCCCTAATTGAAGACGTCAAGGGCAAATTGAACTTTGGTTTGTGTTCTATCATCGTGAAGGTATACAAGTCGGATGCGACGGCCGGAGGGGATTCTGTTGTCGACAAGATAGTCGAGCAGGTTCTCCTCCGAAAATCGGAACAACCGCTGCCCTGATGGTCCGCCTGGCTGGTGGCAGAGACGACATACTACTAGTCCAAGAACCTTGGCTGATCGGAGACAAGGTTTGCGGGTTAGGAAGTAAGAACTACAAGCTCATAACATAATCTTAAAACACGTACCTGCGATAATTGCGATAACACAGCGGTAAGCCTGGAGCTCCAGACAGCTCCGATATGGCTACCGTCTGCGTACATGGCCCATGACGGTATTGCTCCACCACCAGATGAGATCATGAGATTCCTCGTCCAGGAGTATGAGAAGCACAATATCGGCCTAATTATAGGCTGCAACGCCAATGGATAAAGATGACAACTGATGGTCGGTCTCCATTGAAGAGTCACTGGACATTCTCCTCAAAACGCATTTCCCCGGCTGCTCTGAGCAGCCCTCAAGTTGCACACAAACGACCTGTAAAGAGATTACATCTATTAAATGTCTCCTACATAAAAATAGTATCAAATGGGCAGTAAACAGTTTCAAGCCGTTTAAATCTCCAGGCCCAGATCAAATAAGTCCGGCCCAATTTCAGAAGGCGGGCAACGGAGCCATAAACTGCCTAAACGAAATCTTTGGGAAAATTGTCAAGGCAGGTCAAATCCCACCGACGTGGCCCCAGTCGAAAATTATAATGAAGGATAGAGAAATCTAGACTCTATAAGGAATGTACCCTAATAGCGTTCCTAGACATTGCAAGTGCCTTCAACAATTTCACTCTGGCAGCCATAACTAGAGCTTTGCTGAGCCTGTTGATTATCACCAGTCTATTGGAACTGATTAATCAATTGCTCACTTCAGGATTGTGATATCTATACTTGGATCGTCAACTCTCTCCAGGTATATCAGTAGAGGTATGCCACAAGGTGGCGCCGTATCACCTCTACCATGAAACTTAGCAACAAAAAGCTGTCGCATACGAAGACGATGTTGCGGTAATCTTCAGGGGAAAGTAAAAAACAAACTTTCTCTGACTACATACATGAGAGTGGTTTGTGTGTTAGCCCTAATAAAACGGAAATTTTTCTTTTCACAAGAAATTACAAAGTCTCTCTTCTTATGAACTGAACTTTGCAGATCTTCGTACCACGCCTAGTGAGGCACTGGACACTATCCTAAACATTTCTTTTCTGGAAAGACAAGGAATAGAAAACGCAACACTCACGGCCATAAGACTGAGAGAATACTTAACCTGGTGTACTCAAAAACATCATCTTTGGGACACTTCTTCTGCTAGTCCATGTCAGTCCATATACTCCAGATCAACTTGGATCAGCTGAGAGAGGCACACTTCATCACCAGCTCGGACCGTAAAAATGGCTACTGGCAGATGAAGGTATGGTAATAGTGTTATTCTACGTATGTGGCATTTTTGGTTCGCTTTAAGGTATGCGCGTTTTAGGCTCAGATCACTCACGTGTGCTGTACTTATCCGCTTGTCCGTGCACTTTATTTTGCAGATTATGGGTGATTGAATTTCACCCACAAACTGTCTACGATTTTTGTTCTCCATATAGTACCTTGTTTTGTCCTGTGCCGCCTCTTCTAAACTACGCGGGACAATTTCGAACATTTCCTTTAATTGCCTCTCATTGTCGGACGGTATTTGAGCTGGTTGGCCTGCTCCGACTGTTATTTCGTCGAACAACGCTTTTCGAAGCCTAGGCTCTCGACCTTGTGTGATGAACGCCACACTCTACCTGGTGAAGCTTGAGACGCTGGTGTTGACTGCCAGTGTCAGTTCGGTTAATGCCTCATCCCGACATCTTTGGTTGTGTTTTATTAATTGTACAATCATTGTTTCCTTGTGGAGTGTAGAGCTCTATGAATTGATGTTTGACTCCCACCTCCTCTATGAATTTTTTAAATGCTCTACTTGTAAACTGTGTTCCATTGTTGGTTATTAATACCTTTGGTAATCCAAACCGTGGTAAAATCCTTTCCCTGAAGGCCTTTTGTAGCGTTGCTGTAGTGGCGCTTCGGGGTGGTATCATTTCCGTCCATTTGAGAAGCGTTCTATAAAGACCAACAACATCGTGTTTCCGTGGATCGATCTCTGTAAATTTCCTCCGGTATCTGATTCAGCATTTATCCTGCGGCGGCCATTTGATTTAGCTTATACTGTTGACATATTTCGCATTGTTGGACATAGGCGCGTACGTCTCTGCATAAGCCTGGCCAAAAGTAGCGTGCTGCTGTACGGGCTATTGTTTTCCTACTACCCGTATGACCTGCGGCGGCGGTGCTGTGGTTTTGCTTTAAGATTTGCGTTCTCTTTCCGGCACTCACAGTTTCCAGGCTACCACATCCTCGATTCTTTGCTATAGTCTGGGAACTTCCTGGGATTTTTCGCTACATCAGACCGCATCTTTTGGATCCAGTTACAGCTCTTAGTTGCCTGGTCCATTGGATCATCCACAGTTAAGGCTCTTAGGCACGTATCCGGTATGGGGCATCTGCAACCTTCCCTTCCTGTATTCGACATCAAAGTCAAACTGTTGCAGTTCCAATGCCCATTTCGCGATTCAACCTGATGGGCTTTCTATGTAATTCGTCCACTTCAGTGCTATGTGGTAATGACAGTGAAGTGGTGACCTTCCAAGTACGATATTAGCTTCCTTATACCCCAGGTAATCAGTATCGCTCCCAAGCCATAATTGCAAGCAAAATTGCCTTGATAAGTCTGGCATGCTAAAATAGGAGTTTGTGTCAGTCTTTGACCTTTTCGAAAGCTTCTTGGTGCTCTCCTGTCCATTCCCATTTTGCGCCATTCCTTAATAACGTGTTTATTGGGTGTACTGTGGTGGCAAAATCTGGTACGAACCGCCTGTACCATGATGCCACTCCCAGGTACTGCCGTTATTCCTTGACGTTTCGAAGAACTTCAATTCGGCGATAGCAGCTACTTTCTCCGGATCCGTGCGTATTCCTTCTTCGGTCACCTGATGGCCAAGGTATTTAAGCTCATTCTTGACGAAGTCGCACTTATCCACATTGATCCTCAGATTCGCTGTTCGTAACTGTCGGCACACTTCTCTAAAGTTGTGAATTTTCACAATAGTATCATCCAAATATGCAAGCGCATGCGGCACAATTTCGGGTCCAATCACGCGATCGAGAGCCCTTTGAAACGCGGCTGTTGCTGAATGGAGTCTGAATGGTATCACCTTCCATTGGAACTGTCCTTTCCCTCGAAATGTGAACGCCGTCATCGCTCGACTCGACTTTGAGGTCCATGCTCGTGATAAATTTTGCCTCTCTCAGCTCGCGGCAGAGGATATCCGCCAATCTTGTGCTATATGGCAATCTGTTTCGTGTGTGCTCACCCACCATCCCGGCATTAACTCCAAAAGAGCCAGCAGTACTCTGACGCCACCGGTGGACACCCCTAAACCGATGTGCCCGGCAGCTTGCAGTTTTGACTTGCAAGCAAGGGGTATTGAATATTGAGCTCTCTTATTGACCGCGGTTACTGGAGCTCAAGCTGCCTAAGCTTGTCGTCGGCTATTCGGAATATATATGAAGTTCCAACCATTAACCATTAGTGAAATCTCTTCTCTATAAGGAGTATACCGTAATGGCGCTAGTAGATATTCAAGCCGGCTTCAACAACGTCACTCTGGCAGCGATAACTGGAGATCTGCTGGACCTGGGGATTGACTCCAGTTTAGTGGGATTGATCAATCAATTGCTCACTTGCAGGACTGTGATACCCACACTTGTTTCGTCAACTCTCTCTCAGTCTGGATGGGGGCCCACAAATAGCCCAGTCATCTGAGGAGCATATCGGATACCTGGCGACCTGATATAAGTCAGCCTTACCTGCACATCGCGCATCTCTGTGAAGGTGGACATATTTTCTTCGCAACTCGTGGGAATCAGAATAAGTCCCAAAATTAAAAATAAAAACCAAAAAGAGTCCGGTACTCAATCAAAACCGGTAAGGAACAATTTCGAACGTGTAGCTGAGGCAGTGGCTCGAAAGCCTGGCAAATGCAGTGGCGGAAAAACCTGCTTGCCTAGCCAATGGTGAGGGTGCACTTGACAAAAACCCTGACTCTTTAGATTCCTTGTGCAGCCAATCTTCCGGCAGGAGCGGGTGCGAAATGCGATTTGCCAACAACATGCGCTGTGGCGAAAAAGGTCGCGTATGCCGAGAGGAGGAATGCTGCCAAACTTTAGTGAGGCACCA
>JAWNMR010000500.1:0-35899 GCA_035043845.1 Drosophila picticornis
TATGTTAAGTGCAGTTTGAGCTGCAGCAGCCATTGTACAGCGCTCTCTTTGTGCAGCGCTCCCTCTCTCTCTCTCTCTCTCGATAAAGAGCGTTCGCTGATCGGCCGGCTGCTGTAGCTAATCAGTTTCGATTAACCTCGTTGTTTACAGGTTTAGCAAGTGGCTTCAAACCTTAAATAAACAGTGTAAAAGCATTCAATAAATATTATAACGTTTAAATAACTTCGCGTTATTAATTGGGGAATAAAGCTATTAAAAAGCTGAGGCGCAAAACGAACAGTTTTAAGCAGATACCTAATTCCCCTTTTGCCTAATATCCTTTTCAAAAACCTTAAGGAATTTCGCTGGACGGGGACTAAGTAGCTTTCAAAGCGCAATCCGCCACGAAGTGACATATAGTTTCCTGGTTCGCCTTATAATTTCCTTTTTATTGGATCTCCTTAAATTTTCGCTTGCTTCTTCTGTATCAAAATTCGATTTATAAATTAAATAACGATTGACTAGATTTTGCTAATCAAATTTTCGGAAGTCACTTACCGGGATGGTTCTGTCTTATAGTACAGAAGATCTGACTCGAACTATTAACACAGGCAAACATTGTTGCATTTGTTCCATATCAATAGGTTTTCATGGTCAGTTATTAGCAACCTCTTGGGGACATTTCATAGACCGTGCTTCAATTCCAAGGCCGGCAAAAAAAGGTTTGCACAGCTTACAATCAGAGCCTGACACGCATGTCTTCGGCTTCAACTGAGAATCTTAGCCGCACTGGACCCTCTACGTCAAATTCAAGATGGCCCTCAATATTTTAGTCCCTTCCGACCAGAGCTCAAGCGAAACCTGTTACAAATCCCGATCAAGTCGAAATGCGCAACTCTGAAGATATGAACTTGACACAGGGCT
Organism: Drosophila picticornis; assembly: GCA_035043845.1. Lineage (NCBI taxonomy): Eukaryota > Metazoa > Arthropoda > Insecta > Diptera > Drosophilidae > Drosophila > Drosophila picticornis. Next base: position 904 of record JAWNMR010000500.1, read on the forward strand.
CAACAGCTATGCGGAAGAGAACATGGAACATGGAATTAAACCAAGATTCGATTGCCGAAACTATAAGAGCGGCTAAGGTTGAGCAAACCCGACTTATCGCTGCCAGTTTGGCCGACCAAACGGACAGATTGGTCCAAGCCCTTTTAGAAAGTCTGACATTCGTCTAGATAGGATAAGTCGGATAGTGGCTAATTGGAAAATTAGGTTTACTGGTAAGGTCACTGTGTCCATAGCTTTAACAAAGCAAACATTGGATGGTAATTTCGAGTTGACTAGCGGTACTGGCGCTACCATAAAAGTGTTCCGGAAGTTTGTTGGCCAGACTTGTGTGTTGCCCTTCGTGGTTAGTTTAAGGATGACCGGGCGGATAGGAGTATAAGAACCGAAATAGAATACGCGAGCAAAGATCAGATGAATTATTTGACGATTTTTATAGATTTTTATATATTTTTTTTATCATAGCTGCCTTAGGAGATTTTTTTCATGCTGGAATTGCGCAAAGAAATGTCATACCAAGAGTGTATGGCTCCGGAAAAGCAGATACTTACAAACCTAGTTGTAGAAACTGTAGCGCAAATATTTCAAAAAAACTATCAGGGGCGTACTCCGCAGAGTGTTGTATGCAAACATTTGGTCAACAAAGAGACCAATACCGTTTTCAGCCTCATGTCATTCCATTCAACCAGACTTACCTTCCAAAAATCATCTTGACAAAAATCAGTCCTAAATGTCGTAGAAATGATTTAAAAAATCTATGACGAATAGAAACAGATTATTGTTAGCTTCAATAATAGCCATACCTAATAATTTACGCCCGCATGCCCAGGTAGTGCTGCTTGGTAAAACCGTTGTGGAACTTATGGATATTGGCGCTTCGGTCGACTTCTAAGGCAAAGAACGCCAAAGTAAGGACGGCTGATCAAAAAGGTCAAAACATTGATGGCAAAGTATTTGCAGAAGTAACTTACAAAGGAGAAACTATGAATTTTACATTATATTTAGTTCCTTCTCTAGATTTAGAACTTTAATTTGGAATTGACTTAGTTACCTAAATATTATTGATAATAAGTCCATAAATCTATTGGAATTATTTTGTATTATATAAGACCTTATAATTTCTTCCATATTATTGATTTTTTTTTATTAAATTTATAATATTCGAATAAAGTACAATATAAAAATATTACATGTTATAAAATGAAAATTAAACAACCGTATATTAAAATTAAAATAAATGAATTCCTGTTATTAGAATATTGTTAAAATGAATATATAATTTATTTTCTTTTCAAAGTAATGCAACGCACACTGAATAGTGGATGAAATAAGAAGTCCTTGTTTTAGGGATCATCAAATATTATTATGCTTAGGTGGGCATCTGCTGTGGCAATTACATCAGCCCAGCTCCTCCTCCTCCATATTATATTTATGAGATCAGTCATATTTCCTTTTCCTCTCTTTCTTTTTAAAATCAGTATTATGCACCGCGAGCATGTAGAGCAAGAAACCTTAGGTACCCTGACCCACTGCCGATCAAAAAGCCGAAACCAGCTGGTGCACAATTTCTTGTTGGCTACAATACCATCCACTCGTAATATAGTAGGTAATTTGCTAAAATTTCTTGCGTAGTAAGGCGAAAGATTCTATGCAATCTCAGCAGGCACGAAATGAAAAGGCTTACAACTTGCGAGCCAAAGAAATGTGTCATTCAAAGTCGGTCAAAAGGCGTATAGACGCAACTTTCAGCAGAGCAACTTTGCAAAGGGATACAGCTCTAAACTAGCCCCAAGCTTCGTCAACGCCCGAATTCGTACTAAAGTTGGTAATTATTACTACGAGTTGGATGATTCTTAAGGAAGACTTATTGAAAAAATTCACGCAAAGATATAAAGCAATGATTCTATCGTCTGCATTGTGTTATCGACATAAACTATACAATGAGTTGCACGTTAAAAGAAAATAATATATAATAAAACCTGTAAACAATTTACCTGCTCAAAAAAAAAAAAGAAATGGAAATAAAATAAAATATGTTTTTGTCACGGAACTGATTAGCTGATCAGCCGATTGCACAGGCAAGTGGAGTTTTCCTTTGCCAACGGCCATCGCCAGCCTGGCTCCGCGATAAAAATCAACGCTGCACCACAGTGGTATGGAGAGGATTGAGGCTTTCCCCAACGTCAAGCGACTCGGCAAATATGCATACAATTTGCATAACCACAACTCTTTTTTTTTGATAGTGTAGTGAATATTTTTTTTTGTAATTAAGGAATTAAGAGAAAAACCTTTATTATAATTATCAAAGTCCATAAAAAAGTGAAATCAAAGTATGGACAATATGGAACCTAGTTGGTGCAAACGAATTAAATTTAACGAAATAATGAGTTAAGAAATGAAAAAAAAATCAACACTCGCTAACATTAAAATTGTTCTTTTAAAATTAACCATAATCAATTTACCTCTCAAGCCTATCAGATGCCACATCTACAAAAGATCTTTTGGATGTGGAGGATATTCAAGTAAGTGCACCTGATCCATAACTTTACTTTTCATTTAAATTTTATTGTTGGTGAGCAGCAATAATACTTCGATATTAAAGTGGGTAAAATGTGTGTAAAAGTGTAAAAGTGCACGTGCACAACCCTTTCAATTGGTGATGAGGAAAACATCATAGATAAGAAAAGAAAAAAAAACTCACTCAACGTTGATCGCCCTTACAATGAGATGAACACTTTTGAGTGGGTTTTTAAGTTGTTAATTAAAATAAACGCACACCCCAAAAGTATGCTAACACTTTAATATCAAGGTCCCTGCGGAATTAAATGAATGAATAAACTTTGAAACGGAAATAAAACATTAAAAAAAAAATAAATAAATAAGTAAATAAGTATATAAAGGAAATAAATATAAGTAAATAAAATATAAATAATAAAATAAATATATATTATTATTAAAATTATTAAATGAATCATAGAATTGAAGTATTTATATATATATAAATATATATATATAGATATTATATATATATATATATATATATATATATATATATATATATATAGATATTATTTTTTTTTACTTTATTTTTATTTGTTTTTTCGATTTAAAGTAAAAATTTAAGTAAATTTAAAAATTACATTAAACTAGTTAAAAGTTAAGGAAAAACTGAATTTATTATATGAGCTATCGAAATTGTCTATCCAAATTTTTTATTTTCGGATTAAAATAAATAAAATTTAAAGATCTAAGTACCTAAATATTATTGATAATAGGTTGGTAAAAATAATTTATATTAAAATCTATTGCAATTATTTTGTATTACGAGTATATTAGACCATGTAATTTCTTTCATGTTATTGAATTTTTTTAGTTAGGAGCAACAAGCTCATTTAATATATATATTGGATGTTACAAAAAGATAATTAATCACTTATAGACTAAATTTAAAATAAATGTATACCTGTGATTAGAATGTTGTTAAAATTAATATTTAAATTTTTTTCGCACACGCACACTGAACAGACGATGAAATAAGTAGTCGGTGTTTAAGGGATCATCGGGGGGGCCGCGGCCAACGCATGCACAACTTCTTGTAGGCTGCAATAACATCTGCTCATGAAATGCCAGATTATATGCTACATTAATATTAATTAAAATGGCGCTCAACGTAAAGGTCCGAAAAGGCTCGAATAACCCGAACGGCACCAATCGGAACCAATCGGACCGGACTTCAATTAAAGAACTTGTGTTAAAACACATGACACTTAACGTTCGATAATTAATCCAATCCTTCTCTTAATTGACCCCTTAGCCTTGTAATTGGAATATGTTACGGATCCAAGCTAATTCGATAGATTTCATGGCCAGTACTATAATCCCAAAAGCTGGTGTGTGTAGACTTTGAGTTACTAGATCTGTTATAACTTTTATTGGATATAACTCCTTTGTCAAATAATAGTTTGACGTTTTACTCCTTGTTAACTTATTACGCCGAAGGTTTTTATAGGTTGTTTATTAAATTTGCGGAGTTCTGCGCTGCAGTTATCCCCTTTAATTTCACTTTGGATAAGTTCAACACTACCAGAACGACTGTGTTGTTAGCAGCAGCGTGGAAAATTAATTGATTTTAGAGCCCTGCGTCGCTTAATATAAATAGCTTATTTTTAGTCTAAATTAGATATCCACATTATGTTATGTGCAGTTTGAGCTGCAGCAGCCAGTGTTAGGAGCGGTCTCTTTCTGCTGCGCATTCTCTCCCTCTCTCTCTCTCTGTATTGCTTTTGATTTTTAATTGCTTCATTATTGGAATTAATTTATTGCTTTTGGGTGGGGGAGTGACAGGTGTGTAACCTTTTTTAGAAAAATGTGTGGTTTTGGATCACGTATGAGACATTTATGATCGAAGTGTATAGATTCGTGGCTGACCCTTTTTTAATAGTGGGTTGACATAAGGTGGAGGATCACTCAGAAGCACTTGTGTGTGCGTACGTGATTGTGTTTTTAAGGAGGATGTTGTGTGTTGTAACCTGTGTGCTAGACTCAAGTGGACGATCAGGTAGCAGCTGTTGCACTGTTGTGCATTTGATTTTTTGAGGGTGGGTGCAATGATCAGTGGAAAGATAATGCTCGCTTCTCTTTTGTCACTTTTTGTCAATGTAAGAAGTCATAGGACACCTCACACCTGAATGTTTTCCCACACAATAATTAAAGTACTATTCTTGTAAACTGATGTTAAGTACGTACTTCGCACGTACGTTTGCACGCGCTTGTACCTTCTTCGTGGGGTTGGTTCTCCCCCTTTTACAGAGCACTCTGTTTGAGTGTTATGTTATGTTAATTTCACAATAAATTGAGCCTGCGTTGCTTTGTACACCTGCGTGCTTCATACTTAATATTTTAGATTGTGATTTCTAAAAACTTCGTAGTTTTCAAACTCTAAAATCATCAACTCGTGTGTGTTGTGTTCTCAACGTTAAAATTAAAAATGTTCAACAACAAGAATAACTCCCTGAACGCCATCGAGGGATTTAACTATGTCTCCCGGAACACCTCGGCTTATGGACAGCGCCGCACGAATTATTTCGATAATTTAACCTATGTGGCTAATTCAAGCATGGCCATCGATCCAACCCACTCCATCACCAACAACAACATCATCACTAATCCCACCGCCAACTCCACCAGCATCACCAACAACCCATCACCACCAGCACCACCACCAGCTCCATCATCAACTCCGTCACCACCACCAACAACATCAAATCCATCATCACCACCAACAACATCAACGCCATCACCACCAGCAACAATGTTAACTGCAATGGACCATCAACTCAAGCAAGGATCTGCACCGCGTGCAATATTCAAATTGCATCATCAAAGTGGAGCGCGCATCTTCGGTCTAATTCGCACAAGATGCTCGTTTTTACACCTGTAAATAGTCAAGTGAAACTAATTTCAAGCGGGTTTAATAATCGGATTTCGACATTCTCATTTGAGAATAAGCAAACAAATTTGATCGAACCAACAGAGTTTCTGAGTGAAACAGCTCAAGAAATTCTTCCACTGATTCAGAATGTATTGCAAACTCACACAGCTTGCAAAATAAATATTGAACTCTTTGCAGAGTACATTAAATTCGCTGATAATGAGCTGTTATTGACCATTAAATCTCATCAATCCAATATGAGTGTCATAACAGAATCTAGTGATCTGGGAGAGATAATCAAAGATCATGCACCAATTATTTGTACGAAAATGGATGAAATCCAGGAGAAGGACAGTGGTTGGACACTGTCTCAAATCTTACGGCTAGAGATAAACATCAACAAATATATTCCACTTAAGGTTTCAGGATTTATTGAAAAACCAAAAGTGTTGATAAATAAGAGAGCAATAATTAATGTTAAAAATGCTGATGCATTTTGTTTTAAATGGGCATTAATATCAGCCCTAAAAACACCAGTAAACAACCAGCCTGCACGATGCTCAGCATTCAAAGTTGATGGGATTGAAAGCGACTTCATAAAAATTGATGAAGCAATCGCGCTCAATTTTTCCAAATTGGATTTCCTACTGCCGTTGGACCAAATAAAAATGTTTGAAGCTCAAAACCAAAGCATTTGCATCAATGTTTTTGGCTTTGATGAGCAATCAAGAAGAAAAACCACATTAGCCGGATGTTGCTGGAGGCGGAGGAGCGCGGACACTTCGTATGGATAAAAAATTTGTCAATGTAATATTTAAATAAATACTCCTTGCCAAAAACAATATTTTTTAAAACATATATTTGTTTTTATACTTCCAGACTTGTGAGGCGCCAACTCACATCGCACAAGTCTCAGCTATATTTCTGTAAGACTTGTCTTAAGCGTCTTAGACGTACCCTTTGTGGTATACGCAGATCTTGAATGTATAATAACCCCCTTTAATTCACCACTGAGTGAGAATGTTATAGCAACATCTCAGCATATTCCCATTGTATATTCGTACTACATAAAGTGCACCTTTGACCCAGCGTTAGATAAGCTGGTTTTAGAAAATGGTGAAGATGCAGGTGTAAAATTCGTCAAGTCTCTTATCAGAGATATAAACGATATTTTTACCTGTTATTTAAACACCATAAAACCCATATGTATGACCGCAGATGAAGAGATTAGTTTTAGAAATGCAAGCATTTGTCACATCTGCAAAAATACTTTAGTCAATGATCGAGTTAGGGATCATTGCCATTTAAGTGGCTTATATAGGGGTGCAGCACATAATGCTTGCAATATTAATTTCCAAATTGCTCCTTTTGTTGCTGTATTTTTCCATAATTTTTCAAAATATGATCCTCATTTATTCGGTAGGGAATTAAATAAAGTTGAAGGCGATATAAAAGTACTCACCCTTATAAAGTACTCACCCAAAATATATTCATATTGCATCCCATGATAAAAACCTTGAGATTAGATTCTTAGACACTTTCCGCTTCATGGCATCCAGTCTAGATGCACTAAGTAGCAATCTAGATAAAGCCAGTTTCAATAACGTTAAATCATTTTTCCCATTAGATGATGAATTTTATCTAAGGAAGGGGGTATTTCCCTATGAGTATATTGACTCAAAGAGCAGATTAGTTGAGTCAGCTCTTCCCCCTCGAGATAAATTCTTCAACACTTTAACAAATACAGAATGTTCCTTAGAGAACTGTTCTCACGCACAAAAGGTCTGGGAAGTTTTTAAATGTCAAAGTTTTAAAGATTACATGGAATTGTATCTTAAGACTGATGTTCTTTTACTCTCAGACGTGTTCCAAAATTATCGTGCAATTTGCAAGAAAAAATATTCATTAGATCCCACCCACTATTATACTACACCGGGTCTCTCATGGGATGCAATGCTTAAAACAACAAAAATACAACTATAATTATTAACGGATATTAATATGTATAGGTTTATTCAAAATGGTATTCGTGGGGGATTAGTACAGTGCTGCAAGCGCTATTCGAAAGCCAACCATATGTATATAGAGAATTACGACAGCACTAAGCCATCAGAGTTCCTGATGTATTTAGAAGCCAATACCTTATATGGTTGGCAATGTCGCAATATCTCCCATATTCAGGCTTTAGATGGCTGAATGATGCATTTGACATTGCATCATTTCAGAGTAATTTCGAAAAACACTTTTTCAAATTATTGAATAATGCTGTTTATGGAAAACGATGGAAAACGTTGAAAAATGTAAAGACATCAAACTGGTCACATCGTGTGAAACCACAAATCGTAATAAATTGGCTGTTCGTGCCCTCATTGCATAAGCAAATTTCCATAGCTCAATCCAATTTTCAGAAAATATGTATGCGATTCAAATGAATCGCCTCCATAACATGTATGATAAGCCTAGGTTTTACAGTTCTCGAATTATCAAAATGGCAAATATACGATTTTCATTATGATTACATGAAGCCAAAGTACCAAGAGAAAGTTTCGTTGAATTATATGGATACAGACTCATTCATATATTCCATTGTCCCTACAGACTTCTTTAAAGATATTGCGGAAGATGTACAAATGAGGTTTAATACATCTGACTACTCGGAAGAGAGGTCAAAAAAATATGGGATCAGAAGGTGCAATAAAAAGTCTTAGGAATGATGAAAGATGAAAACAATGGAAAAAGAATGTTGGAGTTTGTCAGTCTTAGACAAACAAAATGTTCTCATTGTCTCTTGAGGGGGGTGGATGCATAAAAAAAGTCAAAAGGAGTTAAAAAGTCTGCATAAGATAAGTTAATTTTAAATAGCTGTAAGCAATGTCTATTAAAAAAAAAAAGAAAATTAGGTGATAGCATGTTGATGTTTAGATATAATATTCACAACTTGTATACACATAGAATAAGAAAAACAACTTTAAGTTCTAGAGATGATAAGAGGAAAATAAAAAAAGATGGGATAAATACATATGCCTGGGGGTCATTATAGAATTAATTCATAGTAGTAAGAAAAAAAAAAACAAAAAAAAATAGTTAAATAAATAAATAATAAATTATTTAATAAGCAACCAATCAAAAATGTTAGTAAAATTAAATGAAAAAAGAAAAAAAAATGTAAATAAAATTATGAAGAAGGAAAAAAATATATATGTATATATAAATAAATAAATGAAAATTTTAAACCAAACAGAAATACATGTCTATCTTTTATTTTAATTTATGCAAGCTGGAAATGTAGGATATGACATGAAAAGAAGAAAATACCAGAAGAAATTTTAAAATGTGTGTGTGTGTATCTGTTTGTGCCTGTATATAGAAGTGCAGTGTACCTGTAAAAAAAAAGATGAAGATAAACACAAGACTTGAGGTTATAAGTGTATGCTAGTGTACCTGCGTGTGTATAAAAATAAAAAGAAGAAGATTTTAGGATGTATATACATGCATTTTTATTTGAATTCATGAAGCTGAAAATAAAGTGTATATGTGTGTATGTGTGGAATATGACTAAAAAAAAAATAATAATAACCTAAAGAAAATTGTATTTTGTAATGGTTTTATTTATTTAATTGAAATGAATTAATGAAACACAATTGATTTAATTTAGTATTAAGATGATTTATTATTATTATTATTATTAAATATTTTTAATAAAGTTTAAAAAATCTGGTCAGTTTTCAAGCACATCGTCATCATAAAAAAATTTCCTTATATCCCATTCCTCAGCAATGGGCTCCTCGGCAAGAAGCTCAGTGAAGGTGGGCTCCATTGTTTGCCCTCCTCGGTTATATCGATGATGGTTTCGGATGGTTTCGGTGTATACCCCTTTTCAAATGTATGTTTATGCTTGCTAATACGCACGTAATCTCCAACACGAAATTTACTGCCATTGAAGATTTTTTAATGATTGTAGGCAGTGTTCAACAAATTGTTCTCATTTGACGAATTTAGATCAACAGGTCTCATTTGAATTGTTCTATGATGTTTTCGATTGTACTCATTTATCAATTGTTTATAAATTGTAATCCAACAATATGTTCCATTGTAAATAAACTCTCTCCACATCATCTCCTTAAGCGTTCTATTAAAACGCTCAACAATTGACGCCTTTAGACCACTATAAGTTGAGTAATGATTGATGTTATGTTTTCTACATAACCTCTTAAAGTCTGTATTAAAGAATTCTTTTCCATCATCGGTCTGTAAATTCTTTGGAATTCGATTCTCCTTAAGTATACTCGAGAATGCGCGTTCAACTTCTTTCGCTGATTTTGTTTTGAATGCTTGTCCCCATGCATATTTCGAAAACGTATCAATAACTGTCATAAGAAATTTATATCCTTTATTCGATGATGAGTATTGTCGCATTTCTACTAAGTCTGCTTGCCAGTGGTCATCGATTCCTTTCATAATAACTCTTCGGCGTTTAAAATTTTTACGTGCTGGTGCATGTAATTCGTCTGTTAAATTCCTCCTACTCATGATTCTCTTTTCATTTATATTTTTATTTATTTATTATTAATTTTTTGTTTTTATAAACCAAGAACAATGTCTGCTTCCTTTCGAAAAGTGCTGTCTGCAGAACATTTTTAAACAGTTTGTATTTAGTACCAATGCTTTGACCATTTTCCGCATAGACTTCCACCAAGTGGAAAGTACTTTTCTCTTTATTCCGCTCATTTGAGGAATGTCCGAACTTGTTAACGGTCCCAAAGATTATAACTCATAGCACACACAAGACACATTATTTATCTATTTTATTATCGAATCTTAAAGAGTCTATATTTAAATTTATATTTTGATTTTCACCGCTAAATAAACTTCTTAATGACTCTATTTGCGAATTAAAATTCGTTTGTAAAGAACTTTCTGTTTTTTTCAAGAGTTCTTCCATCTCAATTCTATTTTTATTAATCTCATGAAGAATTGTAAATGATATTTCACTTATTGTTTTCTGATCCGACTGATCTTTTCCTTTCAAAAGTTTTTCAAAGCTGTTCATTGATTCTTCTACTTTTCTTTCTAAAAAGACTTTAGTAACTGCATCATTATCTTCCAAGGGTTCACCCACATACTTAAGACGTTTATTTGAAAAAATAATATTCTGATCAATAACAAGAAAAACACCAGCAATTTGATTTTTTACACTTGATCTTTCTTTTTCATTGCTAGTTGAGAAGAAGTGACCAAACTTGTCAAGAGCCATTTTGATAATACTAAATTATTGATAGTCAAAGTATTATTTATTTATTCAATAAATAATTTTTGCTTTACGAAGTTCTTCAACTATCGAAACGATTTCATTATTATGATTGGTGTTACCAGCTGCCTGTGAGCCAACTAAAAGTTTAAGTCGATCAACGATCTCATTTGGATCATCCCAATATACATAATTTGGCTTAGTTGAACTAAGTGTCATAAAACTTCCACCCTTATGCATAGATTTCTTATTCAGAGTTGTAGACATTGCTCTTGGATCATAATTTCTTGAGAAAAGTTTTTTTTTATTATTTTAGTGTACTTTTTTGAACGATTTCCCTTAAGCGGGCCATCAGGTAGATAATTTTTTCTATGGAAATTGGTTTTTGACAAGATTTTCTGATTTACATCCAAATTTGTTTAATTATAACCTTCAAGATCTTTCAAGTAAATCAAAGAACATAATCCAGGAGTAAGATTCAATTTTTTTACCAGATTCCAGCTCAATTTTCTTGTCGTAATCAGCTATTTTAGAACTACCCAAACTAATTTGTCCATTCTTTTTAACAGGTCCAAATTCTTTATCCAGCTTTTTCTGACGCTCTAAATCATTTAAGCTAAGATTAAAGGTCTCATCAGTTTTTTCACTCGTTTTATTATAGTCTTCATTACTAAATGTATCAGGTTTATTATTATAACTCTATTCGCTTGGTGTTAACGATAAATCTTGTATTTGAAGCTCAGATATTCGTCTGTCCGCTGCATCATAATATTCATCAATACTACTAAAGTTTTCACCGCTTTTAGTTTCATTCCTACTATTCAATTGTCCTTCTTCCTCTTCTTTTTTTACTTTCATCAACTGATTTGCTATTATATTCCCTCTAACAATTTTGTGAAGAGGTTGTGTTATTGGCTTAAACGTTTCCTCTAATTGATATTCATTTGCGGCTCTACCTAATTTAATGCTTTGAAATTTTCTTTTCAGAGCGTTTCGTGTTTTTGTCAATTCTTTCAGTATATGCTCATTCATTTTTAATTAAAAAACCAGCAGATATAAACCGAAAAACACCTTCACAGGTGGTTTCTGGTTTCTAAGCGGTTTTATGTAGTTTTCATGTGGTTTATAACGGTTTTTTATGTGGTTTAACACAGTTTAACTCGGTTTTCCAAATAGTTTCCGATGTAGACAATACACACACTCTAATCACACTAAATATAGTATAACTAGTTTCACACTAAAGATAGTATAACTATATATAGTTGTTATATACTAAATTAAAATAAAATATAATCTGCTTTTTATTCATTCATTTATTTTAAAGTTGATTTCAATTAACAGCTTTATGCTGTAGTAATAGAAATCTTAAACATAAGTGTCCACAGTTAAAAGAACAGAATCGTTTTACTTGGTTATAATGGTATTTTATGTTCTCTTCTAAATATATAATAAGCTCTAAAGGTGGTGGTAAATTTCCAAAACTATCAATATATCTGATTTGCTTATCTAATTTGTAGTAAGCTACCCAATGCGTTCCAGCTCCAGTTGAAAGGTCTAAGTTAACAACACCACATTCTCTTTTCCGTACTCGTTTTGGTAATGAGTCTCTCATAAATAAACCTCTGAAAAAGGGTATATGTTTGTGAGCAAAGTTCATAATGTCTATGTTTGAGAGCGGCTTATTAGGTAGCTGAATTAAAAGTTTTTTGGAAAGTCAGTTGATATACCATATCCCTTTTGATATGGTATTAGATAGAGTCCATTGCCTAAAGCAATTGCTTCCATTTTTCTGTTATAACGTTTATTCTCTTCCAATTCTTTTTTGCATTTTTAGCACTGTTAATACTATTTGCAATAGCTGCACCACCAGAGGCAAGTCCACCTAATGCTCCGAGTGCTGTTATAATGGGTATACGCGGCAAGAAGCCACCAACTTTAGGAACACTAATAATTCGAGGAATTATTACTTCATTTTTCTTTTGTCCAAAAGTCTTGTTTATTGCTTTTTTAGCGGTTTTTATCGAAGATTGAATATCATAAGGCTTCTCCTTCTTCAATACTCTGGTAGCCACTCTGACGGCATGCATGAATTTTTTCTTTTTTTCACATGGCTTTTTATTTTGTCTTTGTTTGTGTCCCATACCAAATTTTTTCTTTGCTTTCATTATGTTGGTTACAAAATAAGCAGCGGCTCTTTCACCAAGAGTACTATCAGAGGCCTTACACGCTCCAACGCTCTTTCAGCCAAATTTGAATTAGCTATATGCCGATTTCTCAAATCTTTATAATCATATGCTATATGCTATGTCGTGCTCCCTGCAAGCAGCATCTAATGGATTTATTCCCTTTTCGCCTCTTTCCAAACGACTTTCTAGCTTAGTTCCTGGGCCACAGAACTGATAACCAGGTATATGTAGCTCAATTGGGAGGGAGTTGATTATTTTATCAATAAGACCTCTACCTCGATAGAGCAGTGATTTGCTACTAGTTGATTTATAAAAGCGTACAACCATTTAAATTGATGTTTATTCTTCAAAGACTTGTAAGAGAGTAACGATCTGCTGAGAGAAGTGTATCTGATATGAGATTAATAAAACAAAAAACGAACATAGAAGTGAGGAATATCGATTTAAAAAATGGAGAAGACAAACAAGTTAGACATAGCAGATTATTACCCACTTCAATTAGAGCTCTAATTGTTGGACCTTCCAATTGTGGGAAAACAAATGTAATGATCAGTTTGATTGAAAGCCCAAATGGGCTAAAATTTGAAAATATTTATTTATACTCGAAGTCTTTACATCAACCAAAATATGAATACTTGAAAACACTAGTGAACCCAATAAAAGGGATGGGATATTTTACATTTTCAGAAAATGAAAGTTTTCTAGCACCAAGTAAAGCCAAAAAGAACTCTATAATGATTTTTGACGATGTTGCTTGTGAAAAGCAAAATAATATTCGTGCATACTTCTGTATGGGACGACATAATTACATTGATGCGTTTTATTTATGTCAGACGTATACACACATCCCTAAACATCTTATTCGTGATAATGCAAATCTAATAATAATGTTCAAGCAAGATGAACTTAATATGAATCATGTGTACCAAGATCATGTAGGCGTAGATATGAAATTTGATGAGTTAAAGAACATTTGTCAATTTTGTTGGAAGGAAAAATATGGTTTTGTACTTATAAGAAAAGATGGTCCTCTAGAAAATGGACATTACAGACGTGGATTCGCTGACTTTATAAGAATTTGAAATATAATATAAACAAATCTGATTATTAGTTCACTTAACAATAATCGATCGAAATGACAACAACACTTACATTAACGGGCAACAGCTTGATATTAATGGCAAACTATCATCCACCCATTGAATTAAAGGGAAATTATGAGTGTACACTCATTGATTTCCACATGTATAACTCAATTCCAAATGTTGACCACGATAATAATTTATTTCATATTGGAGAGCATGTTTTTAAGATACCTGTTGGATCATATGAGCTTAGTGATATAAGAAATATTATTATTGAGAAAATTGACGAAAAGGAACCAAATAAATTAAAATACCCTCTCATCGAAAGTACAACAATATGCTTCAAGTGATGATTTCAACTAAAGAACATCCCATATATTTTAACAAAAGGAAAACCATTGGTCAATTATTCGGGTTTAATAAAAAAGTATTAACACCGAATTCTACACACATCCCAGACCAGCCTGTTGATATTTTAAAAGTAAACACAATTAGGATAGAATGTTATATTCTAAGCGGATCATATGTTAATGCAGAATCAAGTCATGTATTACATGAGTTTGCTTTAAATGTACCCCCAGGCTATAAAATGAGTGTGAAGCCACACAATCTTATTGATTTCCCAGTGAACACGAGAGAGATACAGTCATTAAAAATACGGATTGTTGATCAGGACGGAAATTTAGTAAATTTACACTTCGCCTACATTTAAGACAACGAAAATGAATATTTATAATAAAAATGTGTGCTGTCCTCCATTAGAGAAGCATCACTAATTTACTAACTGTTCGAGAGAAACCCTATTCGGATGAGAGTATAACCATAAAAGAATATCATAGCTACTCTCCTTATCTTCAATCATTTAAGAGTAATGATGAAGTTAGAATCACAATCCAGAATCAGGACTTATATGTTCTTCCGAGCGAGAGTTTTATTAATATTGAGGGCTTGATATCTTTGGCTAACAATGCGTCTACTGGAGGTGGTAAGCTGAAAAGCAATTGCATGAGTTACGTTTTTGATGAGGTTCGATACGAGTTGAATGGAATTGGAATTGATCTAACTAGATTTGTTGGTACTACAACAACCTTAAAAAACTACATTTCTTTGAATAAACCTGAAAGCCGCATGCTTGAGAATTCTGGTTGGTTTAATGGAAACGACAAACAATTGGCAAATGATGGATTTTTTAATTTCTCTATTCCCATAAAATACCCGCTTGGATTTTGTGAAGACTATACCAAAGTGTTATTAAATTGTAAACATGAACTAATAATACTCATAACTAAAAACATGGATGATGTGTATCATAGTAAAATTGGAAGTATCGAGAATAAATTAAATATATCAAATGTTACATGGAAAGTACCACATATTACTCTCAGTGATGAGAAGAAATTGCTAATAATATAACAAAAAGTGGAGGCTTACTACCACTAGCATTCTGCAGTTGGGATTGTTATCTTAATCCAACACTAGCAGAAGGTACTCATAATGTGTGGAATGTAAAACTTGCAGCCAATAGAGAACGCCCCCGTTTCGTTATAATAGCCTTTATACTGGATAACAAATTGATTCAAAATCAATTGCGAAACTTGAAAGTATACCTAAACTCTGAAACATATCCCTATGATGATATTAATATAAATTTTAATCGTGACCGTTTTGCAACTTTGTGTGATATGTATGCAAGTTTCCAAGCAAGTTACTACATGAAGCAGCCTGAACCGTTCTTAACACATAAGAAATTTAAGGAAAAAGCATGCTTATGCATGATCGGTTAGTTGAGTATTCACCATTAACAAGATAAGTTCAGCGCATTGTTCAATTCAATTCGATGGAGAATCAAGTAGTTGTCGACATTCAAGGATTTTTCGGAAATTGCGATTATTGTATATTAAAAAAAATTGCTCTTGTTTTTAAGAATGGTTATTGCCATGACATTTACTACCTTATAAGACCACCAAATGATTTTCTTAAACTAGCGATGAAGGCCCGTAAAACGGCAATATGGCTAACTAGAAATCAGCACAATCTCTGTTGGAATGATGGAAATTATAGCTTTTTAGAAGTCAGAAACTATCTTCGTAAGCTTCTCAAGAATATGAGGGGAGATACAAAGAAAAAGTTTCTTGAAAAGTTTTTAAAGACGTGTGTAATCAACATTGAAGACTTTGGATGCCCACGATTAGATGCGATAAAATTAAATGTTTTCTCCGATTGTGGGTCCCATCAAAATAAAGGTGTATGTGCCCTAGGAAACGCAGGAGTTGTAATATGTTTTTTTTATAATCTATAATTTAAACATGATGTAAGCCCATTGACTAAATTGAATAAGGTAAAACTCAATATTTATAATCTTTTAGATTTTGTAGTTCGTTTATATTTGGGAACATAATGGTACAATCAAATTTTAATTTTCATATATCTCAAAATTTGAGCTTTCTAAGATTACAAAGAGTTTATATAAATACTTTAGAGCACATTGGTTTGTTATTTTCTTATGTATTCTACAATTTGTGAAAAAGTTTTGAAAGTGCCTTAAACTTTGATCTAATTCTAAATCAACTATTTTTGTAGTTAAATATATTTTAAAAACTGTTTCTTAGCTCTACCTCGTACAATAACTGTAGCGAAACCATTTAATGGACTTAATATATCACCAAGGCTTAAATAAGAACTGTTTAGTTATTTTAATGGGTTTTCTAGTTATTTCATCCAGCTCGTTTATATCATTGGGAGGCTTGAAGTGAAAGAAATTCGGTATGATTGATCCAGCTTGCATGAAGGCCAATTCTTTTACAAAAATTTGACTATCGTTTCCAAATATATACTGAAAGTCAAGAAGAACACACGAGCTTCTGTCTATTTTAATCATTTTGTGTCTAATGTGTATAATGTGCTGAGAAGCATGGTCAAGACTCTTCACTTTAAATAGCGTTCACAATTCAATTCACAAGTTAGTTTGAGACAACTTTTCAATCGATATGGACACACTTCAGCTAAGAAAATCAAGAAATTCAAGAAAAATTCAAGATCATGAAATCATTTTTGGTTCCGAGTATTTCCTTAATTTACAATTAAAATTAAAGTGTGGCTTTTCAACAACGAGACGATTTATGGGAAAATAATTAAAAAGATGTAAACCTGTATAGACAAGTATTACAAATGAAAGTTACACAAGTACAGACACTTAATAAATAAAGTAAAATAATTCTTCAGTTCCATTTCTGCTTTTGGAGAATACACAACAGAATCGGTCTAATTTCGAACTTTGGATTTAAAACAAATGTAAGGAAAATTGATGGTTTCCTCAAGAAGTTTGAGGATGCAATTTTCCCTGAACATTCTAAATTGTTGGAGGAATACCAAGTATTTTACTTGTAGTATGAAAACTATCGTCTAATTAAGTCAAAATATGGAAAACACTTGACAGTGTTCTCATGGTCTTCGGATAAAGCCAGAGATGGAGTTGATACAAGTGCTTGTCACTACTTTGTATCATATAAAAGAAAACTGGATCGTCTTATATTTCAATACACTAACTTAAGAAAGAGGTTAAGCAAAGTTGATAATAATAATAATATACTTTCATAATGTACATGTATCTCAAAATTACACTATATCAATAAGAATAAACAAGTCTTCACATTAGTAAACATTTTATTTATAAATAAATAAAATATGTTGTGAAAATTGACAAAAACAAACAAAGTTCTTTTATTTAAACATTTTAAACTCGATTAACCCAGTATGAAGCCCGCAGGTGCACAAAGCAACGCAGGCTCAAATTATTGTGAAATTAACATAACATAACACTCAAACAGAGTGCTCTGTAAAATGGGGAGAACCAAACTCACGAAGAAGGTATTAGCGCGTGGCAAACGCGCGCGAAGTACGTAGTTAACATGAGTTTACAACAATAATACTTTAATTATTGTGTGGGAAAACATTCAGGTGTGAGGTGTCCTATGACTCCTTACATTGACAAAAAGTGACAAAAGAGAAGCGAGCATTATCTTTCCACTGATCATTGCACCCACCCTCAAAAAATCAAATGCACAACAGTGCAGCAGCTGCTACCTGATCTTTTACTTGAGTCTAGCACACAGGTTACAGGTTACACGCCTAACACACAATATCCTCCTTAAAAATACAATCACGTACGCACACACAAGTGCTTCTGAGTGATCCTCCACCTCATGTCAACCCACTATTAAAAAAGGGTCAGCCATAAATCTATGCGCTTCGATCATAAATGTCTCATACGTGACCCAAAACCACAATTTTTTTTTTAAAAAGGTTACACACCTGTCACTCCCCCACCCAAAAGCAATAAATTAACTCCAATAATGAAGCAATTAAAAATCAAAAGCAATAAGCCACTTCCTGTCATAGAATCCCCATTTCCCTACTACTAAGGGCGTTCGCTGATCAGCCGGCTGCTGTAGCTAATCAGTTTTTTCGCATAGATCTAACTAATCGACCGATCTTAGTTATTCTCGTTGTTGATAGGTTTAGCAAGTGGCTTCAAACATTTAATAGGCAACTTGTTAGTTTAGCAAGTAGCTTCAAGTAGCTTATTTTTGGTAATCGATAACCTCGATTAACCTCCTTGTTTATAGGTTTAGCAAGTAGCTTCAAACCTTAAATAAACAGTGTAAAAACATTCAATAAATATTGTAACAAGTAAATAACATCGTGGTTTTAATTGGGAAATAAAGCTATCAAAAAGTAGCAGACAGTTTTTAGCAGATACCGAATTCCCCTTTTGCCTAATATCCCTTTCAGAAACATTAAGGAATTTCGCTGGACGGGGATTAGGAAGCTTTCTAAGCGCAATCCGTCGCGAAGTGACATATAGTTTCCGGGTTCTCCTTATAATTTCCTTTTTGTTGCATCTCATTAAATAACTAAAGGGAATTCTATTCTATGCATGACTCCCATATTATAATCGATATCGTAATTACGAACAATTTTGTTTTCTTAAATTTTCGGTTGTTTCTTCTCTATCAAAATTCGATTTAACATTTAAATAACGATTGACTAGATTTTGCTAATCAAATTTTCGGAAGTCATTTACCGAGAATGGTTCTGTCTCATAGTACAGAAGATCTGACTCGAACTAGTAACACAGGCAAACAATGTTGCATTTGTTCCGAAACAATAGATTTTCAGGGTCAGTTATTAGCAACCTCTTGGGGACATTTCATAGACCGTGCTTCAATTCCAAAGCCGGCAAAAAGAAGGTTTGTCCAGTTTGCAATCAAAGCCTGACACGCCAAACTTCGGCTTCAACTGAGAATCTTAGTCCCTAGACCCTCTACGTCAAATTAAAGAAGGCCCTCAACATTGTTGTCCTTTCCGACCAGAGCTCAAGCGAAACCTGTTACAAATCCCGATCAAGTCGAAATGCGCAACTCTGAAGATATGAATTTGACACAGGGCTTAACAGCTATGGGGAAGAGAACATGGAACATGGAATTGAAACAAGATTCGATTGCCGAAACTATAAGAGCGGCTAAGGTTGAGCAAACCCGACTCATTGCTACCAGTTTGGCCGACCAAACGGTTGGTCCAAGCCCTTCTAGAAGGTCTAAGAGTTAATCCAACTGCCGCCCTAGTGAATGTAACTCCTTCTCACGTGCGGTCACTGTCTGAAGTACGAAATAGAGCAATATCTCCGTTTGCCCTCGACAATAGTACCGACCTCGGGCTTCGCTCAGAGCCAGACAGCAAGGAATGCTTCTACAACCAATCAGGCAACACATTTTGAAAACTCTCTTCATTCTGGTAGTGATAGGTCCAGATTGGAAAAGTTAGTTAATGTCTAATTGGAAAATTAGGTTTACCGGTAAGGTCACTATGTCCATAGAAGATTTTTTATATCGAGTAGTAGCTTTAACAAAGCAAGCATTGGTTGGTAGTTTCGAGTTGGCTGACATTCAACATGAGATAATATATTAGCTTAACACTGTGTGTTCGGACTCGAGAAATCTTCATGCAATCACTTTTAAAAGCAAAGCAATCAGTTGTTCCTCGACGACTGATGAATGCCATCTCCGAAACCAAGTGTGTGATGGCTCTGACGAAGAAACTGTATCCGATAGTGCGTAAGACGTGGCGGCGGTAGATTTGTCATGCTGGAATTGCGCTGAGAAAGGTCACAAACCTTTTTGTAGACACTGTAGTGCAAACATTTCAAAAACCTATCACGCACGCACACCGCAGAGGGGTGTACGCAACGGTTGGTCAACAGAGCGAAAAATACCGACATACCTCGTCGTTTTCAGCCTCATGTCAATCCATTCAGCCAGACTTACCTTCCAACAATCATGTTGACCTACCTGACAGACAAAAAACCAGTTCTAAATGGAGTAAAAATGATTTAAAAAATGTATGACGAATAGAAAAAGACTACTGTTAGCTTCAACAATTGCAATACCTAATGATTTACGGCCGCATTCCCAGGTATTGCTGCACTTAATGACATAGAGTCTAAATATTTCGTCACTAAATGATCCGAAAAAGCGAGAATGGACTCTAAAACAATAAAAATTGTTGCAGGATCAATAGAGTTGTTCCCGTAATTTTCAAAGAAATTATTGGGTAGGACAACCTTAATATCATACGTGACTGATTTAGCCGACGCTGAACCTAGCTGATGTACGAGGAACTCAATCAGATGTTACAACTTGGAGTTATTCAAAAGTCGTCCCCAGTCTTTTAAGCTTGGAAAAGTTATGTTATTCCTTGATAGCAGAAAGGTTAACGCGTATTCTGTGCCATTAATTGATGGTATATTAAGTAGATTGCCGAAAGCAGAGTTTGTTACAAGCCTTGGCAAATACCTCTCGACTCAAACCCTCGAGAGAAGACCGCCTTTATAGTTCCTGGGCCTAGTTCCCCTTTGGGCTCACTAATGCTCCTCAGTCTATGTCCACACTGATGGATAAAATAGTTCCAGCACATTTAATTTAAAAACGAAGTCTTTATTTACCTAGACGACTTACCGATTATTTCAGATTCATTCGATTGCCATCTCGAAGTCCTGTCGATAGTTGCCTCACATTTATCTCGCGCTAATCTTACCCTTAACGTTGAATGAAGAAAATTTTGCCGACGGAAACTTAAGTATTCGTGACATTTAATTGGTAATGACATTATCAGTACAGATCCAGATAAAATATCAGCCGTTAAGGACATTCCAAATCCACGCTCAGTAGTAACTCTCAAGGCAAAACGGAAATTTGAATGGACTGAGGAAGCTCAGCATGCATTCGAGGTCTTTGCTTTGCTGAGCCTTTTTCAACATATTATGACGCTAGTCACACCGGGGTTGGAGCTGTGTTGATGCAGACCAATAGTGAGACTGACGATGTGCTGATTGCATTTATGTCAAGGAAACTTAATCGATGCCAAAGGCAGTATATGGTCACCGAGAAGGAGTGCTATGCGACTGTTTTGGCAGTAAACAAATTTGGAGCCTATATAGAAGGTCAATTGTCCCTTAAATTACAAGGGTTTAAGTTCACGATAGAGCACAAAAAGGGCTCGTACGTATACGGAAGATTTGTCTTCTGATGTGCTTAATAGCCCAATAGTCGGAGTCTGGAGTCACCAGAATTTAAGTCCCCAGCCTGTGAGTCCATAAAGAACAAGATTTGCACAACCAACAGTCTTCTTTGCCAGACCTAAAGATTGAAAATTAATTTATTTACCATCGATCCGAGCATGTGGCAGACTGCAAGGTTGCAGATGATGTATGCTGGACCCGAAGTTTCGACAGCCTCTGATATTGCCTGTCCTTAAAACAGCTCATGAAACTTTGGAAAGACTCAGAAAGTTTTATTACTGGCCAAATATGGTAACAGATGTTTAAAATTATATAAATGCTTGCGTCGTTTGTAAGGTCGGGAAGCATCCCAATCAGACTTTAAAATCTAAAATGGGACATACTGCCCCAACCACTGCAGTTCTTTCAAAAGTTATTTGTTGATTTTCTGGGACCCTATCCACGCAGCAAATCAGAAAATATAGGCATTTTTGTAGTACTACACCAAATGTTGAAATTTCCATTTTTGAAGCCCGTCCAAAAATGTTCAGCTGAAGCTGTCAAATGTTATTTGGAAGAACATCTCTTCCATTACTTCGGAATACCCGAAACAATAGTACCTGACAACGGAGTTCAGTTTAAATCTAAGTCTTTCAACTCCTTGCTAGATAGATACAACATTTTCCATACCTATACAGCATATTATTCTCCTCAGGCTAATGCTTTAGAGAAGGTCAACCGATCCGTACTGTAGCCTGTAGTGTGCTTGCCTAAGTAATAAAATTGTATGCCCACAACTATGCTTTGTTTCTTTTTACCAAGCCGATGTTGTGGCGACGCCCTCTAGTTGTACAATGTCTAGTATAATGTCGAGCCGTTTTTGTTTTTTTCGTAAAAAATTTAAAAGTTACACGTGGGCTATATAAATATATTGCACCAATGACTTACACGTTAAACGAGAAAGAAAAACTATAAACTTAAATATATATTATATATATATTATCTATCTATATATTAAAACTAAATATATATACAATAAGCTCGTGAACAATGTAATTGTGAAAAAAAATTGGAAAAAATTAAATAAATAAAATAAAATAAGTTTTGGTCACGGAACTGATCGGCTGATCGGCCGAATGCACAGCCAAGTTGAATTTTCCGTTGGCAAAAGACATTGCTAGCCCGGCTCCGCGGTACAGTCACTGCTGCACCATCCTGGTATGGAGAGGATTGAGGCCTTCCATAATGCATTATCTTAACTCATTCTTTTTATAGTGTAGGGAATATTACTTTTGTTCAATTAAGGAATTGAAAAAAAAATCTGTATTATAAGTATTAAAGTCCATTAAAAAAAATAATTAAATCAGTATGGACAACACCGAGTCTAGTTAGTGCAAACCAATTAAATCAACTGAAACCAAAAGTGAGGCCTATCAGATGCCCCGCCTGCAAAAGATCTTTTGGATGTGGAGGATATTCAAGTAAGTGCTTATGATCCATAACTTTACTTTTCATTAAAATTTCTTGTTTGTAAGCAGTTATAATGCTTCGATTTTAAAGTTGTTGAAATATGAAGAAGTGTAAAAGAGCTCGTGCAAATATCTCTTAATTGGTGATGAGAAAAACATCATAGAGAAAAGAAAAAAAAAACTCACTCAACATTGATCGGCTTTACCTTAACACTGTAGAGTGAGCTTTTAAGTGGTTAAGACAAATTAAAGCACAGCCCAAAAGTATGCTAACACTTTAATATCGAAGTCCCTGCGGAATTAAATGTTTGAATAAACTCAGGAATGGAAATGAAACATTCCAATAAAAAAAAAATAAATAAATAAGTTTATAAAGGAATTAATTTAAGTAAATAAAATATAAATAATAAAATAAATATGTTTTATTATTAATTTTATGAAAAAATAAATAAATATAATATTGAAGTGGTATACGTATATGTACATATAAATGAAATAAGAAATAATTTTTTAGTTTTACCCTGATACCCCTCATGTTCCGAGACATTATTTTTTTTTGATTTCATTTCAATTTTTTTTAATTTTTGTTTTTAAGTAAAAATTTAAAAAAATTAAATATGCAATTAAAAGACAAATTATTGTTATATATATTACATAGTAAATAAAATAAGCTTGAAAATGGGTTTACATATACACAAAATTTAGACAAAAATGAATTTAGTATATTAACTATCGAAATTGTATAACTAAATATTTTTTGTGTTCGGAGCAAAATAAATAAATTGAAAAGGTATAAATACTTAAATATTATTGATAATAGGTTGATAAAAATAATTTATTTTAAAATCTATTGCAATTATTTTGTATTATATTAGACCATATAATTTCTTTCATATTATTGAATTTTTTTTAGTTATGTGCAACAAGCTCATTTAAAGTTATAATTTCGAATAAAGCACAATATAAAAATATTGGATGTTATAAAATGAAAATGAATCACCTGTAGACTAAATTTAAAATAAATGAATACCTGTTATTAGAATGTTGTTAAAATTAATATTTACATTTTTTTCTTTTGGGAGTCACGCAACGCACACTGAATATACGATGAAATAAGTAGTCGTTGTTTTAGGGTTCATCAAACATTATTATGTTTAGGTGCCTGATGATTTTGGTACGGTGGGCATCTGTTGTGGCAATTACATTACCCCAGCTCAAACTTCGAAAGCTTGAAGTGTCGCCTCCATATTATATTTATGAAATCGTACCCATCCCCTTTTTCCTCTCTTCCCCCTTCCCAGTAATTTGTTCGAACGGTAACCGCACGCGATATTTTTTTAATTAGTATTAAGAATAGCGAGCACGTAGCGCAAGACACCTTAGAACCCCGGCTAACTACCGATTATACAGCCGGAGCCAGCACGTGCACAACTTCTTGTAGGCTGCAATAAAATCTGCTCATGAAACACCAGGTTATATTAATATTAACTAAAATGGCGCTCAACGTCAAGGTCCGAATGCCGCAAACCGGCCTGAACCAATCGGACCGAACTTCAATTAAAGAACTTGTGTTAAAACACCTGACACTTAACGTTCGATATAATACCTTATCTCCAATCCTTCTCTTAATTGACCCCTTACCCTTGTAATTGGAATATGATCCAAGACAATTCGATAGATTTCATGGCCAGTGTTATAATCCCAATAGTTAGTGGGTGTAGACTTTGAATTACTGGATCTGTTATAACTTTTATTGGATATAACTTCGTTGTCAAATAATGGTTTGTACGTTTTAGTCCTTGTTAACTTATTACGCCGAAGGTTTTTATAGGTTGTTTATTGGATTTGCGAAGTATTGCGCAGCAGTTATCCCCTTTAATTTCACTTTGGATAAGTTTAACACTACCGAAACGACTGTGTTGTTAGCAGCAGCGAGGAAAATGAATTGATTTTAGAGCCCTGCGTGGCTTAATATAAATAGCTTATTTTTAGTCTAAATTAGATATCCACATTATGTTAAGTGCAGTTTAACCTGTAGCAGCCAGTATAAGGAGCGGTCTCTTTCTGCTGCGCATTCTCTCCCTCTCTCTGTCTGTCTCTCTCTCGATAAAGGGCGTTCGCTGATCAGCCGGCTGCTGTAGCTAATTAGTTTTTTCGCATAGATCTAACAAATCGATCGATCTTAGTTATTCTCGTTGTTGATAGGTTTACCAACTGGCTTCAAACATTTAATATGCAAATTGTTGGTTTAGCAAGTAGCTTCAAGTAGCTTATTTTTAGTAATCGATAACCTCGATTAACCTCGTTGCTTATACAAACCTTAAATAAACAGTGTAAAAAAATTCAATAAATATTATTTCAGAAACCCTAGGGAATTTCGCAGGACGGGGATTAAGCAGCTTTCAAAGCGCAATCTGCCGCGAAGTGACACATAGTTTCCTGGTTCGCCTTATAATTTCCTCCTTATTGCATCTCATTAAATTTTCTTTTGCTTCTTCTTTATCAAAATTCGGTTTATAAATTAAATAACGATTGACTAGATTTTGCTAATCAAATTTTCGGAAGTCATTTACCGGAATGGGTTTGTCTCATAGTACAGAAGATCTGACTCGAACTAGCAACACAGGCAAACATTGTTGCATTTGTTCCGAAACAATACATTTTCAGGGTTAGTCGTAGACCGTGCTTCAATTCCAAAGCCCGCAAAAAGAAGGTTTGTCCAGTTTGCAATCAAAGCCTGACACGCCAAACTTCGGCTTCAACTGAGAATCTTAGTCCCTAGACCCTCTACGTCAAATTAAAGAAGGCCCTCAACATTGTTGTCCTTTCCGACCAGAGCTCAAGCGAAACCTGTTACAAATCCCGATCAAGTCGAAATGCGCAACTCTGAAGATATGAATTTGACACAGGGCTTAACAGCTATGCGGAAGAGAACATGGAACATGGAATTGAAACAAGATTCGATTGCCGAAACTATAAGAGCGGCTAAGGTTGAGCAAACCCGACTCATTGCTACCAGTTTGGCTGACCAAACGGTTGGTCCAAGCCCTTCTAGAAGGTCTAAGAGTTAATCCAACTGCCGCCCTAGTGAATGTAACTCCTTCTCACGTGCGGTCACTGTCTGAAGTACGAAATAGAGCAATATCTCCGTTTGCCCTCGACAATAGTACCGACCTCGGGCTTCGCTCAGAGCCAGACAGCAAGGAATGCTTCTACAACCAATCAGGCAACACATTTTGAAAACTCTCTTCATTCTGGTAGTGATAGGTCCAGATTGGAAAAGTTAGTTAATGTCTAATTGGAAAATTAGGTTTACCGGTAAGGTCACTATGTCCATAGAAGATTTTTTATATCGAGTAGTAGCTTTAACAAAGCAAGCATTGGTTGGTAGTTTCGAGTTGACTGCCAGATATGCCAGTAACTTGTTTGATGAGAGTGCTAGTGGTCTGGCGCTACCATAAAAGTGTTCGGGAAGTTTATTGGCCAGACTTGTGTGTTGATCTTCGTGGTCAGTTTAAGGATGACCTGGCGGACAGGAATATAATGACCGAAATAGAACACATGAGCAAAGATCAAATGAATCGTTTGACGATTTTTATGGGATAATAGCTGCCTTAGATGTTAAACTGTCCGAGCCCATGTCTGAAAAGTCTTTGGTAGAAACATTAAGAGCCAACCTGTTGGCTGACATTCAGCATGAGATACTATATTAGCCTGCTAACACTGTGTGTTCGGACTCGAGAAATCTTCATGCAATCACTTTTAAAAGCAAAGCAATCAGTTGTTCCTCGACGACTGATGAATGCCATTTCCGACACCAAAACTGGGATGGTCTCTAACGAAGAAACTGTATCCGAAAGTACGACGTGTCGGCGGTTGATTTTGAATGCTGGAATTGCGCTAAGAAACGTCACTGATACCAAGAGTGTATGGCAGAGTCCAAAATATTTTGGTATGGCTACGGAAAATCAGATAGTTACAACCCTCGTTGTAGAACCTGTAGTGCAAAAATTTCAAATAACTATCAGGGACGTACTCCGCAGAGGGTATACGCAAGCAGTTGGTCAATAAAGCGACCAATACCGTTTTCAGCCTCATGTCAATCCATTCAGCCAGACTTACCTTCCAAAAATCATCTTGACCAACATTGCAGATAAAAAACCAGTTCTAAACGTCGTAGAAATGAAATGATGTAGAAAATGTATGACGAGCAGAAAAAGATTACTGTTAGCTTCAATAATAGACATACCTAATTTTTACGCCCGCATGCCCAGGTAGTGCTGCTTTGTAAGTAGTGGAACTTATGGACACTGGCGCTTCGGTCGGCTTCTAAGGCAATGAACTCCAAAGTAAGGACGGCTGATCGAAAAGTTCAAAACATTGATGGCAAAGTATTTGCAGAAGTAACTTATAAAGGAGAAACTATGAATTTTACATTCTATTTAGTTCCTTCTCTAGCTTCAGAACTTTACCTTGGAATTGACTTAGTTACCTAAATATTATTGATAATAAGTCTATAAATCGATTGGAATTATTTTGTATTATATTAGACCATATAATTTCTTCCATATTATTGATTTTTTTTTATTAAATTTATAATATTCGAATAATAAATGTTATAAAATGAAAATTAATCAACCGTATATTAAAATTAAAATAAATGAATTCCTGTTATTAGTATATGGTTAAAATGAATATATAATTTTTTTTTTTTCTTTTCGGAGTCATGCAACGCACACTGAATAGAGGACGAAATAAGAAGTCCTTGTTTTAGGGATTATCAAATATTATTATGTTTAGGTGGGCATCTGCTGTGGCAATTACAACAACCCAGCTTAACGATGAAAGCCGTGGAGTGTCGCCTCCATATTATATTTATGAGATCAATCATATTTCCTTTTCCTCTCTTTCCAATCCCAAGGCCGAACGAATAACGCACGCCATTTTTTTAAAATTAGTATTATGCACCGCGTGCACGTAGAGCAAGAAACCTTAGGTAACCTGACCCACTGCCGATCATAAAGCCGGAGCCAGCGTGTACACAACTTCTTGTTGGCTACAATACCATCCGCTTGTAGAAATAAGCGTTCTGCAGAAAAGAAGAAAAACCAAAAAAACGTTTGTAGACCAATCGGACGTACCCGACTACCAATTTTGATGGCGTATACGTTCGAACAGTCGACGATAATTGCTCAGAAGTTATAGTTTTTGGCGCCCAATCGTGGAGCACTAACGCAAGGCGTTTAAAGATTTTAGTTTTACCAGAAGTCGTTAAAGTTTAGAGTTAACGGTAGTGTTCCCCTCTCAAATGACGCAACTTGCAAAACGCGTTGTGACGTGCCCAACGGAAGTTTTAGCATCCAACGCGTGAAGCAAGTTCTTGTAAGTTGCTGTATAATCCCCCGTGTGTTGAGCTAGTCTGGCTTCCGCATTAGGAGGAATTCTAATTCTTGTTACTTTTGAACCTGCGATATTGAGGATTCTGCCTTAGATAGTCCGACTAGGAACTCATATTAAAATAACAAAATAGTGACCGCGTGCAACATTGTCGGTCACGAGTGCGAAGCCCTCACAATGTTTGCTCGTTTGTTTTCTATATTTTTGCAGCAGGCATTATTTCCTAGAATTAGGTTCGGAAATATTGCCTTATACGATTTCAGAATATTATTGTAATTTGGCTCAGCACGGATACCACTACTGATTGTCCATGAGATATACTTTTTCTTACCAAAAATGGGGAAATAATTGCCTGCTCCAAAGAACATAACTATGGTTAGAGAACATTTAACGGTGTTGGAAAAAAATGTTAATTTGCATTATTGCCTGTAACTAGCGTTTGCACATCCGTGCCAAATAGTTCAAATGTCGTTTTGATCAAGTCATGATCATGTTAATTGCTCTTCCCATTTATAGTTCAAATAACCCTGAAATTAAAACCAACTGTCATATGTTCCAGAGTGTTATCGAATTGTGTTGTCCTTCTCTTATATTACCAGTCAACGCCTCAACCAGGAACACGTATATTAAATAATCAATACCTTAATAAAGTCGAAAAAAAAATTAATTTAGAAAATAGTCCCCAAGATATCCCACGTACAGTCGTGCAAGCTGAAGGTCAGTGTAAGGTATGTAAGCAGGGGATGAATAATACGCATCCGTGATACCTGTTACGTTGCAATCATCTTTTCCATAAAGGTATTTATAATGAGACAATTACTTTACCAAACGCGAAATTAGTAGTCGGAAATTGTTCGCCAAGAGCAAAACAAAGGGCTCCTCCGTCAGCGCCTGTCCCTCATAGGGTAACAACCCAAAATTTGTCCAAATCCTTGAGTCAAATTACAGATAAACATTCTACCTTCTGCTGTTGTCCAAGACCCTACGAATGCCCCTCTCACAAGAACTGCAGGGAATGGAAGAAGAGGTCATCCTACTCGTTCCAGCACTACCTGATCAACCAGTCCGTAACCCGATTAGAGTCATAATTAAATGGAAGTGTGCGCTCGACTCCCACTGAGACACAAGCCCAGGTTGTGCCCCTACATCAAATTCCGCCTCCTACAAGCTCTTCAATGTACAATCGAAAAGCAGCCGAGATCATACCGAAGTGCAATTTACATTTCGATGGATCCGCTGGAGCTTAGCAGTCATGGAGTTCATCTATCGGGTTAAATCTCTCATTAATGAAACTTTAGATAGTGATTTTATCGCTTTATGCAAGCATATGTACGTGTCGTTTACCATAAGTAAGTCGACCGGATTGTCTGGTCTGATATCTGTGCTTCTCTCCGACAGCAATACAAGGAACATCGCTCTGATTTTTATGAGCCTAACGCAATCCTTGTCGGTTTCAGAGAAACATACGCACTCCGCCGGAATTAATCCCACTGCCCGTTTGGAGGAAGCGAATCCATCTGTGAAACCTGACGCCGCTAGCAAATT
Organism: Drosophila picticornis; assembly: GCA_035043845.1. Taxonomy (NCBI): domain Eukaryota; kingdom Metazoa; phylum Arthropoda; class Insecta; order Diptera; family Drosophilidae; genus Drosophila; species Drosophila picticornis. Next base: position 30,817 of record JAWNMR010000500.1, read on the forward strand.
ATCAAATTATCTAAACGTAAGGAATCGCATATTCAATGATATAGAGCCCCAATATAATAAGCGTACTTTAACTTAGGAACTTAGGAACTTTTACAGGAATGTAAAGCAAAACCGGAGATTATAAATTTCTACTATTTTTAGTAATCAGCAAGATTTACGAACCTATGCAAAAGTTTCCTTTGTGGCTAATATAAGCTGCATAGGCTCAACTCTGGCTTTGCAGGACTTCAAAAAGTACCGAGAGCTTAGATCTTTGAAGTCCCATGCCGGAACTGCTGGTGGAGAAAGTCAGAATATCATTGGAGTTCTTAACATATGACATATAAGTCCGCTAAGAAACCCATGAAGCTCTATATAATTACCTCGATCAAGCAGAACCTTATGCTATTAAATGATTTTTGGAGAACTTTTGCTCTCGCTCCAAAAATTATTAGTTCCCTTGAAGAAGATTCTAACGATGTTCAAGCTGCAGATACTGCGAGCTATCCGTTAAACGCCCAACAGCTCCAACAGCTAGAGGTCGTCAAATTATTGTTTCCAAATGCTAGTGAAGGTTTAGGTCGAACTATGCTTATTCAGCATCATATTGATGTGGGAGAAGCGAAGCCAGTAAATCAAAGATACTACCCAGTGAGTCCAGCCGTGGAGAAGTTATTCTACGCAGATATAGACCGCATGATTCAACTTGATGTCTTTGAACCTTCTGTGAGTGCCTGGAGTTCACTCGTGCGTCTTATACTTAAACCTAACAAAGTTCGCTTATGCCTTGATGCTCGTAAGCTATATGAGGCAACAAAAAGGATACATACCCACTACCCAATATAGAAGGCATCTTTTCCCGGTTGCCCAAAGCAAATCTAATTTCAAAATTCGGTTTAAAGAATGCGTACTGGCAAATTGCGATAAGACCAAAATCGAAGCCTTTAACTGAATTACGATCCCTGGTAGACCGCTTTATCAGTTTAAGGTTATGCCTTTTTGGCCTTTGTAACGCTCCCTCTACTAAGTGTCGTCTGATGGATGATATTATGCCGCCAGATCTCAGACATTGTGTTTTTGGCTATTTAGATGATTTGTGCATAGTGTCCCAAGATTTTTCTGCCCATCTTGCCATACTAGTCAGAATCGTTGAGCACTTTCAAAAAGCAAAAATACCCCAAAACCTTGTCAAAAGTCACTTATGTGTAACAAGTATCAACTACTTAGGTTATGTTATTAGAGATACCGGTACACATACCGACCCGGATAAAGTTTCGTGTAGTATAAATTGGCCTCAACCGAAGAATCTGGGCAAGTGCGCGGATTTCTTCTATTTTGTAGATGGTATAGAAGATTTATTCAAAACTTCGCAAACCGCACTTGTCCTACTACCGACGAACTATCGACCATAAAGAAGTTTGTATGGACTACCGAAGCTGAACGGGCGGTGACCAATTTAAAACAGATTTTAACTTCCGCAACAAGTATTAACGAATGCCGATTTTGGAAAAAGTTTTTCCTGCACTGTGATGCCTGCGATTTTGGTATAGGCGCCGTGCTATTGCAATTGTCCGAGGAAAATTATGAGAAGCCTATTGCATTCATGTCGAAAAAATTAAGCCATGCCCAACCTAATTATATTATCACGGAACGCGAATGCATAGCCATGGTTCTAGCAATTGAGACATTCAGGAGCTATTTAGAACTTCAAGTGTTCGAGATGGTGACTGACCACTCAAGTTTGATTTGTCTCATGAGACAACAAAACGTATCTGGCAGACTAGCTCGTTGACATCGTAAAGACCATCTGATGCGTTTTCCCGTGTTTGTGAAAACGAAGTGTCGGCTTTCGACACGCACCCTATGGTAGATCTCGAGTCAGATGCCTTTCTCTCAGATAGTTATAAGTCTATGATAGACAAGCTTAGCCAGAATTCGTCGAAATTCCCGAGTATAAAACTTGTGGGTAAATTATTGTATATTCGGACAGAACATTATGTGGCAATGACTCACGCGATAAGCTCTCTTGGAAATTATGGGTCCCCGAGCAAATTAAAACTTATTGTTCTTAAACAAGCCCATGACAGTCTTACGCCTGCTCATGAGGGTATGCAAAAGACTATTGAAAAAGTACGTGGATTAAGATGTGCGTGATTACATTGGACAATGCGGCACCTGCAAGGAGACTAAAGCTCCCAACTCTTGAGAGAGAGATTGTATATTGACCTACTTGGCCCGTAGCCTCGTAGCTAAAATGGTCATATTGGATTACTGATCGTGTTAGACCACTTTAGTAAGCATCATTGGCTACAACCGATGAAAAAGTTTAGTTCTCAGGTCATCAAAGAATTTTTATTACAACATATTTTCCATTGCTTCGGTGTGCCCTAAACTATCTTGAGTGGTAATGGCACAAAATTTTAAGCCAATGACTTTAATGCTTTCCCCACCGAATTAGGCATAAAGCATGTTTGTACTGCGCTTTACTCACCGCAGATCGTTCTTTGCTAGCTGCTGTTCGTTCTTATTTGAAGCAGGATTAGACTGAGTGGGACCTGCATCTTACAAGAATTTAATGTTCTTTAAGATCGGCGTAGCATCAATCCCAGGTTGTTCTCCGTATCGCGCATTATTCGGCTTGGATATGATTACTCATGGATCCGATTATGAATTGCTGAAGGAGTTACCTCTGCTAGAAGAGAAGAGCCTATTACTACCCTTTCGCGAGAAGATAATCTGAAGTTACTGAGAAAGGATATTCAAGCCAATATTCGTAAGGCTTACCAAGTGTTTCGGCGTAATTTTGCACTCAGTAAGTTTACGCAAAACTTCAATGCGAAATTTGGACACCAATTTGTAAAATGTCGCGTTCGAAAGAAACTTGGAAATTGTTACTATTTGATTGAAAATTTGCAAGGGAAAGAGATATGAACCTACCACGCTAAAGTTTTGCGGAGCTAATTCCCGCTAATATTCCGTCTCACGGTGGGATATTATCGGTGGTGTAATGGTTACCGTTGAAGAGATTGCCGAACTGCCAAACTTTACATTTTACCGTCTTTTTTTGATCGATGGCTATAAAATTTGATGCAGTTTCGTAGCACCCAGCCTTCCGTGACCTTAGTAGAAATGTTACTGAGCTCGGTCACTTGACTCTTTCCAAGAAAGAAGAAACAATTCAAAAGCTTTTTATTCTTGTTTTGGCCGCTTATAAAAGAGCTGACGGAGGCAGGCTGCAACCTCTTTCGCCTCGTGGTTTCATACAAAAAGTCTGCATCCTCTACGTAGGTTTGCTCGATTGCTAACCGGGAGAGGTTAAATCCGCGCGCCTATCAATTTTTCGATTTTTTGTGAAATAACGAAGCAATTAAACCTTAGCTTGAAAAAAATTATAAAATATGTGCCGCAATTGCCGCAATTGCCCTGCAATATTCAAAAGTCACAATCCCCTTCTGAGCGCATTTGGTAATAAAGTGTAAGTCAACCACACACCAGCGCCACTTTTTGGCACCGTCAATTCGGGTGTGTGGCTGGAAAACCGCAAATTCAAAAAACGGGCGCCCAGCTGCATTGGCGCAAAGCTTTGGGACGAATCTTTGTGCTTGGTTTTCTGCACACCGGCGGACTTCAGTGCATCGCAACCAGCCGCCGAAGCCGGCGCTCGAAATTTCTTTCTGTGACTAACTCGCTGCTAGAATTTTTGTAGTTATCAGAAAACCTAAATACTTGGGAAATTTAAATTACGTATAAGTGCTTGCCCCTGAAAGAGTCTGCAGACGCAGAACTTATCGTGATTCAAAGAGATGCAGCATAAGCACAGCTTAAAGTGAGGTTGTTGGTAGTTCTTGTTATTTTCTTTTAATTTATGTGTTAATGCAGAAAAAACTAAAAAAAAAGATAAAAGACCAAAAATAAAACAAAAATAAAATAAAATGTAAGACGAAAAGAAAACAAAACATTAAATTAAATAAACCAATAAAGGCAAACTTCGGAAAAGAGAAGAGCAAAAGAGACATCATAAAGCTCAGCTTTAAGCCTTTGGCACAATACATACATACATACCCACACCACCATATACACACAAACATCGATGGTCACAAATGAGTGTAAAAATTCTTTATCTGTTGCTTTTGTTTTTCTTAAGCTGAGAGCTTTATACACGTGTAATCACCTTCATACTTAAGCAAAATGTAGCATGTCAGAAGAGTGAAAGCTTAATTTGATTGCCTGATTTTAAACTATTATTCTTGCCACAATAAAAAAAAGAAACAAAAAAAAAGCAGAAAATTACGAGAAAATAAATTAAAAAAAAACAGTTTTACCTGTTGACTATATTCTGTACCTCTATCACACCTACAACAACCACACCAAACATTCTTTAAGCCTGTGCAGCGCACACGCCTGGTTCGCACACTGACCTGCGAAGTACAGTGGCTGCGATGATGGTTCGCCCAATTATACTAGTATTCTTTTCTAAAAAATTTTTTTCTTTAATTTAAATAACTCACATTAAATTTTGTAATAGTTTTTCTTGAAGTTTTCTTTGGATTTATTTCTATAACTAATGTTTTTATTAGATTCCAATTATAATTTTTTTTTCAAATTTTATAAATATCAAATTATTGATTTTTAGAATTAATTTTTTTTCAATTTGTTTCATTTTTTCAAATTCCAAATTATCGATTTTTACAATGATTTTTTTGATTACAATTTTATCAATTTTAAATTTTAAATTATTTATTTTTAGAATTAATTTTTCTGATTAAAAAAAAATTTTTTTTTTTCATTTAAAATTATTAAAGTGCAGAATTAGTTTTTTTAATTAAAATGTTATAAATTGTTAATTAATCCGTAAGTCGTTTTTTTATGAATGAAGTAACTCCCATTATGGGGCTAACACTAAGTGGTCGTAAGGAACCTAAATGAAAATGAATAAACCGGAAAAATAATCATGAAGTGCTAAAATCGTTAAGGTTCCTGGGAGGCATGGTGGTACAATGAGTTAGGACAAGTTTTTTTTAGTGGATCTTTGACTAACGTCGCTTCGATGATCATGGTTGGGTTAGGGTATAGAACGCGAGAGTCGATTACCACCTCAGACCTC
>JAWNMR010000502.1:0-10872 GCA_035043845.1 Drosophila picticornis
CTCAAGTACTCACGACCGTTATCGCTGCGTACTGCTTTTAGCTTTTAACCGCATTGTCTTTCGGCAAACACTACAAAGTATTTAAACGATTTTAGTATTTGTTCCAGCTACTTCAAGAAATACACAAAAGTATAACGCGAATAATCGATAAAGATTTAATACCTCTTTTGCGCGACTCTCAGATGCTCAGGAAACGTATATTTCAGGTTTCGCACGCACTGCCTTTCGAGTCTATGTTTTTCTTGATCGATTTCAAACCGTACACGATCTCATGACTTTACATTTTCTTTGAACTTGCCATATTTAGATGGCCTAGACGATTATGCCATTTCCATAATTCTCTGCAGCTTGCATATGAGTACATACCCTTTTCCATTTTAACATCAATCGTAAATAGGTCACTACACTTAGTAGGCTGCAGTATAGACACATTTTAAGTGTGTTTTATTATGGTTCGTTCTCTCTTTCGCTCTCTCTCTCTGTATCTCTCTCAACCCTTTTGCCACGTCTTTTGAAACAGATATAAAGATAGAAATTCTCTAACGTACAATGTTTTTTAATTTGATGCAAACATTTTCCGAATTTACTCACACATTACCAACGCCGTCGGCTCTTAAGAAATTTTCGCACGCGAGAAGAATTTATTCGTTGTGCTCCTTAAAGTCAACCAACCACGATTTATCACAACACATGTGAGCAGTGGCGCCACTGTCCAGACATCACATCGATTTTGTCACTTTAATGTTATTCTGCACATTCGCAAGTATAGCGAACGATCGATTTTTCTTTTCGTCCTTGTTTTTTTCTTTTCCTTTGTCATTCATTCTTTCCTTACACTGAGCAATAAAATGACCTTCACGGCCGCATCTATAACTCTTTTTGACATGAAAAGTACCGTTATTTTCATGCATTTTCTTTGTTTGGTCTGTTATTTGAGCGCGCTTAATTTTTGTCTCTCTCTTTCAATAATTTTGATTTTAAGGTCAGACAATAATGCCAACTGCTCTCGCGTTTCGATCGCGACGACAACATGTTTAAAAATTTTTCCAAGTCAAAATTGTCAAAATGTCTTCAGAAATTTCCATATTAGTTTCCTTTAGCTCGTCCGCTATATCGGAAAATTCATTTATGTAGTTTTGCACAGGCGAATTCTCTGACAAGCTTAACCGAAGCAATTTTCGAAACAACGTAATTTTTCTTACAGGTCCACGCGGCTGATACATACCGGTGAGCTTATTCCAAGCTTCTTTTGGCCAAACACAGTTCTTAATGAGACTTATCTGTAACGCTTTTACACCCAGCAATTTGCTTGCTAATGCCTTTTCGTCACACGAATCAAACTCAGCTTTTTCAGCCGAAGTTTACTCTCCGATTTCACAACCAGCACACTAACCAGCATACTTTTCATGTGCACCGACCACACAGCATAGTTTTCGCCATCCAACTTATCAACTTATAATCCTTGTCAACTCATATTTATTATATTACTATTATTGCACACAGTAATTTAAAATGACAAACACTACTCTTCATGGCTCTGGACCCAGTACCTGTTGTAAATAACGTGGCAAAATGAAAAGTCAAGCGCAGTTTGAAATTATGGATTATCTTTATTATGCGCGTGTGCGCATTTGCTTGTTGAAGAATTGAGAGCAACTAAAATTGGGAGAATACAATACAGAAAAGAATACAATTCATGGGTGACCAGTGATTCGATATTAATCGATATAGCGATACTTAAGTATTAATCGTTGCCGTTATGTTCAAACATATTTCAACAACATAAAGTATTAATTAGCGTGATATTCAAACATATTTCAACAATATGTTATATTAATTAGCAGAATAAAATCGAGCATTAAAATCAAAAGGTGTATAGATATAAGCAAATAAAATTAATAAATTTAATAATGCAATTGATTCAATAACATTTTTATATATTTATTATATATTTTTTCGACACCGTTATGTAAAGAGACTTATAACTTAGAACACATACTGGTCAGACAAAGAGTATAAATTTGAGTGCTGCGTCCACTAGGTGGCTGCGAAATTGATATAATCGATGTTCGAAATGTAGTTATTAGGTTTTTATCCATTAAAATTTTAAATGACTATATATTCGGCTATTTTTAAGAAAAAGCCGACAAATGAGGTAGGTATAGTACTGGTAATCTCCTTTAAGAACTGATAAAAAATTTGCGCCTATAATCGCCAATGCCGATATTTCGAAAAGTTTTGATCGATAAGACCGCATGTCTTTCACAATTTTAAACATGGAGTAACCAAACTTGGAAGATAATTACTGGTAATCTCCTCCAAGGATATTCAGAACACGCTCACATCCGCCATCCCCAGGAACTTCGGCCATACAAATCTGGCATGTCTACTATAATTTGTAAGCTAGATTCATCAAATATTGAAAGTATATTACTAACAACTCCCCTAAGAGAGCGATAAAAAAATTGGAGGGCCATGTCCAATTAACTCCCTAAATAGAAACACCTGTTATATCTCCATTATTTAAGAGCTACAGTTATTAAACTTCGAAGGAAGATTACTAGCTTATATCTAACACTATCTGAAATGTGAAGGTCTGTGGTATTTTGTTGGGTACACCCACTCTGTTCTTTACAACCTATTATCAGCTGGTATTACGTATGGTATCGAAGTATATCATAGTCGGTTACGCCAGTCTGCAACGTTCTCCCTTACTGTTCTTGTATTTTAAAACTCATATTTAATTTTCTGTAGTTCAGGTTTTCCACTAAGACTTAATACATTATTAAATTATGCAAAAATAAATGTGTTATCCGTTTTTGTTGTTGTTGTGATGCTTTAAAAGGGATTTTCTTCTAAAACATTCATATAGACTTTAATTATTTTACCATTGATTTGTAGTTATGAACTTCTGTATGCACATGCCTTTTAATTATTCTAATTTATTTCGAATTGGAATATTTTTGTAAATGATATTTTTAAACTGGTATTCTGTGGTTTTTAGAATGTTATATTTTATGGCTTTTAATATTTTGTTTTTATTTTCATTTCGAGGGCATATGATACTCTTCTTTTTTTTTAATGTTAAGTGCTTTTAATAAAACACTTAATTAACAACATAATTGTTTCGCTCTTGCTTTGTGTTTCACTGAACCAAAAAAAAAAAAAGGTTGTAATGTTATTGCCTATGAGAACATATCATTTTTTTATATTTATAAATCTGTATAAATTTAATCAGTTTTTTTTTTTTTTTTTTGCACTCTCCGCTCTATTAAATGTTGTTGTGATCTCTTGGTTTGTCGAACCGTGCGAATTTATAATGCCTGCTCTTGTAATATAAAGTTTTTGAATAGAAAATGTTGCTCTATGATGTTCATTATTCAGCTCTTGTTAAAATTTGTTAAATGCGTCAAGCACCTTCTTACATTATGCACACATACACTTACATACTTATTCATTTCTATATTTACATTGCTATTTGTCCACAGCAGAGAAATTGAATTAAGTTCAGAACATGTGCACAACTTGTTAAAGCTTAGGTAAAAAAAAAAAATAAATAAATAAGCAAATACTTTGAAAAGCAAACAAAAAATAAAAATAATGCAAAAAAAAAAAAAATAAATAAACTAAATGAAGCAAATAAATCAACACTTATACATATTAACATAACTGAAAACATTTTTCAACAATTAAAAGGAAATACAGGGAAAAAAATAAAATCACATCAGTCCAAAAAAAACTTATTTACTATACGTTTTACATACATATTCTCTTACCTCGGAATACTGCGGTACCTTCAAATCGTGTACTAAAATGCTCTTAATCATTTTATTTAGTCTAAGAACATTAAAATGCCTAAGCCGTTTTTGCCACTTCAGTATGTCTGTTAAATTAGCTTGCGCGCTGAAACTCCGTGTTGATTGGTCCACATATGTCTGTATGCATAAGATTTAATACTTCTTAATACTTCCAACGCATTTTTTACTTTTTAAGCAAGTTTTGCACACATCGCCTTTCAAGTCTATGTTTTTCTTGATCGATTTCAAACCGTACACGATCTCATGACTTGACATTTTCTTTAAACTTGTCGATTATGCCATTTCCATAATTCACTGCAGCTTGCATTTGAGTATATACACTTTTCCATTTTCACATCAATCGTAAATAGGTCACTACACTTAGTAGCCTGCAGTATAGACACTTTATACTCTTTTGAAGCAGATATTAAGTTTGTTTGCAATTCTCTCACGTACACATCGATTTTTATTTCGATACAAAACTTTCCCGACTTTACATACACATTACCAACGTCGTCGGCTCTTAAGAAATTTTCGCCGGCGAGAAGAATTAAGCGAGCGATCGTTTTGCGTGGTAGTTCTTTTTTCTTTTCCCTTGTCATTTATTCTTTCCTTGCACTGAGCTTTGGCTGGTGTGCCTTTTTTCTTTTGGCAGCGCATATATATGCTATGATTCTAACTAGCTTATTGAATGAGCCATTATGCCGAAATTATAGATGATGTCCTCCCCACTGGTGACAGTCATTATGGATCTCTGACTAATCCTTGAGAGGTTTGGGTTTTCCACATCATCTTTAGTAGTGACAAACGGTGGTGGCCATTTTAAATGTGAGCCAGGTAAGAACAGTGGACCATAAAACCACATACTGTCTTTGTCGAATTTAGCAGCTGCTATTCCTCTGGATAGTACGTCAGCGGCATTATTTTCTGAGGCGGCTTGCGTCCATTCCTTTTGTAATGTTTGTTCCTGAATCGTCCCAATTCTTGTGGCAACAAATTTGTCACGAATGGATGCTGGACAATTAATCCATGATAGTAAAATCCTTGAATCCGACCAATAATAAGTTGGTGCGTTTTCCCATGATATGTCTAATTTTTTTCTTCTAATTTTTGCAACTAGCTGAGCTCCCAATACAGCAGCCTTTAGTTCCAGGCGTGGTAAAGTTATTGTGTTGATTGGGGCCAGGTGTGATTTGGCACATAACAATTGAACTGTTGCTTGTTTTTCTTTATGTGTTGCTCTTATATATACGGGAGATCCAAATGCCTTTTCTGGCGCAGCTCCTGGTGAGAAGAGTCCCAGAGGATCGAAAATTATAAAGAGTTCGGACATGACATCTCTTCTTGATATTTTATTTTTGGTGATATATTTGTTTTACCACATAAAATCTTAAAATCATAAGATCTTATTTGGGTATCCAAGTGATTCCCATGGTTTTAATAGAGCAGTCCTCATATGCGGTATCATTCAGCTGAACATTTGAAATTGTATGTTTTTTTGGAGAGGCTCTGGTATTGTATTCGCTCCAGTTAAACAGTCGTCAACATAGAAATCATTTTCCGATGCAGCAACTCCTAATGACGATACATTTTTTCAATGTCCGCTGTGAATACATATTTGTGCATTCTAAACCGAAGTAAAATTGAAAATATTGAATTTGGCACAGTTGATCCTTTGTGCACCAAGTCGTTCAGCGAATTTCCGAATGATGACGTAATTGCAGAAGCATCAAGAACTACTCTTAGCTTTGTTTTAGAGCTATCAGGTTTTTCCAGACAATGATGTGGTATGAAATAGCGTGCCTTTGCTACTTCTCTTGTGTGTATTTCCTTCATGTGCCTCAGGTCTTCTTATTTTTTCATGAATTGGATGTAGCGTCCTTAATCACAGGATCTCGCATGAGTCGTTTTTCCAAGCAAAAGAATCTTAGTGTTGCTAGATCACGACTCACTCTCTGCTGAAGCATTGTCCAAAAATGGGAGTCGGACAATGAATTTCTTGTCTACTGCAATTTTAATGTGTTGCAAAAAATGTTTTTCGCATTGTTTTTCCAATGGCGAAAGGCAAGATGTTTTCGTTTCCAGTTCCCAACATGTTTTTATTTGCTAGTCAATTTAATCTTCTTCAGTCAGAACTGAGCATGTGTTTGCTTTAGAAGATGCATCTTAAAGTTTTCCGGCTATGATCCATCCTAGTTTCTTTTTCTGCAACTTATGGATTCCTCTTCAAATCTTCAAATGATTATTTTGAATGATTTCAAAATAATATTCTGCTCCTAGAAGTATGTCAATTTTTCCAGGTTTGTCAAAATTTGGATCCGTCAAAGTTATGTTTTCCGGGAGTTTCCACCGAGATGTTTCGATCTTTTGTGCTGGTTGGTCTGCTACTATGTGAGGTAGTACGATATCTTCTAATCTTGAGTTGAATTTTTTATGATGTGATTTAAGCATAATATTGACTCGTGCTTTTGATTTTTGCGTTAGTCCGCCTATTCCATTAATGTGTAGTTCAGATCTCTGGCGCTTTAGATTTAACACGTTTAATGCCCTTTCCGAGATGGCATTAATTTGCGAGCCTGTCCATTGTCCATTGTTTTCTTCAATGAGGTCTCGTGCTGAGAAGTACATAATTTGATTGTACAATACTTGCCGATGCTGTTGTTTTGGATTCAGGGTTGACTTCCAAATGAAGAAGAGTGTTGTACCTTTTATTGCACTTAAAACAACCTCTTCTCTGGCATGTTTTTACAGTATGATCGCCCTTAAAACATTTTACACATAGTTTGTATTTTTGAACCCAATTTAATCTTTCTGTTGGGATCATCTTAATGAACTCATTGCATTTAAATATAGCATGGTTCGGTTTTTTACAGAAATAGTACATGTATTCTGTTCCAATTGATGCACATATATTTTGTTTGGTGCTAAACCTTTTTTTATCCGCACTGCAAGAGACTTCTAATTCAAGAAATCGTTGCTCCATAAATATCAACAACTGACTCTAATCTTGTAATTTTCTTGAATCTACAACAGATTGTTCATATGGCACATGACTTTGCCGATCCAAATTCTTCGTTAAGATGCAAAGAAGATTTTAAGTCTTTGTCGTAATCCCAATGTTAATGTTTCATTTATGCTTTAATAGATTTCACCTCATTAATGGTTGTTGGCTGATCTAATAGTTTATTAATTAATGCGTGACTTAGCACTCGTTTGTTGTTAAAACGTTCATATTCCATGCTGTTAAATGGTTTCCTTCAGTAAATGAAAGACGGCGTATCAAAAGTTCCTGGTCCAGTAATGTTGCCTTTTAAATACCACATCTTGTGAATAGTCGGTAATGTAGATTCGTGAAACATTTTGCTGAAAATATCAAAAAATTGCTGCCACTTTAGGAATAATTTCTTCTCCTGTCATGGTTTGAACTGATATAACAGCATCTTCAGCAGCCAAATTTCTCCTCTCATCATATCCAATCTTATTGGGGTCCATGAATTTTTTCATAAATTTGGATGTGGATGCTTCTTATCTCACTCCAACATTGGTTTATGACTTTTTGAAAACCGTGGCGAGTCTCATTAGTCATTTTGTTCATTATTCGCTCTAAGCTGTCGAGCAATACATTTTGCACACGAGTCATTGGCTCTAATTCCAACTCTTTGTTTACAGTGGACAAGGACATAGTTTCCAATTCCATTGAGCTTATTTCACTTTGAAATTTTTCTTTGTATTCAAGTACCACATTTTTTATTTGCACCAAGTATTCATTCAAAAAATTGTTATGTTAATTTTTTCCTTGAATAATTTTTTGCAGACTACTTTCTTTTTTTGAAAATGTCTCCCAAAGGTTGTTTTATCTTTTCAGGCGATCTTGATAATATCCTGGCTTCGCTTTCCGATCCACAGGATACTTTTTGTAGTTTCGAATTACATTTTGAATCTCCTCGCCAGTCACTAGTTGCCTCTCCAGCAACGCGGTGAGCTTCGATGAATCCATTTTGCTTTATTTATTTAATTCTCTTTTTATTTAGTGTGATACCGGACTCGGTTAAAGCATAAGCATAAAGCAAATTTCTCCTGCAATATAAGAGCTACAGATACCAAAGGAAAGTTACTTGCTTATATCCACCAAAATTTTAAAGGAAAAAGTTGACAGTATTTCTTGGGTACACCCATCACGATTGTAGATAAAAATGACTTTTTAGTGTTGGTTCTTTGGTATGCTAACGGTTCATGTACAAGTAACAAAGTGTAAGTGCAATAGGTACTTGAAACAAATTAGCTGAATAATGTAAATACGCAAAGAGTTCTTTTCGTACTAGTTTACTTCATGAAGAATGCATATATTGGTTTATATACAATATTGATAAACGATATTCTTTGCTTAGGGCTAGTTATTCTGTTTACAGTTGACCCACACAATCAATTCTTATCTATGCACTTAGAGATAACATGTCTCAATAATTTGTAATTTACGACGCAGCATATGATAAAATCTGCTTACTTCAGGCCGTCCGACAGATAATGCGACAACTACATGCAACCCTAGGGTCGAGTGCACATTTGGTTATTGAGTCTGTGCGCTATCTGCACAGTAAGATTTTCTGCTTTTGATGAAATCGTACAAACTCCCGGGCGTTAAATGCAGATTCAACCTTCAATTAACACAATGGTGAAAGATTGATTTCCAGCGGGAGATTCGCATCTGGGCAGAGGTCATCCATTTGTTATGCACGTTTTTTTGACACAATAAATTGCTAGCATTGTCATCATAAATGATAATCTGATGTACATTGCAATATGTTGATGCTCGATTATTTGGATATTGTGTGGTAGATGAAATTATTTGTGAGATATGAGTTCCCTTTGTAGTTCGTGAAGTTCGTTGTAGCCTAAGATGTTCATATCTTTTGTGGTTGTAGTATCCGGTCGCTTGGTTGTCGGTTTATTGTCCTCCATGTCTCTGAAACGAGAATATGATGGCAACAATGATATTTCCAAAACGCTTTGACTGTTATTAGTGTATTGCGTATGGTACATCCTGGCTTTGCTGTTAATAGTCCAGTATTGTATAACTGGATATCTGACGTTCCATCGGTGCAGACTGTAAATAACGGAACCTTTATTGCAAATATCCAACGGTTCATCCAATACATTTTTTGCCACAATCTGACATAATGCATCTGTTTGTTATGGTACAGTTGGATTTCGCAGCTCATGTCGACAAAGAACAGTGACAGGATGCATTTTGTCTGGTTTTAAATGATCTCGTATTTTGTCAAATTGATCTCTAAACTGCTGTGGTGACACTAGAAGAGGGCTTATGGTATTATGACGAACGTCAGTCAGTATATTAATGATCTCGCCTCGCATGCGTTGAAGATTAGAGGCTATAGCCGTGAGCTGTGACGTCAGCGTAATGTATCGTGTGGAAATCAGACTCATCTTTCATTTCATTCTAAATTTGGTCTTCCAAATGGCTTAATAGCTTTGAGTAAACTATTTCATCTCGTTTCAAGGCGTTTATCGCGGAGTCAATCAAAGAGGTTTGGCTTTGTAATAACTCCACGAGATGGTTTTCGTTTTCTTTCACTTCCAGTATCGTTTTCGACATGTCCTTTGCATATGTAGAGTCTAACACGCCGAACAAGCTACTGGCGATTTTTCCCACGATGTCCAATGGTGCTTTATTTTCGTGATTTGATCAGTAACATATTTCTTCTCTTTGACGGAAGTGTTGATACATTCCCTTGCATGCAGGTGTGTCAATAATTTTGGAACACATTTGGCCGATGCTCGTAGTACCTCTCGAAAATGTTTCTATGTCGGTCCAGTAGTGGATTAAGTCCAAGTAGGCGACTATTGTCCAGTCAGCTACTGCTAATTGTGTAGTTCAAATTTTTTAAAAAAGGATGCCAGGTTTTGATCCGAACGGCGTTATATTTATCGATTGTGCCAATGTTACCGATATGACTCTGTCTTCTTTTTTTGGCATGTGAGCTTTTATCTGATTCATAGCTTTCCATAGGATTATCTATTGCATGCTTGTGGATGCGCTCCTCTTTATTAAATAGAGGAGCTATATGTTGAACTTCTTGCTTAAAAATTCCTTTGGAGGTTTTCACGTCAACAACCTTCACGAAATTATCTTTTCCATAGCATACTCTAACGATTCTACCCATGGGCTATTGAAATACTGGAGTGTTGTCTTTTTTCAGTAGAACCAGATCTTACTTTGATGTTTGCCGACGACATTCTCCACTTTTGTCGCTGCTGCAACTGCTGAAGGTATTCATGGGACCACTGTTTCCAAAATGAATGTTTTAATTTTGACTCTGCTTACCATCGTTGTCCTAGCGTTTTGGGTTCTCCAATTAGAAAATTTCCAGATGTTAATGCAGTTATATCATTCGGATCATCTGATAGAGGAGTTGAGAATTGAGTATCGCTTCTATCTTGACTATGACGGTTTCCAACTCTTCATATTTTAAATTCGCAGCTGTCACATTTTTTAATAACAGAGGTTTTGCTGACTTTACTGCTCGTGGAGGTATGAACTTGAATTGGACTCCTTTACTAGTGCATTCCTGAATTATAGTAGACTGAGCCTTTTCAGTAAGTATCGCTTTCTCTAGCTCTTGAAGCTTATTTCTTGCTCCCACGAAATTTGTTGCGTTGTCACAGTGCAATGTTTTACACTTTCCACGGCGACTAATGAAGCGTCGTAGTGCTGCAAAAAATGTCTCTGTGGTGAGGTCGCTTACCAGTTCCAGATGAACCTTTGCCTTTTTAGTGAAGCAACAGAATATTGAAATGAATGCAGTGTAAGGCTTCTTTCCACGAATTTTGTAGTGGATTTTAACAAGTCCACAGTTGTCAAAGACGAAATTAAAAAATTGTGTGACCCGAAGTGGTGGTCGATTTCCCATAATCTGACCCATTAATTTCGACTTTGCTTTAGTGCAGCTTTGAACAATATTTCTGGTCAGGCTTTTTCCTCTCCACCTCCTCTGGATAGTACATCAGCGCCATTATTCTCTGAGGCAATATGCCTCAATTCCTTTTGTAATTTTAG